>DF239322.1:127034-144395 GCA_000507305.1 Breviolum minutum Mf 1.05b.01 | reverse complement strand
GTGATTTTTAGGCGAAGTAAAAAGCGCGCCCCAAAGACATTATCAGCTTTAGCTTAGACTATATAAGCAAAAGCAAAGTACAGACAAGCAATCCGTCATCAAGCCCCATTCCACTAGACACGCAGGCAAGGCCGGCGGATTTGATGTCTTGTAACAGCTCCAGTAAAGATATCAAAAGATCAAGATAATCAAATTTTCCAGGCCCAAGAATCTTGGAGGAAACCTTGGAACTATTTGACCGGGCATGCCACAACTTACAATAGACCCGAGGAGGAAATTCCTACCCTAACTTCTCGACACTCCTTTGATGACATTGATGACAGGGTATAGTGAAGCCTCATCCCAGCTTCGAACACAGCTTGACCTGTTAGGGCGGAGCTGGCACCACAGTCTCTGTGGGGATCCGAGATGAAGTTTTCACAGTTTTCCTTTTCGGTTTCGTGATGGTGGAACCAGCACCAAGCAGTAGATTGGACAGACAAATTAGATCAACTTATAAACTTGACTGAAGAGCATGTACTGTCCAACAAGACTCAGAAAGCCAGATTTGCATTTGAAGGACTTTCTCCATGCATTTGCATTTGGTGGTTCCAGTGTCTAACAGACCCTTCGAGGGCGCCGGCATCGCTGGTGTCATGGGCAGCTTGGGAGCTCCTCCACCAGTTGCGAAACCCAGGTTTAGGTGATGGCGGTGATGGGTTGTTTATGGTTGTTTCATGCTGTTTCCAATGCTTTGAGAGATTGGGTCTAAACCCTTTGACTTTGGTGGCAAATCACTTTGAGAACAATTACTTAACTTCTTCGAGTATGGCTGGAAACCACATAGCTATCTAAGCATCGCGTAAACAGTCGGAAGGTCGTGTGCATTGCATTTGTGGAGCGATCCTAGATTCAGAATGATTCAGATGGTTTCAGAAAAATAAGATGCTCTCGCAAGTGCGCAGAATGAGATGCGTGTTCGTTCTGCTGGCCGCGCCCGGAAATTATGCTTTTGCTGCCAGCTGCTAGGAACTGCCTGTTGAATTTTTGGGCAGGGTCAAGTTACCCTCTGTTTTTGCGTGGCTTTGCTTTTGATGAGCTCGACTTTCATGATGGCAGAGCCAAATCCAGTCGACACGGTCTTTAATGACCTGAGTGTGAATGACCCCACCCATTCTCACTATATACTGTAGGTGATTGGACATTTATCCTTGAAATTGAAACTTGAAAGATCTTGAAAGGTGCTACTTCTACTTTTGTGGCATTTCAATCCCAGCTGCCCATAGCCTTTCCTGAGCAGCCCTTCCATCCCAGGCTATGGCGGAGGGCATGTCGCCTTGGGGTTGAAATGTCATGTTGTAGCTGTCCAGCGGCGAGCCCCAAGCCATGCTGATTAAACGGCCTTTTTCATGCACGAACCATTGTGGTTATTGTCGGTGAGCCTGTAACCCTTCGGTGAAATAAAAGTACAAGTGTGCGTGTTTTGTTTTGGGCAAGAAAGTGTTCATCAAGAAGACATCAGTGCTAGCCACAGGAGTCACATCCCATTCATGCAGCAACCGTCACCACATGTAAGAGTAGAGTGGAGAGAGAATCCACTGCGACCCGTGAAGATGATTGATGAAGACCTCCTTACTGCAGCCAATTCAGGGTACTAACTATACAATTACCTCCTTGCAATGTTTTTCGCCCAGGAAACTTAACCAAAAAGGAGCAATGAACAGACGATGAACCAGGGGGAGTCTTCATCTCCAACACTGTTTCAAATTTTGGGAAGGCACAGGTTGCACAAGCTGGATCTTGTCCTTGATGAGCCTCCCGTTGCATGGCTCGTGGCGTAAGCTTGGCGGCCGAACATCGTTGCTGCGAGAGTTCTGCACCACTGAAGCAGGCGATCGTGTCGAAAGCACACGAGGCCTACAAGAAAAAATGGCGTGGACGAAAGACAGCAAAATCGAGTGGAGGATGTGCGGTGTTTCGTGTTTTATCAAGGAAGCTTAGAGTCTAGAGTTTATATGCATTTGCCATGTAATTTGTATATATTACAGCAAGCCCAGACACGAATATGAGACTCATACGATATGCGTACGTCTATACACAGAAATACTCTTGAATGCAATCTTGACGTAATGACAATATATACATTATACATTGTGTGTGTGTCTGCTGCACACGCAAAATGCACATGATACATATGCATGCATACCTTCAGTTGTGAGACATCCAGCAAAGATGTGCACATACATGCAAACTTATACCATTTCTGAAATTGCGTTGTCCAAAGCAATTCTTTTTTTTCATTGCGGCCTAGTTTGGGAATCACATTTCATGGATCTTCACAACTAGGTTCGGGGCTCCAAAATTTGGCTCAAAGCTTGCACGTGGATTTGAAGAACAAGTGCTGCAACGTGCAGAGGAGACGCAGTTCACAAGAATCGCACAAATTTAAAAGCGTCCAAATGAATAGAAGCGAGTCAGTCCAACTCACGTCCACTTCATGCAGTTAGTTGGCACTCCCAACTGATCACCTGGCAGGCAGGATGTAAGGCCGTAGGTTGACACAGCTAAAAGACTTGGACTGTGACTTGGTCTCAAAAGTCGAGCAAAACCACTGCTGAATTTGTACATTTCAAACCCCTCATGGCGAGCGCTCGCCGGCATCTGCGCTGCCGCAGTGGCGTCGCGCTGCAAAGTACGGGCGGCGCATGGAGGGCAGCGAGCATGATGCTCATGTGCTTGGCACTAACTGTTTCACTTCAGGCTGGGTTTGCAGTGGGATGCAGTGACGGTTCTGAACTTTGCTTGGATTGGATTGAATCCTTGCCGATACTTTGGTTTGGGTTCCGTCGAAATTTTCTGATGCGAAATGTTACATGCAGGCAGTGCCGTCCTTTGCTTTACACAGTCCAACATACTGGCAGCAGAAAGATGAGCAGTACCTGCCTTTCTTGTCATTAAGTACACCACCTTCCATTTGGGAGAGTCGTCCGTCCTGTAAGAAGTACCGAATGGATCCAGTTGGAGCAAAGTTGCTTTAATCTACTCAAACTACAGTCTTTGAATTTTAAATGGATCCACTGCGCTTGTTGCTAGAGGCGTTCGGGAAAGTTCCCATGTTCAGCCACCACACAGATTTTGTGATGGGCTGGGCCTCTTCCAGTTCTTTTTGGCGGACGCCCCTTAGGGCAGGTTGGGTGCAGACACTGCAGGATTTGCTTGGTGCTTGCAGACTTGGACACTCACACACACACACACACACAAAGGCGATTGTCAGAGGCATACCAAAGTATGATGCGGTATCAAAGTACATGTGTTTGCAAATTGACAGATAGATGGATTACAGTATATCATATAATACGGTATGCAATTGTAAGTTATACATATTATAGGTATAGAATAGATGCCATGAGACTAGATTGACAAATAGATAGACAGTCATGCTGTAGCTGGCGTTCCAGCAGGTCTGGATGATAAGATCAAGCTGCCTACTCCACGGCCTATCCACGATCCATCAGAAGCTGGGGATTGGGAATCTTGCCAGCCATATTTGGGGAGCTGACATTGTGTAGCTGGACAGGAGATCGACTGGAGGGGGTGTAGAGAACTCCTTCTACAGTTGGTGGAGACGGAGGGACAGGATTTTCTGCTGAATTGGTACATTTGAGACAGTTTCACTTGGCCAGTGGATAACTTCTGTTTGCATATTACGTACCAGATGAACTTGAAGAAAAGGTTTGCACATGTCATTTGAAGGTTTTGTGGCCTTGCCAGGAGTTGGATGCCAAAGTATCGGGGGTTGTGAGGAAACGTTTGTTCATGTTTTCTATTGTCCTCCAAACTGCATATTCTATACGTTTTGGTTGTTTTTTTTCTATCCTTCAAGCGTTTGTCAAATCTCTGAGCTTGGCCAATGCCACCGCGGATTGAGGAAGAAGGTGGAAAGAAAGTGAAGGCAACTCAGCTGCATGGAATGTGCGTGCAACCGTGCAACCCAAACTACGGATCCTTTGCGGATGTGACCCGTTTCCTTTTCAGATTTTCTGAAGAGAAGAAGGATTTCCTGCATTTTGCCTTCCAGTGATGTGGGCATTTTGTCAAACTCAACAAGTGAATGTACTTCCAACATCGTTCTTTTTCCAGTTGTGGGGTTCCGCCATGTTGTGCGGTTCGTCCGGGGCTTGTCCAAGTTCAGCACCAAATTGCTGTACTCTCGAGCGAATAACCCTGGTGGGATGTACAGTGACAGGACGTAGTCCTTTCATAAGACAAGGAACACTAAGGAGACATTCACTGGCATCTCAGCAAAAGTCAAAAGGTTTGTGATTCTGGACAACAAGGAGAGATCTAGCATCTAGTGCTCTCAGAATGTAGATATGTCAAACCTCAGAAATCACCTGCCTCTAGCCAGTGCTCCTGGTACTTACTCTAACAAAAGAACACGACAAGATTCTGCTTCAAAAGGAACTCAACATAAAGGCTTGATGATAATTCAGCAAGAATGACTGTATCAAACTTTAACCCTATCTCTATATCTACCATACAGTATACCTATTGGACGTTTCAAAAGGTCTCTGAGATGAACATTACATAGATAAATATATAGTAGATTCAAAATGTTGATTCAACCATTCATATTTCAACAGTGGCATAGCCCACGGGTTGCTTGTCCCAAGGAAGGCTCAGATGATGGTTTGCCACGCTGGTTTTTGGAGCTGAACGTTGCAGGAAAACCCTAGGGACTTGGGAGAGTAATAGTTTTTCAATGTTGGAAAAAATAGGTTTAACAATATAGGATACGTACAAAACAAATGACAACAATATATATATATATAGGGAACAGAATAGTTTTTGAGTTGTACTCTCACTACATTTGTCAGACATCTTTCAGCTTGAGGTTCAAAGCACCATTTGTAAAGTCTCGTCAGAGTCTATTTCTTTGCTTTAGCATGCAGCACATACTGTATGTATACATCTCTAATCATTCAGTATGTATGGATGAATTTCTAAGGTCGACTTGGACCTGTTTGCAAAATCCTGACGTACTCGTACGGCCTCAAAGACCGTGATGACAATATATAACTGACTAAAAGCTCCTGGGACCAGTGAATGTGTGACCCTAAAGACAAAGCCCTCCCAGCAGAGGCGCTTTCAAGGAGGGTTGTCACCTCTGCCATCCCTTCATTAATTTCAGCCTGCAGGATTTGAGCCTGACCTCACTTTTTACAGCATCTTGGCTGCACGACATTCTGATATATTCTGATATCGTTTGGACTGTTTTGTTTTTTTCTCGTCACTGGTGCGGCTTGAATTTTCACGAAGGCAATTTCATCGAAAAGGCGGCCCAACGTGGAGACCTCCGTGCGGCCGAGCGATGGTTGTCCAACGCACAAAATGCTAAGTTGGAGCCCGATGGGCACCTGGGCCGTAGTTTGATGTTTTGCTGTGAGCCATGATAGCAATGATCACAAGCAGGTATCAATCCCTATTGTCAAACCAATTTCTATCAATTTCTATTCTTTTTGCTTCTCCGACATGTCCTGCTGTTCTGAAGCTCAGGCGGATGTTCTGGTTCCTGTGTTTGGCAGCGTCTAAGTCTGGTGACTTGCACCTAGGTTTGAATACATGCATTCGTCGGTCATTTGCTTTTGCCTTTTCCAGATGCTGGCAGAGTGGATCTCATTTATTGATAGTTATTCTAGATTGGAAACTTGTTTGAAAACTTTGTTCTTTGGATTTTCGACGTTAAGATTTTAAACTCAGTTCTTTGACGGTTCTTGGAGTTGTAAAAATTCTGCACTTGATGGATTGTTTTGGATCTCGACTATCTCGGCCTGGGCACGCTTCAGAATGATTGCTATTGGTTCTGGTAAAGTATATGAAATCCGTGCTGCAATCCCGACGATTCAAGCAATCGTGATTCACCTCAAAATTCGGTGTGTCAATGGGCAGGGTGCATCCCAAGGAACGCTGCAGCTGAGTATGGAGAGAGGGCGGTGCAACTAGGCAACTTTGCTTCACAAAAGCATATTGAAACGCATTTTTCGGATTTGTACTTGTAAAGTATAAACCTGTAGACATATGATATGCATTTTTTAGTCATTTGTATTAGTGTATACGAGAACGCTTCAAACTTGCGGGCCTCTGGATGATTCAGCGCGGTGTTTTTGGTTGTTTGATGGTCTGGAAAAGTGGGATGCTGCAGGATATGGTAGAAGGATGACGTCATGACGTGAAGAAATTAATATCGTATGATGTCGGCATGAGGTGAAGATCTGGACAAGTCTTTGCTGATCAAGTTGCTGTCGCAGGCCAGCCACGAACTTTATGAACATTGGATATCGGGTAGCCTTTCCCGTTCCCCCAATCCATGTGTTATTGTTGGAGTGCCACGCCTGGTGGCCTTCTGAGAAGGATATGCTTTCCGTAAAGGGTTGCACCCCAGCAAAGTCAGGCATGTAATTGCAAAGAGGCAACAACAAAGAAGTTTGGCGTGGGAGCCTCTTCTATTGCCTGCCAACAACAGGGGATTGATAGGGATTGTGATATGCAACAACAGAAAATACATGAAGCACCCCAATTAGAATAGTTGAGTAGCACAGCAAAATCGACCTGCTCGACTAGACAAACCTCTGCAGATACCATTTTCAGAGCGTGAAGTTCCAGAGCTTGTTTAGAACCAGTGTGGTGCTTTCGGAGGCTCTGGATGAAAGCAAGCTGGATCTGGTGGAAGTTTTCCTATCTTTGGCTGGTGGCCCTGCAAATGTCAGCACCTATGAATCTGTGCTTTTGGCCGCCGCAAACAAGCGCGACCTGGTTTTCGCTGAGAGGCGGGGACATATGGAATCCTGCAATCAGAAATTCGTGCGCAGGACCAGTAGTCACGGTGACGAGAACTTACCCTATCGATCAGCCCGTTTCAGTAGGTATGCACGGGTGGGCCACTGTCCCGAATTATGCAAGAATTGGAATGTTGTTTTCCTTTGTTGCAAGCTGATGCGGAAATGCCTATATGCCAAACGGAGGGCCTTTGAAACAAGCATAACAAACATTGGTCGCACAACCTTGTATTTTTGATATGCTGATCGAAGGGGTGCAGTACAAGTCAAGTTGGTTGGGTCTATGTAATGCTACGTGAAGCAACCATAACATTTGTGCATTTTGTGGAAGAGAATCCCATTGCCACGCCTCCCCGCACTTCTGCACAGCACATGAGGTTAGCACTCTTATGAGTAAGCATAATTAGTGTAGTGAA
Source organism: Breviolum minutum Mf 1.05b.01 (assembly GCA_000507305.1). Classification (NCBI taxonomy): domain Eukaryota; class Dinophyceae; order Suessiales; family Symbiodiniaceae; genus Breviolum; species Breviolum minutum. The sequence continues at coordinate 137,164 of DF239322.1, read as the reverse complement.
ATCGGCAGAACTAGACAGATCAATTGACGGAAGCCTCCTCTCCCAGAGGAAAGATGGGAAATCCTGCAGTATTGTACAGCAGCTACTTGCAGCGCAGGATTGGCTCCATTGAAAGTATACGCGTTTCTGTATTGATCTTAATGTTATACAGTTTAAAGGTACTAGTACAGTACTACATATTTTTGATCTGTCTCTGCTCTAGCTTTCTCAACTTCTGGTGCTTCCAACCTTGGATCCTGCTCTGTACCGTCACATTTCTGTCACATTGAAGGGTCAACTTACCCTCCCACCGACCAACCAAGCGGAAGAGTGGTTTTGATATATTTTGATGATATGCCGTCTCTGACTCAATTCAATGTCTGAAGACATAGGTGTTCCACATGTGTGTTGGTACATGATTATACATCCATAGGATGTGTATGTATTCACATGATATACTGTATGCTTCTTGTTGTATATCATGATACACAATGGAGTATATGATTTGTTAATTTAGTCAAACTGGTTTTCCGGCATTTTGCCAAATCTGCCAAAGGTGGCTAAGAAGAGCCGAGGAAGCCGAGAGGTCGGGTGAAGGGAAAGGGGGCGATTTCGGTACCAGTGGTGGCACTATAAAAACAACAGGAACAGCCTATGTGTAAAGGCATACATACCAGTGGTGTGTGGTACTCAACATTTCATATATCACCCATGCATAGTTATAATCTATACACTAAGACTACATGCGTGGTTCAACTGCCAAAAAGGCCGAGTTTGAGGCATAACCAAAAAGGGGTGTTGGTTGTTTAGGGTATATAGGGGATGAAATAACTCGGTTATATAGCGATGAATCCCTATTGACCAACCAATATAATGGAAAGTAGGAGTTTTTTTTGTGGCTCAGATGGGTTTGGAAACTAATAAACAATTTGTTCATAGTGGTGATCTTGGATGTGTTTTTGTCGCCGATTTTTTACGGAAATTTGAAGAAGGATTGAAAGACTGTCAGGCTATCCAGCAGGACTAAGGTACATACAGGGATATTTGTGGAAAAGTGGTATTTGGACAAGGGATTTGATTCAAACTCAAAGCATGCAGAATGTTGGAGGCTTGACGTTCTGCTGTTTGCTTGTCTCTCTCTCTCTCTCTCACTCTCTCTCTCTCTCTTCGTTATATCAAAATTGGCTATTCTACTGTGCATGTGGATATGCATGGCGGCCAAGTTGCTTCTCACAGCTGTTCGTTTCATTTGCGTCAGTTTGTGTTCAGTAGATGTTTGTCTGCACCCTACTTTTCAGGTGTTTCCTGAAAGCTGTAATGAGAATGATTTTGTAGATAGAAAATGGCTGTCAGTGCCCAGGTGATGTCAATGTCTTCTTGCAACTTGCACCCGAGGTATGTAACTCTTCCAGTCCTGGTGAGTCTGATGGATGCAGCAGCCTGTGAAGGTGGGTTGGGAGCTGATGGGGCGCTTACCTCGTGCGGTTGAGAATGGACAACTTCCAGATTGTAGGGATCAACTCAGGGTTGAGTCGGATCACAACCAGAAAATCTTGTACAATTCCATGGATCCTGTTTGCCTGTCATTTGACATAGGATGATTTATCCAGCTGACGTGGACCTCAGGGCAGAATGAGGTGATTTTAGGTCAGAAACCCAGGACGAATGATTCCCACATTCAGAATCCAAAGGCCTTGCTTTGAAGCGGTTCACGGGTTTGGCAGATCCTGGAAAACTGTAAAAAGGTGCAGTTTCAATGCCTAGGTTCATACATGTTTTGCAGAGAGATGGATGAAAAAAACGTTGCAAACTGTGAAGGATTCACCTTCCGTCAATTTCTAAAGTCCATTGTGAACAATGCTTCGCAAGGTCGGACGCGGCTGAGACTATATACTATTATATACTATGTAAAAGTACTGTTCCGGAAGTTTGATTGCACTGAAAGCATTGCACTGCATGATCAAGACCTGTTCCACCAGCATTCCGATTTGGTATCCGACTGTCGTGCCGTGAAGCACTGTGAGGCAATTTAACGATGGCCGAGACATTTTTTGAAATTGGAGAGCAGAGTGGCTTGGCTGATGGTTGTGTTGAATCAGAAACTCAAAAGATTCCACGCTGCGCTGTATTATTCGTGTAGGCGAGACACCCTCCTATGGTTAACTGTACTTACCAGCAACTATTGGATGATCGGCGATTTTTTGCAGCATGTGCGGCGTGCGGCATGGGCTTTGGGTGTGTGGGGATTTCAGTTCTTCTCAACGGTTAGAACTCCATACCTTGGAGTTACATTGCATCCCCTACGACTATTGAGTCCCGTACGGCATACGAAACCTGCAGAAAGCACCATGTATTTCAACCTTCATATCACCATCATCACCATCACCATCACCATCATCATCATCATCATCATCATCATCATCATCATCATCATCATCATCATCATCATCATCATCATCCTTGTAGAAAGATCCAAAGATCGAATTGTGTGGGGAGGTTGGAAGACCCTGCAAGTGTGTATTCAAGCACCATTAACCACCATGTGGGACAATGTCAGGAGTTTGATGGAAGTTGGACACATGACCGAGGTGGGATTCGCCAGGAGATTGCCGCTTACAACATCCTCATCAAGGCGGCGGCTGAAGCTCGTCTTCCCGAGGCGGCCGAGTACTGGTTCTTTCAAGCACGTAAGGAAGGCGCGGTCAGCGGATCCATAGCGGGTGACTGATCGAAGACATCAATCACAACAAATGTCAATAAAAGGATTTATTTGAAACCTCCACTACACTGTTACACATCACGTGTCAGCACTTTTCACAAAGTGTATCATTTACAATCTGTCGCAACCCAAGCAGCCAAGCTTGTTTGTCAGGCCTTCGTGCGACATTGATCACGTACACAAGCCTCATCAAAGCAGCTGCACGCACTGGTGACTTGAGTGGAGCGGAGGCATGGCTGGAGCACGCCTGCAATGATGGGTTGAAACTGGACATCCAGATTTTTACTGCTGTCATTGATGCTGCTGCACGTACCTGGGATCTGAAGAATGATTTGCTTTAGGACTGTAGTCCGCTTAGGTCTGTATACCACTGTCGATCTGATTAAGAAAGATGTGGTGACAGGTGATTAGGTGATTTGCTCTAGATTCTAAATAAAAGGTTTCGAAGCCATTTGGGTGCTTCAAGATGGAGTCTGTGGAACTCAGCTTAGCCTTGTGTAGTGTGCTGTATGCTGTTTACTGACCCCCGAAACTGGATCTGGGAGCTTGAGAATGCAGCTTGGGAAGACAGGTGTTCATTGCAACCGGTGATTAGTGGGTGTTAGTCTTCAAAACGTTCGGGCGCTGTTGAAAGTTTTGGTGTTTTCTTTGCATCTCCCATGGTCTGCCAAGCCTTTTCAGCGAAAAGTACTCCTAAGATTTCACTATTTGCTGCCAAGGTCAAGGAAATCTCTCTGCAGCAGAATATTGGTTTCACAGGTGCTTAGGCCGCAAGCTAAGTTGGCATTTTGATGCATTTTGCAACTTCTGATTGGAAAGTCTATAGTGAGGAATTTCATTGTGCACCCAACACAGATTCTGCTTCTGGACGTTTCTGACACTGGTGACACGACCTCGGGTTTACAGGAGCGAGGATGTTTATGGGTAATCCAGAGGTCACAAAATAGTCAAAAAGATTGCAGCCCTTGAAGATTGATGAAGATTGTATCATGATACTGAGATTGTCATAGATGGATGAATTATGATACATTATGTATAGATAATAAATGAATCAATTTCTTTGATGGCCTCGGGTCGGTTACAACGCCTCAAAGATGTCAACTTGCAAGCAATTTTAGACACTTGCATCAAGAAAGGATGACATAGAGTGTCAGTATCTGGACCCAGTTCCTTTAAATCTATTCAGCCGGACTGAACTGTAACCTAATCCCTCTCAACTTTTCCACAAAAACGTGAGGAATCCTATGAAATCCTCAATCCCAGGTGCACAGCAGTGGGTGAGCCCAGCATTGTGACCTTCAACACCATCATCAGTGCAGCCAGTCGCAGCACTGATGGAAGGGGATTGACAGCGGCAGAGCACTGGTTTCGCAAATGTGAAGATTCGGGAAAGAGTCCGAAGCTGAACGGCAGTGGTCTGAAAGCTTGCCTTGACTTGAGCAGAGAACACAGGTTTGTTCCAGCAGCTAATGTTGGCTAGTGGTTCTACGTGATATATAAATTGAGTGGTCGGCAATTTGTGAGCAGCGTTTTAAGGTGTACTTGGCCGTGATTCATGTATTTCACCAGATTTCAGTTCACCTGCCACCTCCTCTGTCTCTTTTTGGATTGCTCAATCACCAATCAACCCAGAATCATAACCTAGGAACATCAAGACCTTCAACATTCTAATGAATGCTGCCGCAAACCGGAATGATTTGAATGCGACCGAGTATTGGTTTCAAGTGGCGCTAGCAAAAGGTATTCAACCGGACAGCACGATGTTGAACCTTGGCAGAAGAACTTGGGATTTCTATCTTGTTGGATATACCCATATGATCTAAAAAGAAATCAGGTAGATGTGGGGATGCTGGGGCATGATTCCCATCAGTACTGGTATTTAGGCACAGAATTCGCATTGATTTGCTGCCAAGTAGATAGAGGTATTTCTAGGCCCCATTGGTCTTTTCCTTTGATCATTTCCTGAGCACCGTGGAATTGGAGTGTTGAAGGCGGTTTAAGATTGATATTTATTTAGTTCTTTTGCGCTTGATTGCGGATTGAAGTCCCATGAAGTCCCCTTCGCCTTGATAGCGAGACCTTTGAACTTAAGACCGATGACGACTCTGAACCCTGGCTGCGTTCAACCCCATCACCAAAACAGCTAGGAAGACCCTGCTCACCACAGTGGTGCAGAACGGCACCTCGGCTCAGATTATATATAGTATATTGTACACACATGAGCTCACATGCACATATGTATATGGTTTACATTATCATAATTTTATAGTTTTATACGCTAATTCTGGAGACCATGACCCCAGTTGAAAGTGGGAGCTGTGGCCATAAGTGCAGACCACCAACACCACGAAAAGAATCCAAAGTGCCAACACCAAGGACCAACTCGAAACTCCTCCAACCCAAAGAAATCACCCCGTCGCTTCAGGCGATGAAGTAGCGGCATCGCGGTGGTACAACACGGCCAAGGCCAAGCAGAGATTATCTGTCCTGACCTCCAATTCTGCGGCAGCAATTGCTATAGCAGCTGCACGCAAAGGCCCGGATTGCGAAAGATGGTGGAGGTACTGTAGGACTAGCTAGGTATGCTGTCGATGTTGCGAGCACTTTCGAAGATGAGACTGGTGTCTCTTTGTCACTGGATTGTTTGCGACAACTTTAGCATGAGTTCGTGTTTCCTCCCAACAGCACAGGGACGGCATGTGTTGAAATTATTTGGCAGAGGTGTCATCGTTTCCTGAGGCAAGCTTGACTTTGCAAGATCCATTGTAGAGGATGGACATCAACGGATAGGCTTGAACTTCAGCATCAATACTTACGTGGCTGGGCTTTAAAGTGAAGGTGAGAGATGCGGGGAGGGACAATCTTGTCCAAAGCGCATTCGATAAAATCAGGCCTTTAGCTTGTGATTGGTGCGGGCAGATCGACTTTGATGCTTTGAGGGTGGTGTCGTGTGATCTTATTGATTTTATTGATCGCCCTCCACAATCCAAATGCGTGGACAGGAACAAACATGTAAAAAAGGACATGAGACGAATGGTGAATGATGGGAGAAATATAGAATAGGCCCATACAGACAGTAAGAATGAATAGTGACGAACAATGATGAATCATACATGTAAACTATACAAAGTCTACTCAATGACAGGCCATCACCACCCGAGGTTTCCCTGGCACAAGAGGCTTCAAAGAAAGGCCTTTTGGAGGAGATGGGGAGCAGCGAAGCGCCATACAGGGTAGGAACTCGATGTTCAGCTGTAGGAAGGCGATGGCAATAGCACATTGGCATCTCTTTTTGGGGGTGCCCTTCTGTGCTTTTTTGGATATCTAATCTTACTTGTAAGAGCCACCCTTATGAACACAAGCGCCTTTGCGACTTCTAAATGATGTGATATTGCCTTGCACCGAAATACAATATGTACGTCGGAGGAGGCCTGCATTTTAATTTCCACTTGCTTTGATACGATTCCAATCGGGTTCATAGATCAGTGGAGTGCGTAAGTTCCCTAAGGTCTATGAATGCAGATTCGAGTGGTGCAAGGCGATAGCACACAGCCAAGCTTTGCTCAAATCAAGCCTTCAACTATTTGCATCAAGCGATCGACTCCAAACAGTGAATGAAGAGTATTCCTTTGACTCAAGTCTTGGGGCGAGAAGTGTTGAGGATTTTCCCAGGGCTTCCTACAGGAACACTTTACCATCAGATAGGCAATGGCATGTGTTGGAAGATAATTATGGGAACCCGTAAGGCCGAGTTCAGTGGCAGTTTTGGTGACTTAGAACATCCCAGGGCCCATATTCTTGGAATCAACAACCCCAGACTGTGATACCAGGAGACCCAAAATTGGCAGAAGTTAGCGCTGAAGTATGGCCTTCCTGAGGACATCGCCCTCTATGAAGCTGTAATAATGGCTTGTGCCAATTCTGACGCCAAGTCATCTGCGGACGTAGCGAGGCAAAGCTTCGAGCGGGCGAAGAAGATCCCGAAGCTGAAGTGCCTTGGAAGACCAAGGAAACGCTCCGAAGAGCAAAATGTGAAACAATCACCGAGTTGTTTTTTCTGCCGAGTCTATATTCACATTCAAATTTTTCTGCCCAGACTGTATCCTCCTGATCCCAATTCCGAAGGTCTCAACCCACGACTTGAACCGTTCCCGAAATTCTACCAACTCAATCAGGATTCCAATGTCATGGCTTGTCTCTACCATGTTTGGTCAGCATGGGTGGTCACCACCTTGCCAGGCTTCGCTTGAACACCTTCAACGCCTTGATCGATGCTGTGGGACGTCATGAAGGTTTGAAGTCGGCAGAACGCACCTTTGCCAAGATCATTGAAGAAGGGCTACGACCAGATCGAGTGACCTTCACTATGATGCTTGGAAGAGATTTCACCAGCTAACCTTAAGGAAGGTGGGATTCCTATTGTATCCTATTGTACTGAGCGTTTCTTGAACTCAAAGCTCTTCAAAACCGGGCAATGAATATATACTGTAATAAGAGTATATATTGCATCTAGCTGCCCATGTTCGATCATTGCATATCAGTGTCGGGCAGTCTCGTCACACCAGGGTGCAGTTTATGTTCCATCCTCCGTGTCAAATGAATCAAAATCACGAAATCGTTGCTTAAATATCTAAACATGAGTGTAAATTATTGTAAATGTATGTTTGCAATTGCGGCTTGTTTGGTCAATTTGCTTGCTCCTGTGAGCACCTGGTTGATGCGTGCGAGTTGAATGCTTTCAGTGCTCTGAAACCTGCAGATCGTGCACTATCAGTTTTGCTGTGGATCCCCCTTGACTGTGTGCTTCGTTTGTTTTCAAGGATGGTCAATGCAGCGGCGAAACACGGAAATTTGCAATCAGCTGAGGGCTGGTTCAGAGCAGCTCAAGAATCTTGTCGCAATGATGCGGGGTATTTCTGGATGCCCATCTTCACATTTGCGCTAATATTTCTACAAGGCTGAGCGCTAGCCTAGTAAAAGACTGTAAGAAATAGTGACCAGTCAAAGGTGCGTTGAGGTCAAGTTATGAGTAAACCCTTTTTAGACAATGCTTGTCCAACCTGATGTGGGCCGGGCTTCGAAAGCCAATCGTACAATCGCCATGTTCACTTGCCATGCTGCGAACTGTTCTAGGATGCTGGGATCCGTGCAGATGTGGTCATGTACACAGCTTTATTAGATGCAGCAGCTAAAGCTGGGCGAGCTGATTTGGCAGATGCATCTTGGCTGCTATGCTCCTCATTTTTGCACATACAATATCGACCTGTGCTTCCAAGACCGGAGAACACTTCACCATAGGCACTTCAAGCGGCAACGCTGCCACCTCTTAGTCGAATTGCATCGTCATGGGTTCGTTGTTCTCATTTTTGCCACTGATTCCGTTCCACACCAATCATCCTGGATCACGTGGGTGCTGCAAGGAATGGTTTCAGGAACTTGTTGGGCAAGGCCTTTCCCCTGACATTGTCAGTTACACAACCGTGATGGAGGCTCATGCACGAGCTGGAAAAATGGCTAGTGCCGAAAGAGACCTGGCATGATTAGGAGGGAGATGTAAACTCCATGATTCTGCTGTGTCACTTTACAGGGAGTACTTGGTTTGCTTTGTATGCAAGCATTGGATATTGTCCCTGCCTCCAGATTCTATATTTGCAAAGAGCGGTCCCTTTTAACTTTTAAGTAATTGTGTCGCTCTTTCTTTCTCTCTATCTCTCCCTCTCTCCTTCCTCTCTCCACATCTATGCGTCGGTCGGTGGAGCTTCATGTTCTGTATGAATGCTGATATGAATGTTGTAGTTGCATGTGTACATACTCATGTGTATGAAGGTATTTATGCATATATATATATTATAGAATCTGATTAATATGTATACGTACATTTTATATAATTTAAGATTATGTATGTATGAAATATTTTGGTGGTCGTGCACGTTCCATCCCCCAATGCTAATGCCCTCCACCCCCTGTGGTGGAAGGGACCATCGAATGCAATTCTACGTATATCTACTGACGAGAGAGAGAGAGAGAGAGAGCGAACGCATTCATCATGCTATATTGTGTATAGATCCTGCACGTTTTCATCAGCCCTGGACAATAAAACGTTTCCTTGTGTGGATGCAGGGAAATCATGTTGTACATGATGCAATGACTCTCTTGGCAGTTCTTTCTCGCCTTTTCGTGCTGGCACTGGCGCTGGTGCTGTTGGGGGGTGGCAGCAGACCTTGGACCAGCACAAATGATACAGATATCAATCGTATATCTAAATGTGCAAATTGATTAATTTTGATTCATCACTTTTGCTCACCCCACGGAGGGCTCAGTTGAAAGCCAAGGATACTTTGCAGAAATGGAATCCTTCGACTACGGGCGCCCAGCACTGGAGAGTTATAGTGCCATCATCAATGGTCATGCAAGACTGGGAAATCTGGATTCTGCAGCCAAGTGGTTTGGCGACATGGAACGCAATGGTTTGACGGCCACTTGATGCGTCCGGATTTTAGATGTTTTTGGTTTGATCTAGTTGAGTTTTCCGACATTTTTGTTGCGCAATCACAAGATGATATCATCCCTCTTTATTCTGTTCAGTGCGGTAGTTTTGTTTCCTTTTTTCCATTTGTCATTTTTCGAAGCCATAAAAGGCGACTGTCGTTCAGTTCAACCAACTCTTGCGGGCATGTGCTGAATCCTCAGCCTCGGAAGAACGAAAGGCTTTCGCGGAGGAGGTTTTCAGACGAATGGTTGAACGGGGAATATCTCCCTCCAATGGAACGTTGGAAGCTTTGAGATGGGCGGTGGGGGCTTCACAATTCAATGAAATCTATTCAAAAATTGGAATCTATCCAGAACGTGTACAAAAGATCAAATAGCCCCCAACGAAAAAATATTCAATTCAAATATATTCAATTATCAGATATATTTTCCTCCAACAAAAAACATATGGTAAAAATATTTACATAATTGAAATTATAAATACATGTATATACTGTATATATATTATTATATATATTTCTAATAATTGTTTATTAAATAAGATTTAATTTGACATATAAGATAATATATATTTTCTATATTTAGTTTAAATTTATATTAAATTATTGTAGGATGGTTAAATTTTTTAGTAGTATTTATTTTGTGTGTATCGGTGGGTTTTTTAATAAAATATTTTTTGGGTAATTAATGTTTATTTTAATTTGGATATTTTTCGGTAATTTTTGAATTTATTAGGAAGATTTTTGTTGGAGTTATTTTAGTATTTTTGGTCGTCGGATTAGATATTATTGGGTATGGGGGTGGTTTATGGGCCGGGTTGTATATTTAATATATCTTGCGAATGGTTCGCACAAGGAGGATATAGATGATATAATGATATAGATTAAAATGAGGATGAGAATAAATTTATGGAAGGATGATAAAAAATAAGGATGATAAGGAT
>DF239322.1:37080-126473 GCA_000507305.1 Breviolum minutum Mf 1.05b.01 | reverse complement strand
TTATATATTTTAAAAAAAAAAAAATATATATTATTTTGATTTAAATTAAGTTATTTTTAAAAGTTAATTTAATATATTTTTTTTTTTAATTTTAATATATTATTTTAATTTTATTTTTTTTTCCCTTTAATTAAATTATTATATATTATATATATTTGCATTAATATTTAAATATATTTTAAATAATTAATATAAATTTTATTATATCTTACAAATTTAAATTCAATTAATTTATATTATTATTATTATCTATTATTATAATTTATTATTTTATAATTCTAATCTATTGTTTAATATTCAATTGAAATTTCTATTTATTTAATAATTTAATGAAATTTAAGATATTTATAAAAAATATATATAAATATTAGATTATATTATTATATTAATTACTATGTTCCATAATATTTTTTTTCTTAAATTGAAATTATTTAAGGATAATCTTCTTATTTTTAAATTTTATTTTTATGTTCCGTAATATTTTATCTTAAATTAAAATTATTTAAGGATAATCAAATTATTTTAAAATTCTAAATATGATTTATTGCCATACACTTTGTGGTACGTCGAAGTCTTCTGCTCCAAGTTGAGGCAAGGTCTTCAATGCTGCACTGGCTGCTTCTTGTACGAAGGCTGCTGGGTCCTTTAGAGCAACAAAACATCCGGTGCCGTTGAACTAGTGCTGCTTGAGCCCTCACCTCGTGTCCGCGTCATACCGCTTTGGAAACGCATTTTTTTGTGAATATCCAAAGGTGATGAGCCCTATAATTATAATAGCTGTTTAAAACTTGTAAATGCAGATTTTGAGCATAAAGAGCCTTTTCCAAAAGAGGCCATTGGTAATCTCCACTGACAAGTAATCCACATGGTCCCGCGGTCAAAACCTTGCCATTTACCGAAGAGTTGTCCTCTAAACCTGCTTCCAATGCGGCTCGTGCCAAAGTAGTCAGACCTTTCATGATTCACCCAAAGGCCTGTGTGACACTTTTGCAACAGCGAGTAATTTTAATTAGGAGTACCATGATCAATTCCACGAACTCCTGAAAGGGTAGATCTGTTTGTCTTTGAAATGAACATTCTCATCGTAAATGCAAGATTAAAAGATATATACTAAACAGGTAACAGGCGATGGTTGATGCATTAACTAGACAGCCGCCCAAGCAGTGCAAAAGCCTTTGTTGCTTCTGCCAATCTGGCCAAGAGCGCCAGCGCATGCCTGCAACTGCTTTGCTTGATGAAGTTCGCAGAATTCGCGTTAAAAGGAACAATTTACGTCCCGCTTATCTGTCGCATCCCATCTAATTGAATCGCACCAATTTGTTTTTCTCCTTTGTATCATCCACTTCTTCTCGCATTTTTTGCAGTTACAGTAACAAAAGAAACGCTGCCACTTTCACATTGTTTCTCATCGGCTAGCAAAACTTATAGACACATCTAGACACAGGTTCTTCGGTTGCAACTCACATGAGGTTTCGATAATTCTATAATTTCCCTTGCATACAATCACAGTATGGGTGAAACTGTCCGTTCATACTATGCCTACAACACTTTTCCATCCTTGTACAGTATGTCATCGGCAAAAAATACTAAAATTCAGCTGCTAGTGTTTTCGGGGTCGCTCAACTTTTTGCCTGGCTCACTTAAGCAAGTGAAAGAAGGATCACACGATCCCCCATCCTCTCTGCACCTCCCGCACCAGTTGCTCCGGGTCCCGCTGCAGGCACTGCGCCAGCGCTGCTAAATGCTGCTCGGTGGCGAGCTCCCCACGGAGACCCAACCTTGTTGTGCTTGGTAGCTATCAATAGCGCCAGCATGTGCCAGCAAGCTATCAACCGATAGCCGATAGTAATCGAACTCATCGAAGCTTGATCCTATAACGCAGGTTCTGTGTCACCAAAGTCTATACCTTTTTTTGATCCGCTTGATGTAGCATAAGGATCACTCAACTTCAACAAACTTGAGAATATGTCTGCATCATGTCTGCATGCTGGCTGTGATTAAAAGTTGGACTATCCTACAGAGTCAACATGTGCCAGGTACAGCCAGCCGTCCCGTGTTTGGAGCGGCAGCAATGTTTTATATAAACTTTACCATTTCAACTTTAGCAGAATTGAATACTGAATACGGTAATTATATGTAATTGTATACCTTCTTCCTACTAGCATCTCCTTTTCAACCCTTCCCTCTCTGCTTAGCTGTCATGCCAGGGGTCGCTTCGGCAACACGTGCCCGCCGTTGAAGTGCCAACTCATCGCCAGAGGGGTCTGCAAGAAAATTTGGAAGCCTCCCAGCCGTTGATGAAAGCTGCTGACATCTGCTAGGACGCAGGTGATCAAGAAAACAATCAGGCTCAAAGGAATCAGAAGAGCTGAATGAGACAGGAACCTACTAAAATCAGTCACAGTCTGACCGTGAAGTACCTAAAGGATGCAAACCTAGTGGTGTGTGAATCAATTGTTCACAGAGGAGCCACTCCAACTGCTGGCTATGGACTAATGACACTCTTATCACACAGCCAGCTATGCTGGTTACTGACCTTATCATTCCGATCCCCCGTCACCAGCTAGGCTGTGCTTCGTGGCTCCTGTCTGCCAGAGCTGCTCCAGCCAATCCGCTGTTGCCAATGGTTAGCGCACAAAGGCCTTGAACCTGCCGTTCCGACAAATTTCCAACTGATTGATTCTGCTGCTGATTCATGTCTTCCATCAATTCTCTTGGGCGTGTTCCAAAACGCTTGAAGACGCGGCAAGTGGTCCCAGCATTTCGTATGCACCCACTACAGTCGATGCCTCGGGATGCTCGGCTTCCAGGCCGCCCAATTGCAGCATGGCATCCAGGCCATCTTGACCCAAGCAGCCCAAGGCTTTCGATGCACTCTCACGCACTGTGATCTCGCTGTCCTGGAGGTTTGAACACTGAATGTCAAAAGCTCACCAAAAATGCCACGAATTTGCCAGGTCCCATGGAAAGAAAGGATGGGAGGTCTCTGGGGATCACAGGTATCAATGTTGGACAGCAGTTCAATGTGTACACGACTATTACTTTTACTACAGTACTACGTATCATTGCGTTATGAGAAGAAGTGGACGATTCTGAGTACAGCCAGGGTGCACATGGTGTTGCTTCTGGGTGTCCAGCAACAGTCCTAGTCCTGAAATCTTAGCAGACTTTCCCTTCCAAAATGCCGTTGTCATGCCGATAGGAGCTACATAGATAAGGTGCTGAACATGAAGTTTGGAGTAGTGAGTAATTTTTCAGTGCAGTCACTGCGAACCCCCACCTTTTGCACGAGCCGCAGCAACCGCGGCTGAGCCCTGGATGCCTTGGCTACAGCAGGGCCAAACCTCTGTAAGGCATCTGCGGCGGCTTTGCGCCCTGATGCCTGAGCACAGGAGGTTCATCAGGCCACATGCAACCGACAGTGCAGGTGAAGGGCAGGTGCATAGCATCAATTTTTAGTGTCAAATCAGCACCATCAAAGGTCATGGTACAGTACAAGCCTTTTTCAATTATTTTCGATCATTTCATCTTATGGGTCCTGACAGCTGACCCATTGAAAAAATCAAAAGGACTTCCAGAAGGACTTCCTAGTTTGTCCAGGAGCAACAGGAGTTCTTAAGCACTCTGCTCCACCGGCTTGCCCAGGATCGAGAAGGGTCTTCTCCAATTTCTGATCATTTTTGCATCGCCAAACTAGTCTGTTGGATCGCCCAGCGTTGCAGGAACACGAATGTGCTTCCCCATCACTTGTTGGATGCCCACATGTTCATCACAACACACAAATGTGGCCCGAATAGGGGTGAACCCACTAGACTTAGCCAAACATCTTTCAACAAAGGAACTGTTGCTCCCACCCGTGCCTCAGGGTCTCGGAGACACCCAGCGACTGCGTCAACCAGGTGAGCAGCTCTCTCAGGAGATGTCTCGATCATGGCCGGACCGAACCTATGCAGGACATATGCAAAAATATATCAGAATCAGAATACTAAATGATACTAAATGCATCAGTTGATTGGGATGTAAGCGCTAAATCATGCTGATTGAAAAAAACTCCAATGCGACTGGTGCTGCAAGTGCTGTATTACACTAGCTGCTAGCATTGTCAAGATCAAAGCTTTTTGTGGAGCTTGGATGCACAGCTTGGAAAGTGGCACTCTCCAAAACTTCATAACATCTCAAGGTATGATGCTACAATGAACAAGGGGCCCCCATGTCACATTCGTGACAACTTCACACATGTTCAGGACTCCTGCTGGTCCATGGCAGCATGTTATTTAGCAGCTAGCACACACCAACACAAGTCAATAAATCAAATTAGGGCGGGCACTCAGCCAGCAGCCCCAGTCCACGCAGCCGAGCAGACAAGGCTTCATGTCCTTTGGAAGGACCAAGTTCGTATCTTAGCATGGACACGCATGGACGGCCTGATGTTTTGAGATGATATTCACTCTCAAATCTCACAACTTCAGCCCTCCTTCCGCTTCAGGCAGTAACAGCCCCACGGGTGCGCCATGTTCCACCAGCCATGCAGCTGCTTGCGCTGCTGGTGCATGAGAGAAATGTCCGGGACGTCCCCACGCCGCCATGGCCTGGGCTTCTGTTCGGCTCAGGAGGACTCCTGGGCAATGACAATGTGCTTGCTTGCAAACTGTTTGGGCACGGAATTCTGCAAAGGAACAAACCCCACCGGGCTCAAGCAGCTTCTAAAATAAGAACCCACGCTGAAGCCTGTATTTAAGCCGCAAAAAGGGACACAAATGAGAAGAAACTAAAAAATCCCCCTACGTCTGCAGTACACCAGACGTATACCAAATGAAATGTTTTGCTCTGAACAATGCACATCGTCTAATCCTTATGCCTAACAGGTGGACAAGCCTTAACATCTGGCACTGAGTGATGGTTTGCTCCGCGTGCTGAGCTCAGTCCTTTAGTATCATCTGCTCGCTTGTGTTTCTTCGCAGGCTTGAAGCCTGCTGATGACTGCGCGTCGTCCCACATCTCCTGGCTGTGGCCAAAGGCTTTCTTCGCAAGGCTTCAGGGAAAAAACTGAATGTGATTTCATGAAAATTCACGCCGATGCAAGCATAGTTTGCATGTATATATCAAATATTCATAGCATATCATATCATATTTGTTGTAAACTTAAATGTAGTTTTATGAATATCTGCTATTTACATTTACACTTGTACGTAAAACAATGTAAAACATATAGAACCGTTACACATAAATAGATAGACCAACCAGATGAGGGACAAGGAACTTTCACGGTTGCTTCATCCTAGTGGTTCAATTTCACGCCCTGAGTAATCAACAGGTGAGGTTGCTCAATTGGAGATGTGCGTCTGCCTACTTCGTCCCATATTGACCGGGCTGGGAAATGCTACTGGTACCTCAAAGAACTCAGGCAATGAATGCGATGTGTGCATCCTGAGCTCGCCTGCTTCTGGATTGACCTAAAGTTGTATATCCAAAAGCTTCTTCGCAGATTATGATCATCGATCCCCTTGACCAAGCCATTGACTTCGCCATAAAGTAACAATGTAGCAGTCTATCAGTTTCTATCAGCTCGCAGGACACTGCGAGGTGCGCTGTGGGAGTGGGAGGCATGAGGTGCCTTCAGGGTTTCGGCCAAGAAGTCTGCATCCAGGGCAAGGTCTGCCGCCTCAGCATTCAGCTGCGCCTATCATTAGCATGTGAGCAGGCAAAGTGAGACGAGGTTACCATCAATTGGTACAAACTATCTTGAGGCGCTTGGATTGTTGGCGCTGGTTGAATCCATGCCCGTCGAAAGAAGCAAACTCCTTCTCATATCAGCGTCAATCCCAAGAAACGTCGTGCTTCAAGATACTTTAAAATGACGTGTCTGCATGCTTCTACTTCCATGCAACCGTTGTGACCACCCGCCCCCAACATCATGGTGGATTGATCTAAGAACTGGATGCTCGGCAGGTTTCCAAATGCAGTATGCATGGCTTGAGATTTGATTGCGTTAGCGAAATAAAGAGTCAAACCAGTGCTCACTTCTCTTTCTAGGAGTTGAGAACTCCAAGAATCCGCAAAAAATAATTTGATACAGTATATATATATATACGTATAGATAAATCAAAACTCGCCGTTCCAGAACCCCCACAAAGGAACACTTGGCATCAATTGGATCAACTTATTAAGAGACATACAATCAAGGGCCGAGGATGGAGAAAAGGGATACCTAAGAGAAGTTCCGAAAACAATCAATTGACTTGGTTAATCCTTCCCTTTCACTGACACACGATGCCCAAGGCTCCCCAAATATAGCTTTCACAATTCGCAGGCGTCCCGTGCGGCATGCGATCTTAAAGGCCTGTCGCTTGGCCTTGGAAATATCATAAAGCTGCCCCCTGGCCGTGTTCTTGTTAAGCAATCCGCTCTGTTGGCATTGGGCTCTGCGTACTACCCTGTAGACCCAGCGCAAGGTCTTGTATAGTAGAACATAGGGATACATGGGGTCTATGTGTCAGTCTTCTATTGAAGGAGGATTGTGTACAAAGCTGCCTTTTGAAGCATGAACTGTGCGACATGGTCTGCACCATCAACAACACCAACCCAAAGAAGCAGCATCTAATGGCGGGCGATCATTTTCATCCAATAAGTTCCTGACCTCTTTACCACATCTGGTCCACCAAACTGGAAGCTGGCGTGTGCTCACCACCATCTGCAGCATGCTGCAGTCCAGGTCCTATGCAAAGAATCCCGCTGGAGTGAGGGTGAGGAGAAGTTCTCGGTAGACACATGTGTCTTTTCGTGGCATATGCAAGTAAGAGCATACGACTACTTCTGCTATAGCTATCTGATACTGTATCTTTTTTCGAAGCTCCACTTTCTCATCCTGTACTGATGCCGTAAAACATCGTAAAACAAATTGTCAGAATCCTGGGCAGGCCCTTATCATATCTTTGAACTCAGCTCCTCCCCGATCGAATCTTCCCCGTGGGACCGTTTGTGAGCCTCCTCTTGACAGGGCATAGAGGTTGGCAACGGAGATGAAGCTGACTCTCCTGCATCCTGAAGCTGGAGGGCTGGGGAAATTCTCGGGGAAGGGGGGCGTTGCCGGAAATCCTTGGGTCTTAGGAGTCTTAGGTCAGTGGGAACTGGCAAGCAAACAAGATCTGTTTCGTTTTGATCATTCCGCTTGGGCAGGGTTTGAAGATGCATTACACACTACCACCACTTGTTTGAACACTGTGCTAGTCAAGTACTGGATCGAGTGGAAGGCGAAAACTCCTGCATCAAAAGGAGCGAATCTCGCATTTGAAGAAGCTGTTGCTTAGAGTAAGCGCCTTCTTCAACACCTTCCTCACTGGGCACAACCTCCTGTGCGAGAGAAGCACAGCTGAGAATTGAGAACCAGTCTCTGAATTTGACCACCCAAAATGGAACCTCTTTTGGAGAGTCAACATGTCCTCGTCTGATGTACTACAGTCGCTTGCAAAAGTTAGTCAAGCCAATTCCAGAATGGACAGCCCAAACAGAAAGACGTGGACATCCCATTCACATGCATCACAGTTCTCCCATGATCCGTGACATGACCGATAAAATCAACAAGGCAAAATCATGCAAGAGCACAGGATCTGATCTAAATCACTTCCAACCGTCTCAACAGCAAAAGTAGACGGTCCTTTTTGGTCCAGCGATGGCTTCCTGTACTTTCTGGCTTGACTAGGGCTACACTGGCGTAGCTCGGTGCTTCTGCAGCACGTACCAGAAAGGGCATCAGCCGCTCAGCCACTGGCTCGCTTGCGTGTTCAGCAGGGGCGCTCGCTGCAGCACCCCAGCGGCCTCTCCGGTACGCAGGTACGGTATCCGTGGCTTTCAAAAAGAGCAAAAGTTGACTTTTTTCACGAGTCAGAGCCGGGATTCAGGCAAGACAATTTGACGTGGGTGTCCGCCACAGCCACGTGAACTTTGATGCAGTATGTCCCTCTATAGTTAAGACATGTCAAGACTCAAGACTAGATATCTCAATCTATCTCGGTCTTGGGTTCATAGATGTTCATAAAATGCTGATATAGCCCAGTGTGCGATTGCCGATGGGTCTGTCTTCATAACACATCTAGAACACAAGATTCGTACATGATCGAAACTGGACTTGCTGGTAAGCTCAATTGCATGTACCCTGGCATCTGCATGCATCTGAAGCGGTGTCACCTTCCTGCATGCACAAAACAGAAGCTCGTTTGAGCTTCATCAGTGACAAACCCATCGCCATGAAAGTGGGCTTGTACAGTCACCGCGCCTTTGTTCCGCACCGCCGCAGAACTTCCATTTTCCGCCGTGGCGGCAGGGGCTTCAACCCGTGGCACAGCAGCTCCTGTCACCAGCTCCTTCAGCCAATCAAGGAGTTGGCAGCAGTCACATTGAGTTAGCCAGGTGGATCAAACCATGTAACCAGGTTTTGGAGGAAGGGGCAAAGAGGCAGTGGAGGGGTAGGCTGGCCTGCAAGCTTGGCCTTTGGGAATTAGAATCTCGGCGCATTCACAAGCAATATGCATCAGCCTATGTAGACATTGAACAGACTAGATACAGTTTGTAGTGGTAAGAATCGGCAATGTGGAAATTTGATCAACTTTGAATCTATTGCTTCATGGACTATCAACTTATCACAATGAAACACAAATCCTGACAGCAATCATGACCATGCTCATAGAAATAAGTCTAATCTATAGTAATTAGATATAATTAGTGCTTTTTCATCTTCTAATACGCACAAATGACGAAATGATAAGTGTAATCAGCTCTCACGCCGCCCAGCTCCTCCGCAGCAGCTTCTGGGACTACAACGCTGGCACCGCGACCGTCAGGGTAGAGCCACACCACCTGCAAAGTCTGGATCCGACGACCTCCCGTACAACCTTCTGTTCAATCAAACTTCTTTCTGGACCATGGGGACCATGTTGAAAGAACATCTGACATCTTCTTACTCTGGTGAACCTTCCTGTGTATTTCTCAGAGGTTTTCCGAAATTCCCGAAACAAATTCAGAGACATCCAAACAAAGCTTGCTGCTTCCCGCTGATTTAAACCCAGAACGCCCATGGTTTATGTGTCTTCATAATGTCGGATCTGTACTGTATCTTGTATGACGAGGTTTGGTGGCTTCACGTGGCTTCTTCATCATGGGTCCTGTTTTGCTTCTCATATCATGTTGGGGTACCTAGTCGGGGGTGTACCCAGTGTAGGGTTTCCTCAAAGTCAGACCGTCGGCTGTTTCATTGTCGGCTGAGTTGGGGGCCAACAAATCACAAATCTCATCGCCCACTGCAATGCCACTGTATGCCACCTCCACCGAACAGCAAGTGGATTGAAAAAATCTGCTCACATGATTTGACATGCAAACCAGCAAACACCCAAGGCTTCTCATTTGGTACCTTACTTTTCAGTGGTCACAGGGGCCGAGTCTGTGCTGAGTTGCCCTTGGCCTTAAAGGGCATACATGGTGCCACACTTTCAAAATGCAAGTGCTCACATCATCGCCTGTCTGGGCAGCAGGGCAGGTGCATCTTGCCTCATTTTGAACAAGGACAATTCACAATGGCACTGCACCTTCTAACAACACTAGCAATAATACAACAGTAACATCAATGCCGGTAACAATAAGAGGAGGGCGAATAAAACCCCAAGCTGATTGAGCGTTGTGATACCCTCTGTTGAATACAGGGAATCACTTTAGCATACTTCTGGTTGCCACTGCAATTGAAATAGAGTTTATGGATCCATGGTCGGCGGGCTTCGGCCTCTTGCACATCTTCTTGATTCACCAGGACTGCACACGTCTGAGTGATGAGACCGCAGTACACTCGCACACTTTAAAAGCTTGTGTGAAATGAGCATAGCTAGAATAGGAAGTAGAAGTCCAAACATAATTGGGGAATTCTCCGCAACACTCAATAGAAGCCAGCCAACCTCAATTACAGCTCAACACGCATGACCCGCTTATTCTAATTTTACTATACAAGTAAGCACCGCTTTCAGCCGACCGAACCCACTCAGCGACCCCAGCTCGGGCAGTTGCACAAGAAGACCCTCTGCTGAGATGGACCTTTGCAGGCACTGGTTGGAAGAGGGATCAAGGGGCCCCGCAATCAAAGGAAGTCTCGTTGAGAAATTTCCGATGTACCGAATTCCAACAACACCACATAAAGAAAAGGAAAGGAACGGACAGAACTTGGTGTGACACTTGTTGTAGCAGTCAGAGTATTTGTTTCGTTGAATTCTTGGGGCGCTTTGCCTCCAAATGGGCTCTGCGCTCAAGCTGAAGCGTCAGATTCTTATATCAGTTTTGCATCCCGAAGTTACTGCCCGTTGCCGTTTTGCATTCCACGGTTGCTCCGCGCAGTGTAATGGACATTGCCGTGTTGTTGTTTGGTGGTGTGGTGGTGTGGTGGTGTGGTGGTGTGGTGGTGTGGTGGTGTGCTGGTGTGCTGGTGTGGTGGTGTGCTGTCATTGTTGGTCATTGTTGGTCATTGTTGGTCATTGTCATTGTTGAACGTTGTTGGTCATTGTTGGTCACTGTTACTGTTGTTGGTTGTTGGTTGTTGGTTGTTGGTTGTTGGTTGTTGGTTGTTGGTTGTTGGTTGTTGGCTGTTGGTTGTTGGCTGTTGGTTGTTGGTTGTTGGTTGTTGGTTGTTGGTTTGTGGTTGTGGTTGTGGTGGTGGTGGTGGTCGTTGTTGCTGTTGCTGTTGCTGTTGCTGTTGCTGTTGCTGTTGTTGTTGTTGTTCCTGTTGCTGTTGTTGTTGTTGTTGTTGCTGTTGCTGTTGCTATTGCTGTTGTTGCTGTTGTTGCTGCTGTTGTTGGTGTTGTTGTTGTTGTTGTTGCTGTTGTTGGTGTTGTTGTTGTTGGTAATTGTTGGTAATTGTTGGGTAATTGTTGGTTATTTCTAGTTGTTCTTCTGAGCCATAAGTCAGCTTGCTGATGGAAACAAAAAATCTGTAGGCAAATTCATTTTTGAGCTTTTCGGAAGGATCTTGTAAGAACCTTCCTCACACCAAGCTCGGGGCACTACTGGCATGCACACACGCATGAAACAGCACATATACAATATACAGTATACGTACAAGCAGGTCACACACACTTAGGTAGAACATTTAATGGGCCTGAATGGCCAAGTTTCATCTTGTGATTCCAGTAAGTGTGGAAGCAACAGCTTGACAACACGAAAACCAAAAGGAAACCACAACACTGCTGCATCATCATGGAGATGATTTCGCAGGTACACATGACTGATCAGGTCATGCTTCCCCTTCCAAGGCATAGCTTCGTTGCACTGGGTTTGCCAAGGAAGGCCCAGTGCCTCTGCTCCGGTAAAAAAGAAGTTTTACGTCTTTGCAGACGGCCCACACAGACATACGAAATAAACATGCATGTAGTGTGTATATGCATATATAAAGACATATCTATCAATAGACATGTGTAATTTTCTGGGGCAAAGTACTGTTTGCTCTGCCCTGCATTTGGCCAAAATTTGCAGCACTATGTATGCACATAGTTGCTCAGAATGTTCATAAACATACACAAAATATACTGTAACTTTCAGATCATTTCACATAATTCAGTGTCTGTCATGATCGATCTGGCAGAGCACCGCAGCCAGGCAGTCACCCCCCATCGGAACTCTCAAATACTAGTGACAATCATCATTGTCGTCATCGTCGTCATCGTCGTCATCGTCGTCGTCGTCGCCGTCGTCGTCATCAACATCATCAACATCATCATCATCATCATCATCATCATCATCATCATCATCATCGCACCACAACTCTCATTTTGATTAATTTTGCACAATTAATATATAATTAGTTACACACGTTTGTATGATCAGCGATTGGTCGGATCTGCAAGCGCTCGGCTGCGGCTACACATCCCTTTGGCTGAAGCCCCGGACCGGGTGCGTCCCACCACCACGTCGCCAACACGAATCGCACATTTGGCCGGATCCATTGGGCAGTTGGAGGTGCTTCCACGGCAGCTTTTGATGGGCAAGACTTTATCAACGAATCTACTGGAAAAATATAAATCACATTCAGATGTGATGGCTGGAACCGGCTGGAAGTCCAGGATACCAATTGTGCGAGGATATTCCTTCAGATCCGCTGCCAGTATACACTTAGTATCAAGTGAAGGTGGAAACATGTCAACTTTTGCAGTTTAAAGTTTCAAGATCTTTCCGGTGCCCTCTTCTACCAAAATACTTGTGGCAACATCGTCCGATTCGGCTTGGGGATGCGTTCTGAGATGTCTTGGTAAATTCCCCCAAAATAACAGCAGCGTTGTTCAACGTACTGCAAAATGATCAGAAAAAGGACATGATGTAACAAGAGGTTAGTGGATTGCGATTGCGCTCAATTCCTACCCCTTCCAGTGTTCACGTACGGAAACCTTTGTGTTAGGGACATCGTGGGTGGGAGACAGTGGACATTGATGACCTCTTGCAGGGCTTGAAATGTCTTAATTGGAATTTCTGACTGTCTTTTGCAAATGCTCTTTCTCTGCTCCATTGACTTCAATCTGCGTGTCTCTTTCACATCTCAACCCAAAAGACTTGAAGGTGCCAGAATCATGCGAGGCTATTTAAACCTGCGCTTTGACTTGCAACAAAACCAACACAAGAATCCCAAAGCTGAAACCCGACACCTCCAATAGAAGAAGACCCGATTTACATTTTTGATGTTGTGCCAATGACATTAGCTCAATCACATTGTGCTGCTTCCTTCGGCGGGTGACACTTTTTCTCAGCTGCGACTGTGCCACTCAGCAATCGTAGGTCAAAACCACACCTGGACCAAATCGAATGTTCCATTTCCTCCATCCATTTCAATCGACTTAGAGAGCCTAGTACCCTGACATCAAAATAATAGGTCTACACATAAAATAGCAATCAGGCAGGACACATGATTAGGATTTTTCCATGATCGGCTACATAGAGTTTCAAGTGTTTGGGCCTCCCTTGTCCGGTACTTTTGGTACTTTTTTGACTGAAAACAGCTGAACGTGATGAGCCATTCTTGTTCCCGGATCACTACATGTGCCCGCACATTGACTAATCAAAATTAACAATATTGCTTGATGAACACAACTTGATCCCCCTAAGCTCCCCACTTCAGGTTGCAAGGGCTCATGGTCTCCAAGGCCTCGGAGGTCAATCAAGTGACCGAGTTGCCAGCGCAAAAGGTCCAGGAAACCCAACAACTTCAAGACTGACCACAATCTTGTCGACTTTTTGAAACTTTTGATGGAACATCCAGGCGAGGCAATGCCATCCCGAGGAAAGGACCAACTGGAAGTCTTCTGGAAAGGCAGCCTGTGCATCCAGCGACCTTAACAAGCTGCCGGCTAGGACGTCTGGAGAAAGCAAACTTTTCCGGCCATGGAAGGTCAATCTTGTGACATACCCTTCTAACTTAGAATATTGTACTCAAAAGAGCATGCAGGTCAAATTGTTCGATGTTGTGTCGCCACTATGTCGTGCAGGGTTAAAAATGGATCACACATTTCAAACGGTGCTTGATCCGTGAGCTCCAGTACAACTTGTGATTTTGCAAATACAAGATGCACATGCCCACCCCACAGGCACGCAAACAGAAAATGATGGATGTCCATAACAACTATACCGCCTCCGCCTCGGATAACTAGACGAGTGTTTGCTGTAGATGATTGTGCTATGACAACCCGGCTGGGCGCACAACGTGGCCAAACTGGGCACGTCAAGCTGAAGCCTCGCGAGTGACCGCCAAGGTCTCAAGCTCCGGAGTAGGGAGAAGAACCCCATCGTGCACATTGGGTACACATGGTCACACCTCGCTGAACTCTACACTCTATTTGTAATTATGTATCTAAGCATATTCTTCATATCTGCATACACATACTATGGATCCTCTAGCTGGATTGAGTGGCTGGGTTGACAGTCGAGAAGACAAATGCAAGTACATACATATCGTCTAGCCGCCTAGCCAGCGTAGCGTAGACCCCAAACAATCGAACTGTTGGCGTGGAACACTGGCTGGCTGTTCTTTTGCCGCAATCTTTTTTAGCCCTTCATTGACAGATCTGGATGTGTCTTGATCTTGCACCCTTTCGTTTCTTCCAGACATGTTCCGTTGATTCTACCTGGTAGTATTGTGCTAGACTTTAAGCTTTTGTGTCAGCTTCGATTCATTCTGGGTACCATCGAATGAGATTAGGTGAGATTAGAAGCGGAAGCGGACAACCTTGCAAAGGATACTGCAATGCACTACTGTAAGATCCACTGCAATCTGCCCGCTGCGAACCTATAAATTAAAGCTGGTTCACTGGAGAATGATCACATTTTGGGGCGAATCTGTATAGTTAGGGCCCAAGTTGTGTGATTGCAATGTATATGTGTATAGAGTAATTAGTTAAAAAATGAGACTGCCTATCCTGGCCTGCTGGCATGGAGCAGCACTCGCCAACCAGGTCTACCACCTTGGCATGGCAGGGTGGAAGGCATTCAAGCAAAGCACATGGAGCTGGCACTGGCAATGGCATGCATGTGAGCTTGTATATGATAGGGATGCATCACTGTTTCCTCCCTAGCGCATCTATTCATGTAAGTTGCACACAACATCTTGCCAAATCATTCAAGAACACGTGCCCATGCTCGTGCGGTTCACGTCACACACTCGATCCAGTCAATCATCGACAGAATTCTCTCGCCTTGACTGAGCTTCCCTGCCATACGTCTCATCTCCCAGAATCGGATACCCAAGGCTAGCAAGATGAGCTCTGATCTGGTGAAGCCTGTGGGGCTAGGGCATTGAATCACCACCATGACGCAGTCAAGTGGTCTTGTGCTGATAAGCTAGAGTACGTTGGGCTACGTTGGGACCAAACCGTGAAGATTGTGCAACTTAGCTTGAAAATAAGTTTTGAAGTATTGAAGTACCGTGGCAGTCTTCATGACCTTGTGGCACGGGGCTTCAGGAGGATAAGCTTATGCCACTCTCTTCCTGACCGGGCAGCTTGGCCTTCCAGTGTGAAGAACGACCTTGCGCAAGCGGATGAAAAGCAGGCTTAGGGCCTATAGTATTGGCAATACATTATGTGTATTTCTTGAATTTTCTTGATATTTCTTGATGATGCCCCTTGAAAAGGTTCCCTTGCAGCAACGTGGGAAGATCCCAAGATACTCTAAACCCCATTCCTCCTAAGCCTGGGAACTTCATAGAGAAGGCAATTTTCTGACCATTCGAGCTGCCTGATGAGGCTTTGGTCATGACCCCCCCAGTGTGTGACCTTCAGCAAGCTGCAGCTTCCACCGGAATCTTGGAGATGGACCACTTGCACCACCTGGCTGTCGAGGGGCCAAAGGAAGAGTCATCAAGAGTCTCAAAATGCCTTGAGAAAGTTCTGCAACCTGCTTTATCTACTTGCTTGAACCCAAAAACTCTTCACGATAATGCATGAAAGCCAATACTAGATATTCAATAGTGAAACGCATCCTTTGTAGTCGGCTTGAGGTAAGCACAAAGATTGAATAAAACTTTAAAGAATACGTCCAACTCAGCCTCCGTCTTCGCATACTTCCCTCGATCGGAGACCACGGATTTGCCACCTAGCAGGAGACAGCCAGCATCTTTGTTGAAGGTGTTTGAGCAAGTCTGGCTTCTTGGCTGTCTTCGCCAACCGAAGCCCAACTTAGATTGGTCACATGGAACTAGCACAAGCACGACAACAATCTTGTCACGCTGAGCCGGACACGGCTGTTGGCGAGGGGCAGTTCGATAAACCAAGGGCAGGTAACGGGCGCATGATTCTCGCAAAGACACAGGTATGTCTTTCGAAGTTGGCCAGCCTTGCGGGACCGTGGGGCTACGGATGCGGTACAACTACGTTAGCACTTCCTAGAAGGAACCATGACTTGTCATTTCCCGAGCAGCATCTTCCTCGGGAAAAGTCATGACAACGCCCGGGCAACTGGCAACATTTCCAAGCCACAGCTGTGCACAAGACATCCGTAAGCGTCACTTCCAGGCAGAAAGTTTTAAAAGAACCGATGCATTGTAATTTCATGCAGCTGTACCAAAATCAAAGCACATGTCCAGCTCAAGTTCTACACTCAGGCCAAAGTCCACGCCTCGAACTGGAGCTGAGCCATGTAGGAACCTTCAAGGGCTCTCAAAAATGATCTTCAACAACCCGCGCTTCAAAACAGGACGACGTTACAGGTTTCTTTCCTCCGCATAGTCAATCCCATCAGAAGGGTGCCTATCCCTCAACTGCAGGGATGGGGGATGGGATTTGAGCTGGATTGATGCATGCCATTTCTCAACGGTACTTGCAAAGTTGACTGACTAGGTGGTTAGCACCTCCTCGAAACTTAAGCTGGAACCTACTTCACAAGGAGAAACTCATCATATTTTGAAGTGCTTGTCCTCCACTGCTACAAATGCTGGCGCTATCGCAACTAAAGGATTGGCACCTGAAATGAGGCAATTGGCAAGTGATCCTTGTAAGACCCCACTGACATCTTTTGGAAGGAAACAATTGCCTTATCGGAAAGGTTTATCCCTGAGAATGAGCATCTGAGCGTCAGGCATTGGAAGACAAGCAGCTTTTATCATCGGAGAATGTAAGAATGTAAGTATATGATGTATATGTGTATGTTTTTAATACATGTGTATATATATACATATGTGTGTGTGCGTGCAGCGTACGTATCCATGTTGACAGTATATAAAACACACAAACGTAAACATGCAATTATAATAGCTATTGTCACAGCTATGTATATATTCATAAGATTTGATACACTATTAATCTGTTATATGTGAGTGTGCAAATTACTGGACAGTGTTTTGAAAACAAACAAGTTTACCTTCGTTGCAGGGCAATTTCTGGTCACATGAGCCATTACACTACAAGTTCACTTCTATGTCTTAATTTAATGATATAGATTTCAGGTAAGTTGATATAGCTCGAAAGCTGCTCCCGTGTTGTCGCCTAAATAGCTCTTGGCACAAAGAATGCCGCCTGAGGTTTCTCTGTCCTCAGCTGACTGGCTCCAGTTTTTTTGGTGGAAGCCACGGTCTTGCGTTGATGGCTTTGAACCAGTAGCAAAATACAACAGCCTGCGCTTTGAATGCAACTGCGCACGAGGCGAAAATGCTCCTTTTCTAGTCTTCTGGTCTTGCTCAAATCTCTGTGGCCCCGAGGCCCTGTGGCCTGGGTTTAAACCAAGCTCGTAAGGTTCGTGACATTTAACCAGCATTCAGCATACATACATCACCACGGCACGTGACAAACTTGCTAGTGACGGTCACAGCTGATGGACACATTCACAGACCCTTCAAATGCCAAGCAAAAATGGCGGATAAAGCTGGCTACACATTGCCGATGCCATGGTTCGCATCTATGCCTTCCAGCCGTCCTTGCGGCAGTTGGATTCGGAAAAACTTGAAACAATTTGCCACCGCTGGGCTCTATGTTCTGTTGACATCTCGATGGCCGATTCAAATCCATGTTGCGGAAACCGCGAAGGGCTATGTAAATGAAGATTTCACCAGTAGATTCAAGGATGTCTGAGGGAGTGCATTTTGGCACAAGACATGAGGGAGTGCATTTTGGCAAAAGACACTTCGGCCACCATTGAGAACGACTCAATACGTTTTGGCGCCTCAATGCGCTGGCTCTCACCATCTGCGCCACTGTACAAATATTATCATCCCGGATCATTTGCTTCATGACCGTCGTCATCATTGACTAAAACAAAATGTGCAAGCATCTATACAAATATAGAGAGAAAGAGTGTTATATACTGTAGACTGTATATATAAACATACATAGATATTGAAGGAGAGTTTCCAGTCTGCGTCTTCGAAACATTGTGGGTTCACAGCGTCCACGGTAGTAGCATGAGTAGCAAATTTGGCAGCCTGAGCATTGCCTCTGCCCTCTGCACGATCTCCGCATGACAACCAACGTCATACATGCCTCTTTTCTGGGAAACAACCTGAAATAATGCGTATCTAGGTGTATCTAGGCCCAGCCTAGATCACTATCTTCAAATAAAATCATGCATGCAAATGCAATCAATCTACGAGTATCTTATATGCATATACACGCTCACGCTGAGTCTGTTCACACGGGCGAACAGGAACGACTGACGCAACTTGAAAAAGAGTGCTTGGCAGGCATGAGATGTTTTATCAGGAAAATGCAGGTTTTCTGGTGGGTGGTTGGTGTCCAACTCGGAGATCTAGGTGGAAGTATTCTGGCAGCTACTCCCGGGATTGGGAATTAGCAATACGCTTGTCACTTGGCCCTCATGCAACAAGACAATTCATACAATTCCTTGTCCTAGTTTCAATGCTGCAACTGTGGCAAATGATAAGCCATTCAAAGCCACATTGACAAACAAGTGGGATATGTAATGCTATGTGTATATACGAGCTAAATACTGCGTCAATATGCGCCAACAATATCAAGCAGTACCAAGGAGTATAAAGTTTTCAGGAGTCCAATTGGTCTTTGGTCCAAGTGGAGGTCGGTCACTGCTGCCCATCTCCAGGATTTAACGGGGGGATTCGTGCTGTGGCTTCACTGCATGGCGCCGCGGCCGTCTGGGATGGCTCTGGAAAGGCACCAAAGGAGCAGGAAACAGCCTGACCAGGCAGCTGCAGGGACAACGAAACCCTGGCTCCACGAGCAAGAATCAAGGAGAATAACCAGCATTGCTATTTGCTATATCGCTGCGAAAGGAAATCTGTATTTCCATGAGTACACCAATAACAAAAATACATGAAGTACTCCTGACTTGATGGTGGGAAAGATGTTCATCATCTTGCTAGCAAGAACAAGTACTGTACAAGTTCTCTCTTGGTTCCTAGATGCTCAGGGATTCCTTTTGTGAAGGTTGGGTGATGGGATGTCATGGCACATCCTCCAAACCCAACCACCCTCCCCCTGAGCATGGCACGCTGCTAAGGCAGAAAAGCTATCTTCCCTGGCATGGCAAGAAGCACAAGTCAGGCACGGAGTCCTTTCAATGCCAAGTACTCCATTATTTTTTTGACCTCGAACTCATGAGGCAAAAAACTTTGACGAAGCCAACTCCGCAAACTCTCAACTTGTTGTCAGCCTCCCATACTTGCCGATGACCGAACGATTTTCCTACTCCGTTTGAAAACTCATTGAAGGCCTGGATGACTTCACGCCTTAACTTTTCCACTTCACACCATTGGCCTACCACCCTGCCAAGGCCCAATGAAGCAAGGCCCACGGATGACATCTCATTAGGAGATCTGCCCGAAAGTATCCCTGCACCGCAGGGCGGATATATACCGAGGTGGCTTGCGACATGCAGGGCAAGAATCATCCACACCCACATCCCTCTTGTTGCCTTAGAATAGAAGGAAGAATGCAGCGATTGCCTTGAAGTATTGTAGCCACATTCAGACTGTTGCTTTTCAACAACACACGGGAGCCTCGACTTCATGCCCAAATGTATTTGAACAGTACAGTGATGCAGTGTGTCTGCAATGGCAACTACAAAAATATCCCAATTCTGTGTCAAACCTTTTTCCAATAAAAAATCCATGACCATCAGGCCGTGCAGTGCTTGCACGAAGCTGTTGGATTGGTCAGTGACGATCTGCTTTCCAACTTCACACTGTTTGGCCAGTGGAGTTCTTGCCAACATGGAATAGCCGAAAATACCCGAACCATCTCACCGGACATGCCTTCTTATTCCAATGCCTCATCTCATCCAAAGAGAAGGGACCTTGGACCTAGGCATACAATCCGAGTGCCCTGGTGCCTAGGGAGGTCACTATGTGGATCCACAGCTGGAAGTGGAATTGGAAGTGGAACACTGCGATGAGATGCTCGTTTGAGGTCAACCAATCCTGTCGCACAGACCCTCCATATCGCCGATTTATTTGGAGCTTTGAGTTAGCACTTTAGCGGCACAACATGTCCGCAACGGAAAACCATGCTTCCAACATGCTAACTTGGCTACAGGAGTGGGCGTGGAAAGCATCACACCTCACACATCCTTACGCGATACTCATGCCAAACAACCACCCAACTTTCACCAAGCTTTGGGCCCAATGGGCATGCCAAGCTTCCTCAATCCTCTCCCCCTAGAATCTTGGCCAAGGAAAAACATGATCTTAGAATATCTTAGATCTTTTCTTTGAAAATCTGTTGCTTCAAAGTCTGAGTGCCCATCTCAAGTTCGGAATGTTCCGATTCATCAACTCCCCCGGCGCCAAGTCTCTGGGCTCACGCACGTTCCCCATCTGATCCAAATACTGCCAGCCTGAGCTGGACAAAGGGAGTTCCCCAGCATCGGACAGAGGCTTAGAGGATAAATTGAAATCCATACGCACCATTGTCTAAGTGCGAGGGTCATGGCAGGGTCATCCACATCCCCCAAATACCATCTAAGATTGCCAATCAGCTTTGCAATTGGTCAGTCCCTCAGCATCTTGACGCCCGGGCCATGCGAGGGGCATGCCGCAAGGGCCATGGAGCT
Source organism: Breviolum minutum Mf 1.05b.01 (assembly GCA_000507305.1). Taxonomy (NCBI): domain Eukaryota; class Dinophyceae; order Suessiales; family Symbiodiniaceae; genus Breviolum; species Breviolum minutum. The sequence continues at coordinate 105,947 of DF239322.1, read as the reverse complement.
GGAGAATTCCGACACCGGGACCTTCCTGCCGAGTAGGTGCAGCTGCCGTGTGAAAGAATGGTCTCTTTCATATCTTAAGGGCATGAAAGTGTGATCGCTACCTTTCAAGTGGTTCGTGGGATCCCAAAAATGTCATACTGTAATAATCTTTCACAAGCGAGCCTCTAACTCTAGAAGATGCATCTTTACATGGGTCTGGGGAGCCGGGCATCAATGACAGGATTTTTGGTAAATATCGGTCATGGACTATCTACTATGCGCCCCAGAAAAAAGTGCAGCAGCAAACAATCAACAGTTAAAGCACCGTCAAGAGATGCCTACACACTAAACCACCTGGTACAAATCCACACACGAGCCCCAAGTGTTGCCTGGGCGTTTCGTGCACGCTTGCCTGCCACATGGTCACAGGGTCACAAACATTTGTGGAGAAGTTAAATCGAGTTTGCTTCAATTTGTGTGCCCAGATCCCACTCATTGCTGCGACTAGCTGTCTCCATCATTGACAAGAAAGGGGTGGATGCAAAAGAAATCACAGTCCTGTCTTCGAGCAGGAACAAAGCCTGGATTGGACTAACTGGATGCAAAAACAAAAAAATAACTAAAATCGACTACTTGTAAATCATACAGTACTATCTATCTATATGACTATCGTGGGGATTGTTTCAGTTACACATATTTACACTGATCATTCCCGTCTTCTTTCCTCCCCGCCCCTTTGCCTCCCCGGCGCTTCTGACTGAAGAACCTGCACTAGAAAATGGCCGCATTTGAGTTGGTTTGAGGCACAACAATGATCATTTAAAATAAGTTGTCGGGAAATTGAAGAAGCCGAAAGCCCAAGAAACACTTGATCTGAAAGGGGTGGCATGCTCTGGATTTCGAAAGTACGTTCTGGAAAGGTTTATATATGTCATTGCTCTTGAAGCAACATCTTTGGTTTGTATATACAAATGTTTTCGCCTGAAGCAAAGCTGGAGACTCTCCATGCATTCCAGGCCCTCCAGGAAAGACCCTTCACACGGGTTGCGCACTCGCCGAGCAATGGGAGGATGTTGCATCTGTAGCAAGGTCAGAACCTCTCAGTGGATGGCTGGGTGATTTGTTTGAGGGGGGTTGGAGCTTGCATCCCGCCAAAAACACACACATAATGATGGCTACAGTACTATCTCTCTCAAAGTCAGAACCAACAGCTATTACTAGTTGCTAGCCAGAACTTCTTCAGGCACACTGCCACCTGGAACCTTACATATTGAATCATGTTGATGTCGCTAATGATATTAACGTTGATTGCAAGTACTCTTGCAAGCCTGAATGCCAAAGTTTGGGCTGACACCGTTCCAGTAAATGAAGGCAACAAACATGGGCACTGAGTCCCACGGCAGGTTGGCCAAGACATCAAGTGGTCTACATACTGCGGGGCCTGAAGACAAACCCGTACTGAATCTCAGGGATCCGAAGTACAAAACATCTATGGAATGTCAAATCAACTCTGGTTCTAGTGGAACTCGCAATCTAGGGGAGTTGGTCTCGCAAGACCCAATAAACTAAAGCCTTGCGAGTTGCGTGCATGTCGTCGCATAATCTTGCAGCGGGGTTGCAAGTAATTCTTGCAAAACATGTCTTTCTTTCTATATGTTTCTAGTTATCCAGTGTCCTTTCCTTCCATGCCGAAGGAAGCATGAGGGCTATTCCTGGCAAACCGCTTTGTTCCCCATGGATTCTCATGAGCCAAAACTCCTGGAAGAGACTCTTCACTTCCAATCCGGGCTCCCACACAGAGTAGCCGTTGCTGCGGGCTGTTGCCCTTTTCTCCTTGGAGTGCAGCACCACTATGCCACCCCTTGGCCAGCAGTTAGGGCACCCTTGCCCCAACATAGCAAAAGCAAAAGCCGGTGAGACCATTTCTTGAGCGATCCGCTGTGTTTCCTGTGAAATGCCTTTACCTAGTCCTAGCCTTGCTGTAAAAGCAAGCTGGGTTTGCGACAAAGTTTTGGGTAAAAAGAGCTTTCCAACTTTCAGCCTCAGGGCAAACTTCAATAAACTGTCGTTCAGAAATGTTCAGAATGCTGGGAAGCCACTTGCCAAATCTGATGTGAAATCATCTGTCTGCGATGGCTTCATCCAGCTGAGTCTCCAACCAATCTCCTTCATCTACTCCCTTCACCACCTTGCCCCATGGCCTGAAGTCGAAACAAACGACACACTTCACTAAGAACCCAATCACAGCCGGAAACACACTGACAGAGACTGAGAAAAGTCATGGAACAATACTTTAAAAAACACGACATAAAGGCACTTAGGAGGAATGTGCAAAAAGTGCCCTTTGATCCTACATGTTGTTTTTAGACATCTCCTTGCATATATATTGCTGTCAATATCAATGAATCGAATCGAGTGCAGCTCTAAGCCCAAATGTCAATGAATTGAATCAACTACAAGCTCGGATAGCATTTTTCGGCACAGGCAGTCCTTTTCCCTGGAATCCTTTGTCATGGCCAAATTTGCTTCTTTCCGTTCTAGATTATGGAGGCTTTCACGATAACAAGGAGGCCATAGGAAACTTGTGACCACGTTCTTTGACAACCTGGACATGGGTGGTTGCATGCTGTTAGAGCACTCCATCTTGCTATTCATTATGCTGGCACTCCACCTTTCTCTGGCATTGGAACACCATGAGCAACTCATAAACAAGCCAGCTTCTAATAGGTTGGGGTGGTGACGTGGTGGAAGTTAAAAAGTTTGCTCGCTTTGCTGCTGTTTGCTTCGTCTTGACGGGTTCTTCATTCAGGTCAGTAGGGCGTCTTCTGACAAATGGGCGTCATATGTCGAGTGGATATGAAGCCGGTTCAAAACCCATGGTGTTGCTCCACCAAGCTATCTGGTCTTGGTGGGGACCAGGTAGGTGGCAAGGTTTGTCCCCTTGCTTGCTCGCTGTGCCGCCAAAAAGGGCTGCATTGGCTCAATGTTTGTTCATTCTGAATATTGTTGTTGCTTTTTTGGTGTATCCACCTGCTCTTTGCTAAAATCGCTGCTGGCATGTGTTCCTACGTCCTGATAAAGCATTGGGCCTCCCAGAAGGGGAACTAAAAAAAAATGGAAAAAAAAGTGCGCAATTGAATTCCATTTTCAAAACGGCCCATGAAACGCCCACATTCCCCGAATTCTCTCCGAGGCCGTCGCTCCCATACGTTCTCCACGCGATCACTGGAACTTTTAGTCCTAGACAGCAGCAAAGAAGATCTTGGACTCCGGACAGCTCGTCAAAGAACTGATGCAGCGACATGCAATACATGAAAGTTCTGACAAGCTGAGATGACCTGCTAGGCTTGACACTGGAAAGTTTAAGAACCGCTTATATTTAAAACTCTTCCCAATTGTGGCCCCACCCAAGCGTCCTTCTGTACCCCAAGCCTCAGAACAGCAGGGACAAGAACAAGCCACCAGTATTACTTGTGGCCGTTACAAACTCAAACTCATGAGCATCCTGAGGAGATTGTAATGCAATGATTGTATTCAGTTTCCAGTGTGTAGTCCACTGAAATTCAGTTAACAACTTCCGAGCTACGGAGATCTAATATCCACGGCAGTTAGAAAAGACAAGTAAAAAGAGAGCCTACATGAGAAGAGTAGAGCATAGGGTAGCTGAGAGTAGCTCACACAAGAGCAGCTCAGAGAGTAGCTCAGCTCAGAGTAGCTCCGCTTTGAGTAGCTTAGTGACGCTGGATTGCGTGTCAGTTGCAATCTGTGGCGGCATGTCACCTTTTTTTTGGTAGTCGCCGTATTGGTGATGGTGGTGTGTCACATTTTGTAGAGCGTGAGATGTTCAGTGATGTTGCAGTCCATTTTTGGGAGATAGCCGGAACGCGAAATGCCGTGTTTTTCCATACAAAATGCGTTTCCCAAGAGGCAGGTACAGTAAGCTCTGCGAAGCAGCGGGTGCGAGATGACAAGTTCGTGGTCGGATCCTGTCGTATCAGGTTCGGATCGGCCGCATAGTAGCGTGGACGTTTCATTTAAAGCGTTTTCTATCGCAAATCGCCAAAGTCTTTCTGCGTTTTGCATCCCAACGCTTGCTCCACGCACCACAGTGGACGTATCATGTGTCGCTGCGATCACCCTTCATCAGCGCAGTCTTAAAGTATCCCAAGTGTTGCCTTTTCATGCGTTATTAATATGGGTTCATTGTCGTGGCAGGGCCACTAATTTACTTTGGAATCTTTGAGCTGTCCCATTTCTATCTTGAAGGAAGTCTCGCACAAAATGCGTTCTTGAGAGACAGCCGCGCTTTGACACTTCATATGAACTCCGCATGCCAAGATGGGCTGCTTGGTTATGCACCTTTGCTTCGACGACGGTCCAGATGTCAGAAGAAAGCAGTGCTGACCGGATGGAGTTCGTTGCGGGGCGGCAGCAAAAGAAGAAAGGAAATTGAAATGAAGTAGAAGAGTAAAAGTTGTTTGGTACAAAAATTCTCTTGGTGGAACAAACGTTTGATGTAAACAGCTTCTGTTCACACAGCTGCGCGGCGCAAAAACATTCTAATTGATCTAATTGGATCTAATGGGGCTAAGCTATGCTTCTTGCAGTGAGTTTGGTGGCCAACGAATTAGCGAGATCAGAGAAAATGAAGACTGTCGCACCGGTCAAAGGACAGAATTTACTATTGGTAGCAAACTTGATTTTACACATGATTCCCCCCCTGTTTCGGTGTGACATCCTCATGATTTCCCCTGTGCCAGCATGCCAGTATTCCATAGTACTCTGCTATGCTCCAGGCCTGGAGTTTGCGCTTGAAGCACGCTGTTGTCGACAAAATACTCTCGGATCACCTCTCTTAACGACCCGCTGTGCGGAGTCAGAGGTCCCAGCAAACGGGTCCCATGATTAACACTGCTTTGAATTCCATGCTGCAATTCCAAGCGCACATCACATCATGTCATGTCTTTGTCCAGTTGGATACAGCTATATAATTACTGATCATTTTGCGAATTTCTCGGGATCAACTGAGGTCCGGATAACATAGGCGTACTATGGCAGTATCCTTTCAGGCCTTATATCCAAAATCTTTCGGGTCAGTTTCACCTCCTGGGCACTCTTGCCTCTGGCGCAGACTCCACCACGGGACAAGGGATGGTCTGTCAGCGAAAGAGTTTTGAGATGTGCCAAAGGCATCAAAGCTCTTGGGTGCTAAAATGAAAGCATGAACACTGAATTGCATAGAGTTCATGAAACTGTACAGCTGCCATTGCTGATAGATGGCTGCAGTGTTGTCCCACTTCCTACCAAGGGATATATTAATATGAAGAAAGGGACAGGTATGTCACGCAACCGATTTTACAAAAACATAAGAAACTACAAAAACCGGTTGCTCAAAGCCGGAGATAAGTCCAAACCCGAATGGAAGGAGCGGCCGATTGGTGGTAGCAAGATCAGCGAGCAACAACCACCGACTAGGTGACCTCGTGACTCGGGTCCGGTGAAATCTTGCGGCAACAATCACCCTCAACCTATGACCCCACCACCACCTTTGCCACCTTTCACTCTGCAACCCGATGCCGGACCTGATTGCTGTCTGCAATGAGCCTGCTTCCCACATGGCCTGTCCACGGGGGGCAGGGATGGAACTCCAGCTGTTTGTCGAGACTTTATGTCATCCTCATTCTCAAACAAACAGCACTCGCGCATTTTTCTAATAACTGTCAGGGTCTTGTTGCTGGATAACGCAGGTCACTGCAGCTGCGCGGCGGCGCTGCCACAGCTGCGCCAAGTTCAAAGACGGGTGGGATACCAAAATGGCTAGCCAAATGTGAAATTAGTCCACTTTAAGCATGATCTGTCAGGTCGAAATTTGCAACTCAAGTTTTTGCATAATCGTGTAGCCATTTAGTCCCCGGCTCACCCCATATGTACAGCAAATCCTCCTGAGGTCCAGCTCTCCTTCAGCCTTTTATGAGCGGGTAGGAAAATCCGCTCAGCTTTGCCGGGTATCTTCGAAAGCTTCTTGAACCTGAGGGTGCCAAAGGTGGAAGGCAAACTTGTCCACCCTTCCACTTCAAATCCATCAGCAAATTATGGCTTTCTCTCACGCTTCTGGAACAGGTGCGGTCCGAATTTTTCCCATGCTGGTGCTGCTATGGCGCAACCATGTATGCCCCTCTATCACCAGCCCTGCCTCGCCATGAAGCATGGCACGCTGAAAGGGTGCCGAAGGCATTCGCTTGCTGGGCACCAGGAAGAGGCCAAAAACTGCTGTAAAGCCCTGGCGCTGGCCGCTGACGGTCAAATGCCTTTCTGGGGACACGAGCTACAGGCCATCTGGTATGGTAGGTTGTGGCAAGGGTGGTTCAACACCGGTCAGCTCTAAGGCTCTGAGCTAGATGCAAGCGCATCCCAAGCGCCATTGAGAAACACTACTGTGAAGCCCCCAATCCAAACCAGTCCAAAACAATATTTGCACAAAACACAAAACTTTGAAAACAAGAAGACCAGAGTGCTCTCCCGAAAGCGGTTCTTGTGGCGGGGAATCGTGCAACTCAACCGTTGCTCTGTAGACCCCCAGACTTCCTAAGAGATGGCACCCCCCTAATCATGCAATGTAGCTCCAACACCCATCAAATCTGCTAACATGCCCGTGAAGACAATTCCTAAACGCATCGTGGACTCTTCCAACATCTTCCAACATTACTTTCCACTTGCTGGGACCTTGGCCCAAGTTGTCATTCGGATTGCCTGCATAGCCGCATTTCCACGCAGGAAGGCATGCTCAGCACCTTCCTCCACTTGTGGCCCAATCTCACCCGCAGCATAGAAACCCATCAGCGGAGCTTGTGGGAACTGCGCCTCATTTGCAACTGTCCACTTCATTAATCTTCATTAGCCTCTTTTTGAGAGATGTTCTGACCACAGCAGTAGTTTCATGGATGTTATCAAATCTACAGTAACAAGCGTCAGGGATAGCAACTTCCATTTTTGGACACAATCTCCCATGCGATTCGACATCCTTCCTAAAAACACCTAAGTATACCTAAGTAATGTGCAGCAAATGACATCAGCCCAACGGTGCCTGAAACAAAGCAGCGTCCCTGGCATGAGCCCCAAACATGTGCGGGCCCCGTGCATTGCATGTAAACAACAGCCTTGGTTTTGGGAACGTGTCAGATTGAGCTGCAAGAATGGCGATGACATTGATGATGACAAGTGGCGTGATCGGAGCTTTGAAATTGCTTGCGGCACTGTGCTGCTGCATGACATACCATTTACCGTAATATATTTATGGTTTGCATGGTGGCAGTGTGGGACTTCAAAGTGGGCAAAAAAACCTGAAACGATCTAAAATCACAAACTGAAGGCGTAGCAGCCACAACATGTGGCAATGTCTCAGAATTCTCTTTCCTAGAAAGGGAGAAAGGGGGGTGGCCACCGGAAGCACTTGAAAGAGGTCAAAAGGGGATCGTGAATTTGCAAAGTCAACCTATTTAGGTGGCACATGACAGAGAAAAATACTGAAAAGGGTCATGGGTGGTCTTTGACAGAGTGGTGGTGTTTGACTATGCACACCAAAACTCTGCCACACTCTTTGACTGTGTCGCACGCCCACCACAAATCTGAACAACATAACAACAAGATACAACAACGATAAACAAGGCAAGTAACGCTCCCAAGATGGACTGGCACTTCTCAGTGGCTGTCTCTTGCGCACGGCTCATGCATGTGGCGACTGTCTGGGCAGCTGTCTTTACGCTGTCAGTACTCTTAAAGGGGCACCTGGGCCAGCTTGACTGGGACCGTCAATGGTTTGTTTGCACGTTAAAAGGCTAGAAGGAGTGGAGGAAACCTCGAGTAAATGACCAGAGCGTTCAAGGTGGTGCACAGGACATCTTCTAAGCATGAACACAAGCAACAGTCTCACAAGCAAAAGAAAGAAACAACTAACAAAATGCTTTCAGACTTCAGCACGTTCTTGTCTCCAAGGCACGTCATAGCGAACAGTGGTGCGTTGCCAGAGATGGCCAATGCTCCTACCCCTCTTCCGCCTGACAGAGCACCGTGCTCGCGCCTGGCCACAATGCGCCTGCCCATGACAACACCTCCAATGATCGCAGCGTCAGGATAGGCTTCCTGCAAGTCATCCAGGGGAAAAGTCTTCCTTCAAAACCTGCCCCAAAAAGTACCTAACACCTCCTACCAAAGTACGACCAGTATGAGGTTGGGCTCGGGGCCTGACACCCTGGTTTACTGAGAATCGGTCTATGATCTGGGATTGTTGTGGTGCACTTGCAACCCGAAACTGGATCAACCGCCTGGATCTTGGATAGGATCCGATTGGTTGAAGATCCGCGATCTGCATCATAGACCACTACCACCTCACACGGGCACACACTACAGGGATGGTCTTGGGAAGCTTTGATTATCGTCTAGTGTGCATTGTGCATGTTCAAATAGCTGCTGCAAGTGGAGACCTGAGTCTGAGGCCTTGTCAAATACACATGACTTCACATGACCATGCAGGACCAGCACCCGTCACTTCTGGATGTGAGGAATCATTGTGACTGAACTATTCCGCTCAAGGAACTTTTGGAGGATCTTGGAGGTTCAGCAGCTCGTGCATGCTGTCCTCCCATGAGCATGAATCGCAGTGAGATCCATGCGAAAATCTACCGGCAGAAAGTCTTGCTGATTCTTGTATATAATTCATCTCGCCCCTTACAATGTGACTTCACCAAGCTTGTGCCAAGTGCTCAGTACTGGAACGAAAATCAAGTTTAGCTAGCACAATATCAAAAAACACAAATCCGGCGGATAAGAAAATGCTGCTGCTTGTGGCAGGGGCAGCAAAACCCTTTCTGGAAGGGTCCTTATAACATGGCACCATGTGGCGCCCACGGATTCTCTACATTTGCCCACGTTACGCCAGTCAGCCCCTGATTTGCTGTTTGTTAGGACACTGAAGGTGTCATCACAACTTACAAATCTTGGATCTTAGTTTTCTCCATCCACCACTGGCTCGTACACTCATGGAGGTCCCACCCTCTGAACGCAGACTCCGAAACTTTATTTAACTTTAATTGTACGTATAATAAAACTGTTGCAGTGTAACTTGCGGGGTCAATCTTCCAACCCAAACATTTCCGAACCCTTCCGGACGGAGTAGATCTCCAATTCCCAGGCCTCTAGCTTTGGAGCGGCTGGAGCGCCTGACGCCGCAGAGTGTCGATTGGATCTGGTTTTTTACAAGATGATACAAGATGTTTTACACATGTTTGAACTACAGAAGGGTGTCCCATCGCCAACGTACTCTGCTGTCGCCCTGATGCTCACCGCTCTTTCTCATTCACTGCTTTCCCTAGTGTCAGGGTCATGAGCAAGCTATGGTTACTACTAGTGGGTCATTGTGTTAAACTAGGTTTTGCAGATCCTAGGAAACGCTTCCTCCTCTCCCTTCCCAAAGTCCACCCCAAAAAAAACATCAACAGAAAGCGTTCTTTTCTGGGCACTTCAGGATTGGCACAAAGCAATAGAGAGAACCCTCATGATGTATTTGCAAACTATGTGACTATTAGCCAGCCATGAAAATGACAGCATAAGGTTCCAGGCGTGCCAAACTACACCCGTCATGCCCTCGGTACCTGGTTTCTTGGAGCCGCCGTAGCCACCTGTTGCCTGCTCGGCTTTCAACTGATCGGATACTATTTATCGCAGTTACAACGACTCTGCTGCGGTACACCCTCTCAATCCAACATATCTAACTCTCTCAAGGGATTTGGAACGTGCAGACGACGGATGTCAAAGCAGCTGTGGCAGGTTGGCACAACCCCGTACCTGATTCTCTTGGAGGTCTTCCTGATCTGAATCTTCCATAGAATAAGAGTCCTTCCATGGTCACAAGGCGTGCGGCATGCGCTTGACCAAAAGGCCAAGCAGGGCATGGGGCATCGGTTGCTTTACATTGTGCTATCTATGGTTGTATGGTTGTGGCCTGCGGCGACAGCTCAGCTTTTTTGGATTGATACGAATCCAAGCCCCTGCAGCAAGATGTAACGACCAATCCAAGTCCTCATCTTCACTATCCGAAGCCGAAGCTCTTGTTTGAGTTGGCGTCACATGGAAAGCCTTTGCTTTGGCCTCTCGCGAGAAGGACCAAACGAACATCTACTCTCACAAGCTAAACCGCGAATGTTCTTTGGCCACAGCAATACTTCAGCCTGTGAAAGCCTTTTGGCCTTTTGTCAATGCATCCTAGTTGCCAGAAGTCAGTGGCAGCAAGATTTGTCCAGTTGAACTCGAAACGTCCCCACCTCTATTCCTACAAGATCCTAATTAGCGTATCTCAATGTATCTCATATATTATTAATCATTATTATTCATATGATTGGCTGATTGGATCTGATTGGCCAAGCTCGGTGGAGCCAACTCGGAAATACTGCGACTCTGGTTTGGAGCTGTCGCCTCTGGAAGTGTGGCTGCCAAGACAGCCACTTCACAGCGGTCGCGGCTGCGGACGTCCAGCCTCGAGGCCGCTTGGATGTCTTGGCAACGCACCGTGCATCCACATGTCGAAGATCCCACAAAAGTGGGCAATTTCTGCTGCACCGATACCAAATGATTGCCCTTTTGAATGCTTTTGACAATTGGATGGAATGGCCTACAACCATCGGACCCAGTTTGACCCAAAGGAGTCACACCAATCACTATACGAAATAATGATGCCACCGATGCCATGACCGAAAATGTCAGAAATCACCTCGAGATACTTAAGCACAATTAAGCACAATTAAGCACAATTAAGCACATGTACAAATCCGCATTTTCAACACCCCTAGCACCAAAGGCTCCCGGCGTGGTTTTCCTTGCTGCGCTTTTGGTGTTGGCGCTTCCAGTTGCATCTTTGGGAAACCAAGCGCATTGCAGCGACATAGTGCTGCCACCCAGCACCTGCCAAGAAGTTTGCTGAACTTTTGCGAACTGAAGGAAATGATCATAAATGGATAGGATAGGAAAGGGCAACATATATCAAATTTCAGCCTGATTAAAGGGGAGGCCACTCTGAACACAAGGGTCTTCAGGGCTTTTTGTTCAGAAGTGTCCGGAAAAGTTTGGATGTGTGTCCATTCTTTCGTTTGCGAGTGCAAGCACCATTGCAACATTGGCTACTGACTTTCCCAAAAGGCAACTCATTGATGGTATGATCTTGCACGCCAGTTCCTACCCAATCTCATGTTTTTCCTCCTGCCTGGGCTGTTGGTGGCAGTTTTTTTGAGATGAAATTCGCTATCTCAGCCTCAAACTCATCCTGTCAGCAAAGCAGCGGCGCATGAAACAGCCAGGTCATATCCTATCATACATCCCTGAATCTGTGACATCCACATGCGATACCAGGTGATTTGCCCCCCAACCAGCTTGGACTTTTTCCACCCATGGTGAGGCCTGCTTTTCGTCATCGTCATGATGGCCCACTGAGTACTGAACAAAAACCACGGTGGGCTTCGCCGCCAACTGTTGTCTCAACTCCTCTTGGACAGTCTCGAGGCTTCCCTGGAAGCGCTGGTGGTTAAAAAACAATATATAATAAATGAATAAAAACAAATAAGTATAAGTAAATAAATAAATAAATCGCAAGATGCACCCGGTCCATCCTACATCCTGCTTGTCGAATGGTCCAACTTAGATCCGCAAGAAAAGCACGCCCAGCACGATCCGGCATCCCAAGCCTTGACCACACAAAGCGAAGGCCGCTGTTGGGCCTCAAAACACGGCAAAGGTGTTACCGTGCTACAGTAAATCAAACCTATTTCATAGCATCAGCTTGCTGCAGGCAGACGGGCTTACGATATATAGACAGGTTAAGTACGCAGCAAAGAATGGCAAGAGTCAGCTGAATTGATTAGTCCTCATGCAACCTGCATAAGTCCAAACCAACCAGCGCGATGCCTCATGGGCCGCCACCGCTCCCATCCGACTGGTACAGGCAAGGCGTGCCAAGGTCACAGCCTGAAGGACTTTGCTGCTTCCGGATGCAAAGGTCGAGAGGATTCGCTCAGAGATAGGACTTCAAGGGAAAAGATAATAATGAAAAATAAAATTAGATCGCATATAGCGTCCGAACACGGATGCCACTGAGCCATTCACTTGAGAAGCTGGAACTATTCCGCTATGAACAGGTACTTGCGACATCTTTGAATATGATCAAGGCCACTCTCACTCATCACAGCGTTCTTCTTCAGCACTGTAGCTCAAGAAGCAATGAAGATTGTCATTCCCCAACGGAATCCAAAATCTCTTGTTCAAAATTAGATGATGGATGAAGCAAACACCCTGCCTGATCCCATGCAAACATATATTGAAGGGGATTTCTTTTCAACCCTGGAAGTTTGTTTCCAACCTCCAGGTTATTCTTTCAACCTTCAAAAGGTTCCTCCCTTTCTTTCGGAAAGTTTTTCAACCTTAGATAACCTTAGGACTTTCCAAACAGATGTTCCACCTTTTATGGTTTCTTATGGCTTCTTTTTGCCGTTGGAATTTTTTTGTTGCTTTTTTGAAGAGGTGGAACGAGAGACATAGCAGGTTGAAAGTTCGAGGTCGAAAAAAAAAACTTGGAAAAACGGAGAAAAAAAGAAAGAGAAAGAGGGTGGAAAAGGGACTAAAGAGGGTGGAAAAAAGGGACTGTGTAGTGTCCAGTATGACATCGAGTTCTTATCAGCTTCTCGTCTACCTTTTGTCAGTCCACCTCTAAGCCATCAACATGTAGCATTCTGTGGTGTTCCACCCCTCAGATCTGAAGCATTTGGTACGGAGTGAAAGGCATTTTTGTGAACACGTCACACGTCCTTACTTTTATTTTATCCTTATCCTTACGGTTATCGTTTCGACGGGCAAAATGTGCCAGAAATCTGCAGGAACATTTGTCTCTCCAACTTCTACGACGATGACACGCAAAAGAACAGCTCCGGTATGGTCCGGTCGTGCACAATCATAACTTGTGATGCATTGGGGCTATCGTTTTTAAGAGGGCCTATCGTCTTACAGAGTGTTATGAATCTCGGGAACCTTTGCCATCCCTTTCTTACTAAGTTGGTCGCTTATTTTGACCGTGGCTCATCCTTGTGATATGAATCCGAGGAATGATGCTGAGAGTTTGCTCCCAGAAATGCCAAGTGCGGTGCATGATTTCATGCAACCCATTGTATCAAGAATCCGGCAGCATAAAAGAAAGACTACCCTCCCTCCAATCACCAAATCACTGGATTTTTGTTGGATCCCATGAAAAGTAGCACCCCCGACAGACGTGGGTATTTGGTGATTCAATTCTCAGACACCACAGAAAGTCCAGAACTGTCCAGAAGTAGAATCAATGTCTGATTTCATCCATGCTATACAGTCGGTAGATGATTCGCTTGGTAGATGTCAAATGAAAGGCATAGGTGTGCTAGTTGATGCCTTTTGATAGGTCCATGTTGAAGGTAGATCAAGACAAAATTCATGACCTTTGCCAGAAATCAACACTTAGCTCAGGGCATTCGCCCCATGTTTTTTGATAGCTGAATTCCGGCCGTTCAGAGACATTATTGGACCGTGGGCCAAAAAGAACTGAGACCCGTATTGCGTGGCGCTGGACAGCCCTGGTGCATGCCAAGGCATGTTCATTTTGTCGGCGGGCTTTTTGTATGCAGACCAACGCTGGATCATGCTCATGTTACGTAACTCTTTTTGAAGTCAGGGCAAAGACCCAAAGGACCCCCTCCAATCAACGCTGAGGCCGCCGGCATTTGCGTACGACAAGGCATCCAGCAAGCCATCAACCCCCAAAAAATCGAGGAACGGCATAGCACCTTACAGAGGTACCGAGCCGGCTCCTTGGATACACAGAATGCTATGTCAGCATATGCCGCGCGCAGCTTGAACCAAACACAGCTACCAAGTGCCAGCCCGAAACACCCGCCAACACCTGGAATCTACAGCATCTCTTACTGTTCTCCTATGTGAGCCTATTTGCACATGCCCACCTCGCTAAGGAGCGGTTTGATTTCAAACTGGGTAACAATTGGGTGGCAAACGCAAGGACCCCTGAGCAAAGCCTCCCACTGCCGCAGCCCAGCCTGTCACAACAGCAGGCCTTAGTCAGCAGTGCAGCATCTTAATTCGAAGGCTAGCGCACCAAACCAAGTTCTCACAGCCAAAATCGCTTGAAATCGCTTGAAGCATGTGCCCTTCACCAAAACCGTAGGCTGAAGCATGTGATGTAAATTAAATGTAAATATGTATTTATAAAAGGTCACAGGCCATAGGCCCTTCAATTTCAACCCCCAAACCTGCCCAGGACGGCGAATGACCCGTGGGCTGCTTGGCCCTCAAACGCTCCCAGTGTAGCATGAGTGTTGCCACCATTCGCTTCCTTAGAAGGTTCCAGCATGTTCCAACAAAGGGATGGCCTTGTGGGAGTGCACCTGATTTTTCGGGGCGATTTCCTATTTTGTCAATCACGTTTGGGCAGCCTGCCCAAAGTCCACATGCAAATGGGATGATAGAAAGCTGGGTGACCCCAAGTGCTCCAAAATATCACTTGTGTTTTCATGGAAGGTGTTCTCATCGCCCCCCGGCCTCTTTCATAGCCATGGCATCTCTGGCCTCAGATTGATTCGATTCAATGAGGTCCCAGGTTTCGTCTGTCACATTCCTTGACTTGACGAGTTGATTTGAGACCGCTAAGCGCCCGCGCAGCCTGAACAGCCTGTGCCGCCCAAGAAGCCTCATAACTCTTGCCGAAGTTGCAGCATGCATTTGCCATTCCAACCAGTAAAGCTCTCATGCAATATGGATGCTTTAGATTATATATATAGTGTTGCAGCAATCAACTGCCTCAGATGTAGGGAGGTGATACCAGAAAAAAACCATGTGAGGGTTAAAAGCACACATGTTCGATCTATGATTCAATGCCAGGCGAGCAAAACGAACGATGTTGCCACATACAAATCACATCCAAACTCACGTTCTGTGTGTCTTGCAGCTTTTGTGCTGGGACCCTGGCCCCGGCGGATAAATTTTTGGGTGAATTTGTTGTTGGGACAGTGACATCCGTCTTGACGGGCTCATGCGCAACCTCACTCCAGAAGTCAGGCACACAAGTCACCCATCATCGTCTACCATCTGTTAAAGTCGATATAGTGTTGATGAAGGCTGTCAAGAATGCAAGTGATTGCAAGTGAATGCAAGGTATGTATTCAGCGTGTGAAGCAGCGTTTCACACTGTTCGTACATAGGACCGCATGGTCCTTTAAGATACGACTGTTGAATGCCGATGTGTCCGACACCGACATCTACATGTCTGCGTCACTGGGCTAAGCAAAACTGATTGGTTGTGTGTGCGTGCGTGACAAAGGACCAAAAGGCCCAGACTATGCACAGGAGTGCGGAGGCACCCCAAAAAGACTCCCACCACTGGCCCCCGCATCTTAGGTTTATTCCCATGCAATCAAGGCCTCCTCTGCGACATCGCTGGTCTTCACATCCGCATCTCGAGGACGCCGATCTGAGATGCCAAGTGTAGTGGGACCGAGACGAGTTTTGATGCATGGAGGCTCCCACGCAATCACAAACCTATTAGGCAGAAACCCGATTCATTAATGTTTGTCATTGTTTGTCTAGGTGTTTGCAAGTTAGAAGCTTGAACTTCGGGCTCTTGGGCCTGATGACTATATTTCAGGGTAGACTACAACCACGCTGGTACAGGGCCTATTTGGTGTTCTGGAGGCCTTCATTCTCACTTGTTACTTAGAGCCACGAAAAAAACCCTCATTACTTTCCATTATACTGGTTGATTAATAGGGATCCTTATATTGGTTTATTATAATCCCTATATAACTGGGTAGTATAATGCCCTATATACCCTAACCAACCAGGGTTTTTTCATTGCTCACTTGTTCCAGTGCACTTGCATTTCTGCAAGCTAAGTCGCTTCAAATAAGTTGACTTGAAAAGAACTCGTAGCAACCGTCTGCTGCTCAGCTAGGCCCCTGGCTGCCACGTCGCCACAAAACAAAGGCCACGGCTCCCAAGCCAATGGCACCAGAGGCCAGAGCAGATCGCATGGCTGCAGACAGGGTACCCAGCTGCAGTCGCAGATGCTTCAATATCTCTTTGGCTTGTGGTTTTGGTGCCATGTTGGTGACATGAATATGCAAATTTGCTTTTTGTGGGTGTATATCTGTGGGTGAGTTGCGAAGTATTTCTAAGGAGGGAACCTGCTGACAGGGTTGCCCAAAATGCATTAAAATGTGAGATTGTCATTGCTTGTGGCCCTTCGTGGTGGTGGGAAAGAGAATCTGATTTGCCAACTCTGTCCAAGCAGCTCCGATTCAAGCCAAAACATGGGACAAGACGACACAGGATCAACTGAACCATCTACAGTATTTGTCAATATTCTTCAAGCACACCACTAGTATAGTAAAATCTTTGATCTTCACGGTCTGACCTCCTCAATCACCTCCATGTAGGATGATTCATCTCCGCAAATTTTCAGGAACAAGCTTCATGAAAGAAAGAACATGAACATCTTCAAACTGCTACGTCACAAGAGCTCTCCCACCAGGGATATGCACCAAACGATGTAAGAGGCCATGAGCAGCTGAAGCATCCAGAGCCTCAAGAGCCATCTGATGAGAAGGAAGGTCTTGATGGGACAGCCCATCGGAAGTCCCAATAACTTGGACTGGATTTATACGAACAAGATACGAACATACACGCTTCGGAATGATTCCAACCTCCTTTCGTTTTCGATTTACACATGCTCCTCCTCTTTTGCGGCAATTTCGGAATCATGTTTGCAGATTGTGCCCCCTGCACTAGCGGCTTTGCTGTCCAAAAAGGCAAGGCCCTGCTGGTCAGCTGAGTGTCAGGCAATTGGGTGTTTTGGACCCAACTTCTCCATGATCCAGTCCTGCAAGTCGTCGACCCCGATCCGCAGATATGATGTGGATGAACCCTTGCTAAGATTACCCGATTGGCAAAGCCGTGTCAAAATCTTGCCTATGCTCAAAAAGAGGCTGTGGCAAATAAAGCAGCATTCAAAACCCTCCGCAAAATTGTTCTATTCAGAAAAGCCTGCACAACTTGGGATTCCAGCAAACGAAGATTGCAATTCATCCGTCCATCTGAATCTATCCACCTACCCCATCGCATAAACGCGCATCTTCACTCGAGGACCCGTCTCCTGAAGCCTGCGACTATCTTTACCATGCCCTGGCACTCAGCGCATGGAGAGTGCTACAGGTGGTGACAGTGTGCTGTACTGGGGAGTCTCATAGCACATGGACATGGCCCTTCAGCTGCAACAATTAAACGATTCAGCTCCTAGCCCCCCCACAAAACGAACAATCAGTTTTGTAATTTTAGCCTTTTTGACCAAGCCCCCTCAAAGCCGTCGGCTCACAGCAACACTAATAGGCGTAACTGGGAAGTTTCTCAGCTAGACTTCCTTTGATAATGAACACATAGATGACTAGAATCAGAATGCTCTTTCTTTTCATGCATCTCAGGTTACTATACTGCGCTGTGCAGCGGAACGGGAGGGTTCATGGGCCCAAAGACTGATTGCTCCCACTGCGTTTCAGTCATGCCTTGTGTGGCGGAGTAGTGGCCTTCCTCTGCCCCAGTGCTGTGTGACACTGACACCTCCAAGGTCCGCTGAAAATGAAAGCCATTGGGTCAGATTGCGTTGGTCCTTGTGAAAATCTCGCACCACGATGATGTGCATTCGTTCCTGGACATCGCCTCTAACAATGGCTTATTGGGTAACGGTATCGTGTCAAAGTGCTCATTGAAGAAAGCGTGCTGAAATATAATCGGTTTTCCGCTTGGGAAGTATTGTCTGGAAGGGGCCCCTCACAAGGTCTATTGATGTCATGGCATCAGAATCCTGCCCGCTTGGGTCCACACTGTCCATCCAGGGGGCTTTGCCAGAATGCAAAAGTGCGACCTTGGGAGATAGGCATCATGAGCGATTGGGCCTTCATTCTTTCGGGGATTTCGAGGGGTGTGTCTTCTGGGGACTGCAGGCAGCGCAAGCAAAGTAGAAGAAATGATGCAGTTGCAAGCCTCATTCTTTGACCACTCTGAGCAGTCAACTTGTTTTCCAATTTCTTTGCATTTTCCATTTTTTCTTTTCCATGTCGAGTCTCAAATGCAACCATAGCCAAACCACATGCATCCCACAACACGATCCAAGGACAAATTTGAGTCCACAACATTCTGGAAACAAAGCAAAGATGTCTTGTCCAAACACCGCCCGCACCTTCATGTCTGTCACTCCACCCACCTCTCCACAGGGACCCCCCGGCGTATCTTGCAAGACGTAGGGCATCTCTGCTTTCCTGTCCTCCACTCTTCCTGCTTGGATGCGCTATGCAGCCCACCCATGTGGCTTTCGCCAGCGTGAAGCTGCAAAATTTGTAGCCACAGCTGTAGGTAAGTACTTCACCAAAAATACTTAAAAACGTAACTATCCAACACTTGCCATGGAACTGGCCACTCAAATCAGGTTGCAACACATTACCCGCAGGTGGAGATGCTCAGAACTCCTTGGAGAGATTGGGCATAAAACATAGAACCACACGTCCATAATCATTCAAAAGTCTCAAGTTGGGAGATCCGCACCTGGAGTTGGCAAAGGCGGTGCTTTGCTGTCGTTGACGACCTCGCCGGGGTAGCATTTCAGAGATCACTGCAAGTCTCCCCTGTCTTTCCATTTTTTCTCCATTTTGTGTTCCTTCACGTTCCTTCATGCATGCATTGTCGGATCCACGGGTATGCACATCCCATCTCATGATGCACGTCATTCAAATCGTTTGATTTCATGCAAAATGAATGTACAATACAGTGCCGCAGCTGAGACGTCGTAGCGTTGCATGCACGATCTGTGCGCATATCTGTCAACCCTTATCTCGAACAAACATGAAGTGATTAATCCGCCGACCCNGCCGGAAACTGAAAAAGTAGAGTTGCCTTTTTTTTTCCCAAAAAATGGGACTCTACTTAGGTCTACCCCAGGATAATTACCCGGGTCGGCGGCCACAGGCGCCAGCCTGTTTTAAATAATCTAATAATATATCCCCCACTAGCATGACTTATGCTGTGGCATACGCCACTGCAAAAGGATATAAAGACTGAGGGCCCTGACTGCCCAAGCCCTACAAACCTCTTCAGCTGCTTGGAGGTGCAACTCAGAAAGCCTGGCTCAGGAGCTACATCGGCTACAACCGCTACAACCTGACACTGCTGCCCCCAGGTTTGACCTCCCCAAGAGTCGGAGACCATGCACCTCAGCACAAACACGTAAACACGTGGACTTAACAACTTGCTCACAAAGTGCTTCTGTGTCTTCCGGATTACATTCAGTACCCGTGAGTCAAGCGATGCTTTGAGGCCATAAGCATCTACTGTACGCATCTTTTTAGTTCGTTGTATCGTAGAATATTAGGGATGTTGCTTCATGCATCCTGTCTCCATACTGAAACCCTGCGTCGGCTTCAGGTATCCGGGCAATCCCGAAGGCAAAGGCGGGATGCCTGTTGCGATTCGATATGGTCGGCATAACAACGCAACAAATGGGCCTGGTAGAAATCCTGACACTTTATGACAGCCGGCCCCATCCAAGAACAGAAAGCAAGGCATCCCGTGTGTTGATGCTCGAGCTGCTTTCTCAAACAAAATTTTGGCACGGTTCTCAAAGCGTCAACCAAAACCAGATGCGGGCCGAAAGTGCTGCATTCGCCTGCTGCTCTAAGTGGCCCTAGTCGCTGCAGTAGACATTTCCATCCTAACCCCCCCAAAACAACACCTTAGCTACAAGTGAGGTTCCATCACAAGCGCCCGGATTTACATACAAGGAGCTATATTATGCGATTGTGATGCTACTATGCGTCTTTTTACCCGTGATTTTGACATTGCCAGTGGGATGGTTTTAAAGGGCATCCTGAGCTGACTAGCAACATGCCTTGCGTCGCCACCCAGCTGCCCTCCCCGGAAAAGCCTTGCACCATCCGACCCATAAGGGGCGCCAATAGGTGACAACCTAAAGATCATGGGGGCTCGTTAGTATGGCCCAGTATGACAAAGAGGCATCATTGCCAGAGTAGTTTGATCTAGATTTCTAGAGTCCTCAAAATATTCCAGATACCGAAAAGGACTTTTGATGCTTTCAGACTCCAAAAGTACATCTAGCAGAAAAGTGCGAAAATATTGAGGGGCGTCCTTCAGAACTATCATGATGAAATCTGCCAAGCCATGCTTTTTGGCTGGCCAACAGTGGATGCCAGCATGCCTCATGATCCTGAAACCCCTGACAAAATAAATACCCTCGTAACACTTACTTTACAGCATACAAATTCTTCAGTTTTCACCGCATAAACCTGTCTGGTCTTGCGATGGCATGATGTGAACAAGGGAGCATGCAAACCCACGAGATGCAATTCGAAAGCCGCGATCCTTTTCCCACGTCTTCCATATTCTTCCATCATAGGACGTCTTTTCATGGAGGGTGGCCTAACAGGACTGGAGGGGTCAGCAGTCACCACGCATTTCCATGCTTCGTCATTGTTTTCATGCGTAGTGGGCATGTGACAACGATTTGAGTTTGCAAAGCACCACTGATATTGTCTGAATATTCATGCCAGTGGCTATTGGAATTGAAACTTGGATGGAGTGATTTGATTCCAAAACAGTTGATCACAGTTCATGCCTTACTTGTTTTATGTGCGCCCTGCTGATGTGAGACAACCACCAGTGTTGATGGGGTGTTTTTTCACACCTTTTCAGCTTTGCTGGCGTATCTCAATAGCCTTGGTAGCCAAATCCATCACCCTGCTCATAGTTGAAGCCGAACCCACCGAACTTTCCGTAGCCACCCCAACCGCCTCGCATGGGTGTTTGGCACAATTGCATGCCAGAATGTTCGCTGAGCTGAAGAAATGTGTATATATTCTTTGGCCACTTGAAACCATACGCAGTATCATGTATATACGATATACTTTGCATTTACAGAATAGCTACCCTAATGTCTGCAGTATTTTCCTCTAATATTGCACAATATCATATGTCATATCTCTCTGTCTGTAGTCTGTATGTCTTCAAATAGCTTCTGGAACTTATGCCACCTGCACAGTCGCAGGGGCACTTGTTTATGCTCCATTCTGTTCCAGCACATCTGCACTGCTAGCATTTATTCCAGGCCAACATACGATATGATATATATCATCTAATATCTAAATATAATATGCGGTGTCTATTCGATACTCAGGTAGGCTAAGCTTCCACTAGGCCTTAATCGGCCAATAGGCTGAGGGCTGCTCTCAGCAACTGGGTTCATCATTATTCTTCTCTTTAGATCTCTTTAGAACTTCAGATGCGGTATCCTTGGTTGAGATTTCCATGCCTCTTGAGCAAACTTGCGACTTATCAATTATCAACCCCTACCATGCCATGAAAAGTGCGTACGCGACGAGCCTCCTTTTCCTCCAGGCCTGCAGTTAAGGTGTTCGAGACGGCCGAGACACTGATAGGATTGCGCCAAGAAACCACTGTTTCTCAGCTGCTTGTGATTAGATATCAGTTTTGGTGCATACAATCATCATGTCCGTAAATTACTTGTTTTCTAATCAAGCCCTTATCATATGTATCATGCACAGGTTGCCTGGTGCATTCAGTGTCAGGGAAGGGACAATTACATAAAGCAAGAACTCCCAGCAGTTGCCATCAGAATGGCATACGGCCACCACATACTAGGCTGCAGGCCATCCCTTCTCACCGCCGCCACCTTGTGCCGGACAAGTCAGCTGTAGTGCATGGCTCTCGTGCAAAGATATACGAAACGGTTTCGAGTGAAGGCGTGTGCCATTGGCTAAACTACATGGCCTAAGCCTAGCCCTAGCCCAGCACATCCAGCACAAGGACTTTGGTGCGGGGTCTTGTGCTGTGAGCCAAGCCACCTTTCTGCCACTCACCCCAATCTCCATAGTCGTAGCCATTGCCTTCCCATTGCCGCTCGCGTGATCTAGATCTTTCGCGAGGCGGAATCAGAACAGGCCTTGGCCGCAAAATCTTGGGATCGCAAGCACTATCGAGGAAAGTGGAAGTTTCCTGACCTCGTTAAACAAGTCATGCCAACACAATTCCTGAAGGCTGTGTCATGCTGTGTCTCTTAATTCGTCTTAATTGCCCTACATCTTAGCACCAAGAACCAAGCAACGCCTTCACCCTGCATCCCAGTGGCGGTTTCTGCGGTGGATCGGCTTGATAGCTTGCTGGCATGTATGGAGGAAGTTGCCTAGCCATTCTGGCATACCTTACAACGAACATGATGAAGATGGTTAACAAATCTGAACAACCACGAAATAATACAAAATATAGGTCTGCAACAATGGCACAGGGGCTTGAAAACACTTTCTGTCCATCACGTGGCACGTGTGAGAGCGAATTTAGACTGCTTCAATGCACATGTCCAAACCTTATTTTCATGACCTTGAACCTCAACCATCTGAGACCAGCCCTGACCATTACCATTGATGAAAGATCTTCCTCGACTGAGGAACTCTTGTCCCCATAAAGCAGCTGGATGTAGCTGTCGAAATTGTGGCTGACTAGCTTGAAAGGCAGCCTGCATTGCAAACAAACATCGGGGAGGATAGACATGTAGCCTGTAGCAATGTGTAGCATATGCAAGCTCACAATTGCTAGTTTGGGAAAGTACTGCTATATATATCCATGGACTGTAAATTTTGAATGGTGTTCGGCTGCTACCTGTCCAATCTTCAACTAGAATGGTGAGTAAAGAAGGCACGGCCAATAGCCACCTAGTTTGGCAGGTTATAAAAAGGTGTCGTGATGCACCACCGAACCCTTATTTGCGGCCACAGCAGCAGGTAGCTGCATTCCAGGAGGTAACCAGTCGGTCGGGGGCATGTACGACATGGCACCTGGGTTGAAGAGTTCAATGAGCAGCTGTACACATGTACACAAGACTTTTCAATATACATGTGCAACTACCATCAAATACCACTCTGCAATGCGTGTCTTGTTCCAACTTTCAGGCCCATCTTGCTTGAGACCCGAACCCATGGGCTTGTAACCCGATCTCTCGTCACAAAGAAATACGCCCGGCTGAAACATGCGACCTCAGTGGCAATTGTGGGGAGGCAGTGTGAGTTGTTCGAGTCCTTCCGAAAAGATTAAAAGCTCACCCCAGCCATTACTGATAAAACAAATGGCTGGTGGTGCATACCGTGTCTTGCCCATCTAGGTTGGCCAACCAACAATCAAACAAGCCAGACTGTTTTCGTGCAGGGGACACCTAGACAAAGCAACTCTGGAGAAACGGCCAGGCGCTAAGGCATTCAAAAAGCCAGATGAATACCTGTTGTTGTTGGAATCAAATGTGTGATCGTCTTCTCTCGTCTTCTTCTTCTTCTTCTTCTTCTTCCTCTTCTTCTTCCTCTTCCTCCTCCTCTTCTTCTTTGCCATCATCATGTTCATCACCGTCGTCATCATCATCACCAAGCAGCGAGAACTACTGTATATGTCACAAAATATAGTGCGAAGACCAGTGCCAACTAGAATGAAAATGAGAATGAGAATCACCATGAGGCTGAGACTGAGAATGACAATGCGAATGACAAAAGAGAACGAAATGAGAATGAGAATGATTATGCCGCCAAGCATGATGAGAATGAGAATGCTAGTGATCATGAGAATGAGAATTAGAATGCTACTGTAAATAATGATCAGAATACAAATGATTCCGTAATTTCTGCAAAGATTAAATGATAATCATGACACTCCCACTCATGTGCATACCGTATATGTGTGCAAATATATTCAGCAATAGCCACCAACTTTATTGCACAATCTGTTCAATGCCTTCCAGCCTTGCAGACCTTTACAATCTGTATCAGCTGAGCCACCGCCAGTGCTGAAGGGGTTGGCACCCATCGTGGTGGCAGCTGCAAGTCTCTGTTTCTGGGCCAGAGCCGCAGCCGCCTTCAGTGGGCAAAACTGAAGACAGGAGAATTATCTGACATCTGGCCTAGTATTCCACCACGTCTCAACCATTCTCCAAATTTCTAGCCACCCACTGTGAACAACCTTTTAGGGATAAAACGCCAAAACCCGACAATTGTTGAAAGAATAACAAAAACCAGAAATACAACGAAGCAGGGTGCGGCCTTGGCTGCCTCTTCTATCTCCCGTTCCTTGGCCGCCTCCTCTTCAGCCTCTCTGATCAGCATCTGGCAGGCTCGCTGACGGTGACAAGCAGCTCCCCTTCGTTGCCTAGATTCACAAGCCTTACCCAATCAAATTTATCATCCCTTGCAGTGAAGCGAACTGAAATCGAAACTCACAATCCAGTTTTGACGGAAACTTTGGCGCCTCTTCGCTCAGCAGATCGGCCTCGTTTGGCTGAACACACACACAGAGGTTGGATGTGGTTGGTTATTTGATTTGGAGCAGGAAGATCTAACAAAACAATCCACACTCTTTGAATGTAAATGTAGTTCAACTGACCGTCAACTGAAAGTCGCATCAAATATATCCAACGCCACCGAGGTTCCTGTTTCGCTGCCAACTCCAGGGCCAGTTTTCGATCCTATCCACACTAGCTCTCCCAAAGGCGGCTATCAAAATCAGCGACAAAAGAAGGGGAAAAACATGGCACCTTTGAAGCGTAACTACGACAAATCGTGGCAAACCCACTGCTCATAGCAGTGCCGTGGTGCCACAGTGAACCGCTGAAGCGCTGTGGGGTAACAAGTCTGAGGCCTGAGGGTTATTAGTTGGACTACATTCAGTCAGTACGAAGTGTGTAGTGATGGACAGAGGTCGTATTAGTCACTTGCTTCTATAGATGGAAGAGTCCTTTGGTTCCTGTACAAAGGAAAAGGCAGGGCGTTAAAGTTAACCTTCAACCTCGGCAGTGCTGACAATGCGGACCGATCTTGCGTCGGTCTCCTCCTCATTTTGGACAATGCTGGCCGAAGGTGCCTCCTCAGCTCCAGGCTGCTCAGTCTAAACATGTGGCTGGCTTCAACACTGGATTGTTTGATATTGTGTGATAGAAACCCGAGAGAAAGTTTGCATGGGACATCCGCAAACATCCACAAACCAGCTCGCTGCTTTCGAGGAAGATGGATAATCCTAGCAAGTATAATCACCATTGCAGCTTTGTACTCCCGACAACTCTACTAAGTTACTGAGCACAACCTGGTAACATTTTTTTGATGCTATAGAGCCTGTAAGTTCAGCAGCATTTCTGAGGCACCGCACTGTGGCGGGCTTTTCAGGTTTAGGCTTTTCTACAGGCGGAGGCCTCGGAAAGCACTGAAACTCTGCAGCCTTCCTCATACTTCTCCATTGTGAAATCTTGTGGATATGAAAATGATCTGCCATGACCTGCCTGTCAAAAGCACCCACCCCCAGCAACAATCAGCCACTGAGCGTCCCGGCTTAGGTTCCTCTTTCCGCCCGAGACTTAACAACGCAGCCAGAGACATGGCACCTCAAGGTGGTGAGCTGCAGAGCCAACTACGATGCCTTGAGTATCTCTGTCGAGGAATTCTCTGAGCTCATGGTCTTCAAGACTCACCAAAAAGATGTATAGATTTTTTGACAAAAACGGATGTTTCCCTAAAGATGATTTTGAAAAAAAATAAAATGAAATACTTTATCTAAGATTTACATGGCAGTATATATTTGCACATGCACCCCCACCTGTTTCCGTCATGACGTGTACCGTACGCTTTGATTCTGAAATCACCCTGAGCTCGGCACACCACTATACAAGGCTGGGGTGTCAGAAATTGGCTCTGGAAGCGGCCGGATCTCTAGTTTGCTTCGGCCTAGTGTTGTTGATGTTGATTGTCTCTCTGCACTAAGCTGCTCTAACTCTATCTACTCAGGCCACATGTGTTCGGCGCACTGAACAACATTCTCCATGTCGTCCAATCAAAAATGGGAAACAGTGCTGGATCTGAGAAGGAAAATGCTGAAAATGCATTTTCAATGCATTTTCATCAGAATCATCTTGGCAAATGGCTTGTGATTTTTTGAAGCCCGCTCTCCCGGCGTTGTGCTGAATGGCTAACATACATGGTCTAAGGAACGCCGGTCAGCTTGAGCAAAGTACTGCCAACCGAAACGCCAAGCACTGTGCCTATGTTCGGCAGTGTCCGCTTTTAGTGTCACAGTCACAGAGCTTCACTGCGCTGATCACCCCGGCAAAAATGAACAGTTGCCAGCATGTGCTGAAAACAACAACATCTGCAATGTTAATCAGGGTGAAGACAGTGAAGAAGCAAGATGAGGCAAACGTGATGTTTAGCAAAGCAGGAGCTGCCCAGACAGTTCTACTTTGACAAGGCATGATTATCCATAATTCACATCATTATGCTCAGTTCTGAAGGCACCTAACCCGGCCTAACCCCCCCCAAAACAGCAGGAACCAGACTTCACCAAAGCTTCGGCATCAATCGCCTGAGGTTGACGAGTTGCTGAGCTGATGCTTGCCAGCTGGAAAAGATATGGAAAATCTGCACTTTCAGGCTCTGAGGCGCCAACTTGATATACGCTTTCCTCTCCACAGGCCAAAGTAGCTACAGCCCACACAATGTTGGCAAACTCCTGCAGCAAGAGATAGCTGAGTGATAGGTGCAGGCATTACATGGCAGAAGTGTCCAAAACAAATCAAATACCAGTCCAGTTCTTCCATGAACAGGCCCATCTATCCGGTCAACTTGTCTCTGCTCACAATCAGACCCCCTGCCTGGGAAGATGCCTCTGGGAGTACTTCAACTGCTGAACGTGCAAGACGACTATAGGCCTCAAGCACTTTTGGTCCAAATGATCTTGGAAGATGGGTGATTTCCTGCTTGTCAGACGTTTCCAGTATAAGGGCCAGGAATTTTTTGTTCCTTCAGCTGTGGGCCTTCTTTGGCTGAAAACTTGGTAAAACCGACAGAAAAACTGCACGAGTCTCCAAATAAAGGATCCTAAAGGTCCACCGCTCACCAGTTCTCACTTCTGCTTCTTCATCCATGCTGGTAGATGTTCGCCTGCTTGCACATAGCTCAAGCCATCCCCTTCGATGCCCAGCTCATACTTTTTGAAGGGAAAGTCGTTGACCTCACCGTTGAAAGGGTCCGCCAGGCCCGCATTCACCAGCAGAATGGCATTGTACAGGAGGGGAATGCAGAAGACTTTTACAGGGAGTAGAAATCGGGCAAACACATTGTCATCCCATTGGCAGCCCATGATGAAGCCAAGAGAGAGGCCCAGAATCAGGTTGTGGATCTTTACGAGGAAACCTTGACTGCTCTGGTCTGTCTGGCAACTTTCAAGGGGGCCTACAAGATAAAGTTGAGCACCTTGGTGCTTCGTCAGCCTTTAGACCCCACACACTGCAGCATGCAATTTTCAATCTAAGAAAAATAAGTCAATATCAAAATATATCAAAATATGCCTTTCAGATTCTCAAGTATACATTCACTTTAACCAAGTTTCACACTTGGACACCCGAGAAGGTGAGGAGGAAAATGAAATGAGCAACAAACTGACACTAATCATGTTGAGGCATTTTAACGCAATCTAATCTAGTGTATGGATGCAGATTAAGGAAGTTACCTAAATATGATGTTGGACTTAAAATTCACTACATTAGGTTCGACGATCTAGTCGGCACAAAGCGAATTACAAAAAGATTCAAAAAGATTTGTAGAGAGCAAAATTTGGTGGTAAGGTACGTACAGTATCTAAAGAGTATGATGATGAAAGCGATACCTTTTGCGTATGCTAAATGTCAGCGACGCAAAGAAAGTGAGAGAGGTGTTGGGTTCATAGAGGAGATGATTTTACACTTCTACAAAATCATATATAATGTCGCAATGTTTGAGGCTTGCAAGGCGTCACACGCAAAGAAGATTAGGGTATAGTATTAAGATGTGTTAGGTGTGATATTTTTCATCAGGATAATTTGGTTTTAGTCACGGGTCATAGGTATATCGGCAGTTGGAAGAAGGGAGCAGTGGAAAGTGGAAGAGAAGAAACATACGTACTTTCCCGTAGAGAAGTACCAGTATCAGTTTAATGAATTCTGCAAGATAAGCAAACTTATGAAAGGGTGAAGAAAAAAAGGTAGAAGATGAACGGGGCACCGAAGCCACAGGCAAGAAACTTGAGCTATGACACCTTAGAGGTCACATATATCAGAGTTTGAATGACAGTTGGGTAAGAATGCTTGTATGGTAGTACCTAACTACCCGCCACTACAAGAGAAGGAAACACATGCCGTCACATATAACAAATTCATTTCAGTGGCCACTGATGCTAGTGAAAAATTACCACCCTGTGATTGTGAACTTTTTGACCTTTTGATGTGGTATGCTTAGGATTGCTTAGGTATAGTATGCATATGCTAGACCAAGTTGACAATTTTGGTTGAATAACCCTGATAAGGTCATAATAGGAACAGGTGATATAGAGCAACTGCTGGACATACAAAGTGCCGATTGAAGAAATCATACCCAAATACTTTGATATCACTGATGAGATAATGGCATCAGAACATAACATAGCAATCACCAACATAAGGTGTAGGAACGTAGCAAGTGAAGTCAGAAACGGATTGGGCATAAAGGACAAGTATGTAGTGGCAGACATCGTGATAAGCATGGAGTGGGTTAAATTACAGAAGATAGATGATATTCTAAAGTACGGTATGGCAAAAATTAATGAGGACGTGATACCTCTTGAACACCACTTGGATTATGTTTTCATCCACTCATGCTGTTCTATGTGTCAATCATTTCAATAGCACAAACCAGACTAGACAATACAGATATTGGAGAGTGACTTTGAAGATCTATAACTTGTTGCATTGGTTTTAGACAGTAAAAAATTGTTGAACAATGACTTTGATAAAGAGATGCACCCGAATATGGTTAGAGGTACTTGTTAACAAAGATTGAAGGGCATAGAGGTCAGGTTGCTAGAGCCTTCAGACGCATAGATGATGCTGAGGAATATGTAGTTTTGAAGTGGTGTAGAGATTTATAGGTTCAGAGGTAACTGTGAAAAGTGTGATGTGAAACTTGACTTAACTAAAGATGGCAGGTCAAGTAGCAACTTTACAGCACAAAGATTTAAAAGGGGTTATGCACACTATAAACGCAATTGAGTCCTTTTAAAAGGAGATGATACATGATATAAATAGTAGATTAATATGACTAGATGTGTGAGAGATGAATTGGATGTTGCTATGCGAACATGCAAAGGTTGTAAAATGATACGGAAAAGGAGGTAAAACAATTTTGTACTGAGTTGTCTTAAAACAGCGCCAAGTCCATACAAAATTGAAATACTAAAATGTTTCTACATTCAATTTGGCAATGAAATGTTGGAATACATAACCGCAATCTGATATTTCTTAATATCATCAAGTATGACGACACAAGTGTCTCTAGCCTCCTATACATCCTACTCCATTCCAAAATAAAACATTCCTGGTACTTGTAGTGGATTAAAACCTCATCATCTTCTTTCAATTTGTTTTTGTTAAGAAAGTGCTTTCTCTGCCCTGCCGCTTATGTTCTCTCCATTTCCTGTTGCAATCTTTTAATTCAAGGCATGTTCGTTTATATATATATATACAGTATTTGCTTCATCCAGTTGTGGCTGCCTTTGCAGCATACAAGAAGCATCATCATTACCTTATTCTTATCAAACACACTGTCACCCTTGCTCTCCTTTACTATCAATTTCACTACTTCCTTAAATAGCATTCTTGTAGAAATGTGTGCTTCAATTTTCTTGACTGTAAAGATTTCTTTTAACCCAATCCGTGTTTGCCTTTTCTGTTGTGCCCTGTTTCTCAAAAAAAGGCTGTGGGTGCAACAAAACTGTTTTCACCTCGCGGCGTCCCTTTCTCTTCCGCATGTTTAAAGAAGAATTGCATCTGTATTGATGGGTCTTTCTTTTCAGCATCTTGTAGAGTCGTTTTTAAGGAACCCTAACCCACTCCCTCAAAATAAATATCACTACAGTATATATATATATAGTCTACAGTAATCAGTTTTGCGTTTCACTCATATAAACAAATGAGAGATAATTAATCGTAGATATGGCAATCATACTCTTTTATGTTGCACTTATCATAGTCTAGAGGCTAGTGTAAGTATCTATATATTCTATATGATACATATTGTTGATACATATGTGTTTTGAAGTTTTCTGAATTGAGAGAGCACCTTGGTGGTTCAGACTTGCAGCATATATATTTTTGATTAGCCTGTTGAGATCTTATATTGATGATTTGTTGAGTATTGAGGAGTTGATCTTGTCGATTTTTTACGATCCTTATTTTGTTTGATGTTCAGTTGTCTATCTTATTGAAACTAAGATGGTTAAGAGTGTGGGGGGTATGGGCTGACAACCCACTAAGGTACTCAACTCTAACTCTACGTCCGATTTCTTGAAAGCAGCAACAAAGAAAGAGTTCTGAAGTTCAAAACTTTCAGGTGAGAAAGTGAGAAAGTGAGAAACCAATGAGGTGGATGTATGGCAAAGGAATCGGCGTTCCCATCTGTGCCCCGATCAATGCAGCCCCCCCGCGGCCCAGGTTGACTCTCTCCATCAAGAAGTTCAGCATCACCTCATAGCCATGCTACACTACACTTCCAATCCCAAATACTGAGAGTGTTTTCCATACTTCTAAAACTTGGATCTTGATCGCAATGAAAGAATGGTTTGCGGAATCATAAAATGAGATCCTTAATGGCCGATGGCCGATGGCCACAATGTTTCAGCATGATGTCTTTGATTGCCTGGAGCTACTTTACTTCTGGGTTGAATCCAGCTTCATTCTTCAAGGGCTCTTTGTGCACAGCGTTTTTTCATCATTCCTCACCTCTCCTTTGATCTTCCCTTTCTCATTCAGGTCTGCCACGATGTGGGCAATCCAGGTCCAAATGCTCTCAGCCAAATTGTTGTTATAGCTTCGCAACAGGTTCACTTCATCTGGGAAAAGAATGTCTTCATCCACCAGTGTGTCAAGCTTCTTGTATAATTGTTGTGCCCCGAACTTTCTTTTTAAAAAGACAATGGCCATAGAGGCACGTGCATAGCGCCGCACAGCGACCAAAGTCTCTTTGTCTTTGGTCACAAACTGTGATAAGAACAAACTCAGCTGTGAGGTAGCCTGACACGGCAGCAACGTTGGAAAAACATGTTGTGCCCCTTGCAGTATCACATTTACTTTCCTATCAAAACTGAAAAGACGGTGAGTTGCAATTCACTAATTGGCCAAGTGAGAAGCTGACCAAATGTTCCCAATGCCATCCGTCCGAAGCCGCCACCACCGACTAACGGTCAAGGAGGTGTAGAAGCCCAACAAGAAGGCTGCGAGCGTAGCCATTTTATCTGCCAAGCTGCCGGCATCTTTTTCGGCACTGGCGTCACTAATTGTTGAACTCTTGACATACCAGGCGGTAAGAGTGAAGAGAAGGAGGACCAGGGCTTGCTCAACCCAAAGGATGCCATTCCGGAAGACAGTGCCCTTCCAGGTAAAAAACAACATGATGGTGGAGAGCCTTAACGGCTCATAGTCGATCACATGTGGCTCTTGTCCTTTGAATGTGACCGTGGACTCTTCCGCCATGTACGCACTTCTGAAGGCCTTCTCCTCCACATCAGAGTCGCTTTCAGTAGACATGATGTCGGCAGACAAGGTTGTGGCAAGCCGCGGGCCACGACGAAAATACTGGAACTCCTTGAGCCAAAATCCTGAAACCAGGACTGTGAGCTACGATGGCAAAGTTTTGATGCCTAGCTGGCTGGCTTTGGCGCCGTGGACCCTATCTGGTGTTGGGCAAGCATGTAATTCGTTATCTGGAAATGAAAGGGAAGGAACCTACTTTGACAGAGTTGTTTCCAAACAAAATTGTGTGACAATCTTAAACTACTTACAATCGATACATGGAGACTCAATTTTCTGCCTGGCTCCTGTCCACACAGCTGAGTTTTCTGCGGTGCTTTCACCAGTGAAGGGCGCACCGCGGTGAACTAGCAGCACAATGACGCCAAATGCTGTCACTTCAGCTTGCAAATATAATTTCGGAAGACCAGCCACCCTACCATCCATGAAAACTGTACACATCCCATAGCTGCTCCGAATCAAAAAGGATGAAGAAGCACCAGTACGACGGGCGATGGAACACACATGACATCCCCAGCCTGCTGTTCCAAGACCTGGGCAAAGGCCAAACATGTGCCAAGAACATGTTCAGATTCATATGTGCCAAAGATCGTTTTCTTCGGATTTTGCCTAAAGGCTTTACACGTCAAACACTTGCACAAAGGACTGCCAAAGACATCAAAGGTTCCCAAGAACTTGTTCACAAAAGCAAAGCCGACATCTTACGGTCTGACGAACTGCCCAACCAAACATTGCAAAGGCTAAAAGCATAAAACAAGATCTGGGAAAACCGTGGGCACAGTTGCAAGGGCTTGGCATGGCTTGGCGAATAACAGGCATCAAACTCACCCGCAATTACCACAGCACTTCGGCCCACCTCACAAGCTGTTGGCCACATCTTGGGTCTTCAAGTCATCAGCCGCAAGGTGCATTGCGGATTTTCCTGCTATGTGGTGCGCAGTGTCTGCATCTGAGAAGATCGAGGAGAAGAGGAAAAGAACCAAGAAGAGGAAAATGAAGAAAAAGTTGACGATTGATGACGAAGAAAAATAACATGATGATGATGATGATGATGATGATGATGATGATGATGATGATGATGGTGAGATAGGAAGAGAGAGAGAGAGAGAGAGAGGCGGATTGATGGATATGCAAATGCCTCAGCAAATGTATATCTATATCACACGCACCCTATCTGACATCAACAATGGACAGAAAAAGTCATCTCGCGAAACAAACTCTCTGTTGAAAGTGGAGCGAGGCATGTAGCAAGTGAGCCAATACTGGAGTCCGAAGGTTTTGAAGTCTATATGCCGCCTCACCCGCAAAAAGTATGTCAAAGCTTAGCTCATACAGCAATCCAATAATCAATAATCATAGCAAAAGATCTTAATTACTGTATATTTAATTATATTATATATTATTAATTATTATATAACAATCTCAATCTCGGTATAGCAGTCAAAGCTTGCCTCTTTGTGTCGAGGATGGACATGTGTGCGCAATGTAGGTTGGAATGAAAGGACCAATACCCCATCCATATGCAGAAGCAAGATGAGCGATTTGACGGGAGTCTTCGCTGTGGGTACTATTGTAGTTGGTCCGACTGCAAAAGCGTTAGCAATCGCCTTACGAATGTAAATGGGACACACCTTCTTCAGCCCCAGTACTCATCCTCAATTTTGCATTTCCATGCCTGCCATAGGCTGGCTCAAGCATTCCAAGGTCGCCAAGCCTTGAACAACGTTGGCAAGCCTCAGGGCGGGTCCATCGAATTCAAATCCTTACTTTCCATTTCAATTTCACGCATACTTATATTTCATAAAACATCATCAAACCATCAAATTCACTAAGAATCCTCCTTCTTGTCACAGGTTGTTTGAGATTGCTGAATTTGTTATGGTCAGTGTTGAAACGCACCACACAGGGGTTGTCTTGAATTGCAGGGCCCCTTGCTGGCAATACAAAAGTTGATGGATTTAGGGGACTGTGACTGAAGAATTCTCTGATATGATTCGCTAGCAATTCCACGCCCCCGCATGCGCCAAGTGCTCGGGCTCCTGTGGCGGAAACTCGCTCACTCTCATGGTCGCCTCATCTCCAGTAAGGGCGATTGAGGTGAGGTCGGGCATGTGAAAGCCCTGACATCTGTGGCCGTCCCAACGTTCCCCGCACCACGCGCACTTCTTCCCGTTGGGACAGGATCCCCCATGAAACACGGTTGCAATCGTGCAAATCAAATAAAATCAATACAGATCAATACAGTAAATCAAATCAGCCATTTCTTGAAAATTGGCCATCGGGGAAAGTTTCGTTATTCCACCCAGAAATTCAGAGTCTTCAATCGCCCATTGTTTTCAAAATTTTGGCCCTGCGGAATCCTGTGAATCTAAGGCCCAGGGCTTGATCCACAAGGGTATCAACCAACACATCTCCACGCATCTTGGCATCCCCAACCGTGACAGCACCAAGAGCAAAATTATGGATCAAAATGTGAAAAGCGTGGGCTAAACTTGTGCATGTTTGAAATGGCACTGGGAACCTGTGTCATGCATCAGGAAGGGGACTTGCCTAGTCCAGTGAATTTACCTTTGCATTGGATGAGCTCCTCCGGTCTGACTGTTCATGTCATGTTAACTCCAAGCTGTGTGTCCGAGGTGCATCAAAGCGAGCGCATGCCCACAGCATGTTTGCCACATCCAATGACTTGGATTGGACCTGGGTTAGGGTAATCATGTCGGGTCTTTCCTGCTATTTTGCAGCCGTTCTGAGAACTGAGAACCTTTGCCCTCTTTGCCACTAAGTCCCTCTTAAAACAGGCTTGAAGGGCCTGTGAAAAATATTGAAAGATGGGGAACTTTGGGAACAGAGCACCGGCATTGAGCAGTATAGACATCTCACACAAAATTATTCGTGTTATTATGCATTCAAGGTTCTAGCTGTATATATGCTTACACTTCGTACTTACTTATGCTTACTACTTATAAAGTACTTGTACTTCTAATATGGTAGATATATCATACAGTATATCTGTATTTGCCTGGGGCCTAGGAGTCGGAATACATGCGTACTGATGAAGGAGAGTTGTGTGAAATCTTGTGTTTCACCCTGGGTTCTGAGCTTCTGGCTGCAACCTTTGGTGAAACCTCCCCTGCTGCGTCCAGAAACGAGCGCCTCACGCAAATCCTTGCTGGCGAATGGGCGTCACGATTGTGGTAGTGGTACTATCAGTCATGAGATTCCATGAAAGTTTTGTATCTTTTCTACAGTTTTGGAATGCGACCAACTCTAGCAATCCGCTTGTGATGCAGGCTTGTGGGTTGATGTAGATTTTTCGGCCCAGGCACAATGAGGCAGGTGCCCACAACATTCTAGCCAAATCCGGTGCCCGGAATCCGCTGATCATTGCCTCGGGCCACTGGCAGACTCACCATGCTCGGACACATCGCTGGAAGTCAAAAGGAAATGCTGAGTGCTGAGTTGACCGCTGTTGAGATCTCGGCAACCGCCTGCAGGGTGGCCTCGAAAAAGGTCCAGATGGTGGTGGACACCATTGAAGAGTAAAACAATCTTCCCATTTTGAAATCACAAGATTGCGAGCAACTCAGTGACCACCCAGTATCAAACATGATTGCATGATGGGCGTTAAGCCACCCATCAACCCCAAAAACTTCTGGACTCTTCCCTGCTTCGGTGCTTTGAGAAAGGAAGGCACATGGGGTGAGAGTCCCCCAAAAAAAACTACTGATGCAAAAAACATCACCTAACTACCCTCAGGGCCTGACATCATCCCGGATGCGCAACTTAGCAAACGACCAGACAAGGCCCACCACCTTGGTGGCTCAGGAGGAGAAAAAAAACGAAATTTGAATCTTCTCACATGGATCTTTGAGATTCTCTGAGGGCATTTAGGATGGTCTGTGCGGTGCTCACTGCTTTCAACTAACTCACCTGCCCACTGACATAACAAAAATATACAAAAATGCCCCGTCTCAGGGTGCCACATCTGATGGAGCGGCCTCTTGCACACATGACTCATTGCCCCACAGAACAGGGCTAGTTGGGATGATCAGCCTACAAATTCTGAGGGGCCCTCTGTCCGCAATGAAATTGGCCAACCCACAACCCACAACGAAATCACCACAAACTGGAACTTTGAAAATCTAGGAGGGGCGAGATTCACACAAAAGACACTGTAGCTATCTTGGGCAAATTCTTGCAGTGGGTCCGCTGTTGGGGTTTGTGAAGGCGCTCGACCACAGCACCCTTTTTCTGAACAAAAGATTTCGCCAGGCCAAGCACGTTCCATCCACTACAAAAATGCCAGTACTATCAGTACAGAACTTCGCCATAATCTTGATTAAATGATAAATGTTGCCTTTTACCACAACATCCAAAATTTTTCGTGCCTCCAAAAAGGGCCCCAAGATTCCATCACCACAACGTCCCAAGGGTCAACTTTGCGCCTTCATTGGGCTGAGAAGCGCTTGCCCAATACCAATGTAGAGACGCTTGTCTTCATAGCCTGGGACCACTGCAACTGGGAGAACTAATTGATGACTCCTACGGTACGGTCATCCCTTGGGTGATTGGGTGGTCTTGGAAACCTCTGTTGGCTTGAACATTCAATTGGTCAAGCTCAGGATTCCCCGCGAGTCTTGGCAGGTCCCTGGACATCAAAATGCGTTTGGATCCCGACAAATCAATGATTGGAATCACTTGTTGGATCACTTCATTCGCGGGATGTTTCGATCTGCTTGGTTGGTTTGTTAAATTTGGACATCAAGAGCGGAATAAGAAATGAACAGTCTGCAAAGACTCCGCCACAAGTGGAGACATTAAGGCTACAAAGGTTAGAGTGTGGAAGGTTCTTGCCGTAAACAAGCTGCTGGTATCTTCAACTTGCGCACCTTTTTGCCCCAAAACACAAGCTTCTCCCGCTGCCTATGCCAGGTTGGCCAACCTTAGCCCAAACATCGGTTACAAAGGAATGTGGCACAACGATCTACAAGCACAACATTCAAACATTTTGAGGGTGCAAGGAAAACATCCAACTACAAGCTACAACATGGATCTGGGTCTCAGGGATCACGCAAATGCCAGGTTTTTTAGTACGGGATATTCTTTTGCAGGACGCTACTCCGGAGAGCTGAGCGTTGCCCAGCTGAAAAGTACTGCCCGACGGTTCAGGCAAGATAAAAAATGCAGCTGCCGGCTGCTCTGCAACTTCTGTTAGCGGTGGTCAAATTACAGGATGACGTATTCGGTGAGAGATTCGTGAGAAAGTTTAATTCCTTTCAGGGTGAAAAATGTCGCATGTGGAAGGGTGGCTCTCGTCTGTGTGCCCATCTAGCCAGGAGATTCACATGATCCAGGCAAAGAAAATTGGTAGAAAGACGCACATGGAGACAGGCAAACAGACATAAAACTAGATGGATGGGAAGATACATAGATAGGTAGGTAAATAGGTAAATGGTGGGCAGATGGACAGCTAGAGAGATAGAAAGGAATATAAACAGATATAAATAGGGGAGAG
Organism: Breviolum minutum Mf 1.05b.01; assembly: GCA_000507305.1. NCBI lineage: Eukaryota > Dinophyceae > Suessiales > Symbiodiniaceae > Breviolum > Breviolum minutum. Next base: position 68,688 of record DF239322.1, on the reverse strand, counting down.
AATGAGCTGGAATGGGTGTCAGTGACCTCCGGTAACATGAATGTACTCAACTCTGCCGTTTGTTTAGTGTGTGAGCCCAACATTTTGCTGGTGTTCGTAACATGGGTACAGAGATGAGAGGTAGTCATGAGATACAGCAATAGATAGTGCAAGAACTGCAATATGCCTGTGCCCTTTGCCTGTGCCATGCAGTGGATTGGAAACAAGAATTCCACCCGTTTGCCGACCAAAACACCCTTGCGCATTGAACTCTCAAAGGCTTTTCATCGCAGCATCTGCAAGTTGTTCACCTCAAATTTGAAGACGATCGGGTGGAGGCCAAAATGGATTGATTGGGTAGATCACTCTCACAACAGAACTAACTCGGAGCAATACCAACTGCTGTACCCAAACATTGAAGCCTCAGCAGGACAGCAGGCACAAGGCACATTTATTTGAAGAAGCAGCTGAGGAAATGTAGTGGTGGGGAGACGCTGTGACCTGTTACACGGGCCTTGCTGAATGACAACATGAAAGCTCTGCCATCTGAACTACCTTTTGTTTTGGTGCTGTTAAAGTAACAGCGGCGCTGAAGTGCTGAATCAAGTCCATCTCCGCTGAGCACGTTTCTACCGAACTTCAGAAACACCAGGGCTTCACTGAGACATGGGCGTGGCAGGCCACCAGGCAATGTTGGACAGGCCTTCATCCGCACAGGTTGCTCCAGGGATGTTTACAACCAGGATGGACATTCGAAAGCTACACTTGTTGCGTGAAGTTGCACTATCATTTTGTAGATCTTGCTAGTTTCTGGTTGACAAACCCCCTTCCACACCAAGGAATTGAAAATCAAATCTTCTTAGAGGAATTGAGTGCAGTCAATATGAATTTGCACGGAAAAGGGAATTTCCTACAGATTCGCGTATACTTCATATTTTTAAGGTACCAGCTGGTGACTGCGAGCGGGACAATTTCAATGACCCCCCCAAGAAACATCAAGATGATGATGATGATGATGATGATGATGATGATGATGGTGATGATGATGATGATGATGATGATGATGATGATGATGATGATGATGATGATGATGACGATGATGACGATGATGACGCTGACGATGACGACGATGACGACGATGACGATGACGATGACGATGACTGTAGGGGTGAAAAGAACCACCTTGGATCATCTCAGTGGCAAGGGATGATGCAAATTTGCAATCTGGTGTTTGATGGACTTCAAATTAAGGCGGGACTGCCAATGGACCACATGTGCACCAGGCACCTTGTGGGCTGAGCTGGGATGACCTTTGCACAGCTCTACTGATCGCAACCTGCAAATCGCATTGATGGAAGAACCAAGTAGAAATGGAAAGCAGGAGATAGAGCTTTTGACGCTTCTTGTGAATGGAATCGTTGGTGAACACATGCGACTGCCAATGTGTTCTGCAAAACAGAGGATGGACAAAAGGCGCAGGAGTCTAAATACTGAAGCAAGTACCGTCTTAATGATGCAATTGTCTGACTTTGTGAGGTGTCCCCCTCTCTAGCCTCAACACTTCAACCCTCAATGGCTGGAGTGGAGTTCGGAACTGGGCTCAAAACCAACAGCGGCTCATCCGTAGCGCGAATCTTTGTCAAGCTCCACGCCTGCAGCGATTGAAGAGCACGTACCCCGACGTCTCTGTCTGGAAGCAAAAATTTGGCAAAGAGCCATTTACACAGATGGCCCTTCAGCAAATCCCCCGAGACGTGTCCATGTGCGGATTCCAATATGAAATATATGATGTATAAAATAAAGTAGCATACGCATATTGGTTTTTAAATGTATATCCAATAAATGGGAAAAGAAAAATATACTGTATATATCTATATACATGTACAAATATAGTGCACAAACTTATTTCGATGCAAAATGACACTTTACTGGTACATATCTATTTAGATGTGTACACATATATATATATATATGTATCTTTATCTTTTTCATAAAATGATGTGGGCATGAAAATAGTGGCATTCTAGGAAGTCAATGCATCATGCCATAAATCACCATACAAAACCCTAGGAGTATCAACAAACAATAAAACAACATCGCTAAAAACAGATACACCCCTTGAATACAGTCCATAGAACACATCAAACAACAAACACCTCAGAAGACAAGACATGAAACAACAAAGCAGTACAAAAACAGATAAACACCCCAAAATAACACCATGAACCAACAAATGATACAGCAAAACAATGGAATATCATGTATTGTTTCAGTGAGAACTTACTTGGCTCGTGTTTTGGTTGCACAGGGCATGTGCTTTACTGACCTTAAAAGGCAAGGGATGCTACTTTAAATCCAAAGTGGACTTTGATTGAATGAAAAGCGGGCTATGATTGAATGAAAAGCGGACTATGTTAGATTTAAATCTAAAAGCTGGCTGTGATTTAAAAGCAGGCTGTGTTTGATTTAAAAGCGGGCTATGTTTGATTCAAAAAGTGGGCTATGTTTGATTAAAAGCGGGCTATGTTTGATTTAAAAATGGGCTGCGTTTGAATGAAAAGCGGGCTATGAGTGAGTGAAAAGCGGACTATGATTGAAAGAAAAGCGGACTGTGATTCAAAGAAAAGCGGACTATGATTGGAGAAATTGATGAGTAAATAATGTATCAAGTAGATATTACATCTTATCTTATCAATAAAGGGAGCGCCCCTCTGATCCACTTATTGTTGTTTCTCCCTGATTGTTGATACTCTTTTTGCTTTGGGCATTGTAGTCTGTGATGGTTTTGTTGTATCATCTGTTGGTTCATGGAGTTATTTTAGGGTGTTTATCTGTTTTTGTACTGCTTTGTTGTTTCATGTCTTGTCTTCTGAGGTGTTTGTTGTTTGATGTGTTCTATGGACTGTATTCAAGGGGTGTATCCGTTTTTACTGATGTTGCTTCATGTCCGTCCTTCTTCTACGGGTTTTTGTTGTTTGCTGTGGATCTGTTTTTCGCAAGGCTGTTCTATTGCTTGTTGATACTCCTAGGATCTCCTCGGGTTTATATGGTGATATTTATCTTGATATATGTACTTCCGAGAATACATGTTTCGCTTTTTTTGCGTGCGTTTGTTGTGTATGTGTGCGTGTGCCTGAAGAGGTGTACAAACATATGTATCAAGACAAAACAATGATAGTCCTTGTTGCTATGGTGATGGTGACGTCTGTCTGACTTCTGAGTCTATGTGCGTTAATCCACTGGATATGGCTGGATGATTCAAGTGCGCATTGTCTCCCGTTCATATTCCTGCGACATTGGTTCAAAATCAGCCCTGATTCAGGGCCAGGCTGTATTTGCAATCCCCTGCGCCTGGGTTGGTAGGACGCAACGTGGATGTCAACTGTCCTATGGATGGGTGTCCATCTGTAAGCTGACTTTTGCAAGCACAAAGCCATTCCTCAAAAATTGTCACGGACACCTCATGCAGAATATGTTCACATATCTTCACTTAGCATCAAGTGCCGCATGTTGGTTGCACATCCGAGGTCCCAGCTCCAAAATTATCCACTCTTTCACCTACGACTGTTTGGCAAAGAGTGATGTTTCATTCTCTCCTCACCTTGCCATTATTTCAAGACCTCTTTTTAAGTCCATCCAAATGTGACTTTATGCAGCCATCTCGAGCTTCTATTTTCATCTCGAACTGATAATGGACTAAAGCAACAAGACTGCCCTTGGGACCCATGCAAATATGCTGAAGTAGCTGCACCGCAATGCCAGTGGCCTCGATCACTCGATGTGTGGCATTACTTTTCTAACTCCGCTTTTCCATGAGGCCTCCTGACACCTAGGGCATCTGAATGCACATATGAACTCGTTCCAAGCCTTCGGTATCTTCATGGATTTAGGCATTGCTAAGTTGCTATCTGCATATCTCAAATAGAGCACATTTCAACCTCGGTTTAACCTCAGATTGAACTGCTTCCACTGCACAAAAAGAATCAGAACACGATTGGATTCCTCACAACTTAGTGCGTGCATATTTCATGAGGCTACGACGGCTACTATATATCGGCTGAGCCCCAAACGTCGCGCGATCTAAATGTCCAGCCTGCACAGCTGTTTCCAGGCAAAGTGTTAGGTCTGCAGAGGAGTTGGATGGAATTGGTACAGCCTATACATCTCAAAGTTCTCTCGTGTCCCATCACCTGTGGATGTTAAATTGAAGCACCCATAATCCATGCAGTGAGGAGACCCAAGTGCCACTGACAAACTTAGCGAATGAAACTGGAGAAGTGGTCATACATTTGGTTCGCTTCCCCATGCGTGCCAATCTTTTAAATCTGCATCCATCCTCTGGCAAACACAACCCCCGCACCTTGGGAAGCAAGACGAAAAATAGCAGTGGCCAAGTTCACTTCATTGAACTCCGTCTGTCTCCTGATCATACGTCCCCCCCAAACTGACTAAATTCGCAGTACCTGTTGTCTCAATGAGAAAAGAGTCTACTGACTTGAAGGCAATTCACCGACCACTGGTGCTCCTGAAAAAAAGCTCAAGGATGCCTTGAGCAGAGGAAGAGGCCAGTTGCCTTGCAAAGTGCACTAAGCTGCAAGGATCGACACATTGCTTGACTGTATAACATCTCTAGCAGCCTCTTGCAACGGCAGGGTCTTTCTACTTTATGCATACATGTTCTTCCCCACCAAGTGCCGGCTTTTATGAGTTGGTAAAGGCATGCTGACTGACAGTAGCACTTGCTCACAGCTCTTTATATTACAGTAGATTTTTATACAGCTATAATATCTATATAATTCATGCCTATCTATAAATATATATATATACGTGTGTGTATTATATAACGTATATAATATATGTATATATACATATATACATGTTACGTACATATCCATGAGCTTCTCGGGGCTATCTGAACCCTCATATACAGTACATATAAGCAACAGCTTGAGATAAAAGCTCTATCCAGTATTAGGATGTACTCGGATGTTTTAGATGTGAATAATTCCAAACCTTGATGAATGCAGAGCATGCCGCAATAGCAATCAAGCAGGTGCGAGTTGGACGTCGAATTGAGGAGAATGACTTTGAGCAGAACGCATCAGCTCACACCGTTCCAGGTCCGCAGCCAAGCCTATTCAAGACCACCTGCGCTGATGGCCGTCTCCCTTCGCGCCCCCGTGGCAGGGCATTCTATGCCATGGCAGACAACGTTGCAGCTGCCGTTGCCGAGCGCAGTGACTTTCTACCTCAGGTTGGTTCAATTCAACTTGCGTGACGAAACCCAGGAGTTCCACTTCGATCCATTTGGGTATTAGCTCCTCTCTCGAGATTCTTGAAGCAGACATTGAGGTTAAGCAGTAAACATGACATACATATACACATTTATAATCCACACAAGTATACAGATTCGAGAATGTACAGTCAAAACACCGGGAATATCTTCATTTCAACATCAGCTTTCGTATTCTCTTCATGTTTCTTTGCAATCCCTAGCCTGTCCACCCTGACCGACCTTGCAGGCGGTGCTGTGCTGAAGCAGAAGGCCTGGCCACAGCCAGATCTGTTGGCAAATCACCAAAAGAAATGGGATAGGAAACACAGCGCATTGGTTTTGTTGATGAGTGCTACTGGGTAGTACGAAACAAATGGACGTCCCTCCGTCCTGGCTAGACACAAGTGCGGCAAGCCCTTGGATCTTGCTCCCCACCTGGATTTGCCGAAGGATTTGCCATACCAACCTTCGTGCAAACAGGTCCTAGAAGCTTGGAAGCATCAGAAAAACTGCACAGTGGAAAAAGGAAAATAGAATAATTCCGAATCAGTCCCAACAACAAATGTTTGAACCGTTTTTTTGCCATTGATTTAAGGCAATGACCTGCATCCTGCCTCCCAAAGAGCTTTTCTGGAGTACCTCACCCTGTCATTCAGCTCCCGGCCTGTCTCTTGGCAAAGCCTGCAATAGCCGGACAAGAGCGGAGGTTCCCACAGAGTCATTGCCCAGCGGGCATCTTCCACGGGATTGTTTCATGTCGCTTCCATATCGGTGGGTTTCATCAACGGGCATGCTGGCGCATGTTCCTTGAGATATCTGAATGCTATGCTCTAGCTGTTGTCTTTTGAATCGTTGCACGGCGTGATGCGTGCTTGTGTTCAAAGCACATAGCACAATGCTTGCTCTTGATATAGTTCCTCCGGCTTTCCGCCACCATCAGAAGCGCAGGGGCCTGACCGAATTCGGAGCCTTCATTGCTACTCTACTCGGCGCGCCAAAAGATCAAAGAAACGAATCCCGTGAACCCCATCCATTAATTACTCCAGTTGCTTAGCCAGCTTGACGATTACAGTATATATATATACTTTATTGCTGCATTGGGAAGGTTTGGCAATGCTACCTCTTCAATATGACCAAAACAAGCAATACGAAGGACATTACAAACATGCTCGTCTTCTCAAGGGTCAGAGCAAAAATATGCAATTTGACGTTCAAGATCGTTCAAGTACAGTCACGTTGCAACCACCTTGATCCAGCATCTTCAAAGACGCAAAGAGAATGAATTGCGGGATCCTGAATTGTATTCAAGGCTAGGTGCAACTATGCTCATACATGATCATACATGTTCGTACAATCTGAAAGGTTATCCACCTGCAGTACATAATATCACTTGATGCACAAGTTTAAGCAAACCAATGGCTTACTTTTGTACTTTTGCGTTTGAATTTCACAAGCCAGCTAGTAATTCTGTCTAGGCTCTGGACTTGTTGCAATCACAACTTCACTTCTGAGATTCCAAAACCATGACTCCCATTAGCCCATGGTGCGCAATGGAACTCCGTCCGGCCCTTTGTGCAGCGATCACCACAGCATCAGGCTACTTGCTTCGTGTCTAGCGGATATCTCCCGAGGGGTTGATTTCCTGGCATGGCCGCAGAAACCAGGTCAAAATGGGGCGCTTTGGAATCTGGAAGCGAAAGAAAAGGGACAAGCAGAAGCGAAATGTCAACTGAGGCCTTTTTGTAGGGGGTTTTGCCCGCTCTTCCAGCCTCAGCTCACCGGGATTTTGAAAATCGGAAGCAACTGCCGCAAACAAGGTTGGGCAATTTTGGAGGGCTTGGATGACCGCAAACAATGCAGCAGTAGTCTGCTTACATCTGCTTACTACTATGGCTTCGTCCCCTTTCGCAAGTGAAAGTTTCCATCACACATCAGTGATCTTAACTTGAAGGACACTGCTCCCTCACGAAATCTTGCAGCTGAGTTGGAATACTCCTCAGCCAGGTAAGCAGAGATGTGATGTAGCATGAGCGGCGATATGTCCACCTCCTTCGCCTTCAAGTGGGAGTTTGGTCGAGAGGGTTGACGATAGCTATCAGGTCAACATTCAAAATGGGGCCCCTGGGCTTGGTGCCCCAACTCAGGATGTGCTTACTTTGAAATGTATATAATGCTCATAGGATTTCACACATCTTTCTTGTGCGCGCTGTCAAATGCCAGGACTTCAATCACTGACTTTTGCATGACAACTCCTGCCTCAACTTCTGGCGTTGCATGCACCAACGCTACTTGCTGAGGCTTGTCGCTGCAGTTTCGCTCCTCGGATCCTCACAGTTTATGTATGACTTGACCTGGGCAATCAACAGAAATTGCTGAAAGTATGTTGGACGTCTGAAGTCCTTCCTCAAACCCAAAAATGGAATCGTAAGAATTCCAATGCCCTGCATGTCAATGTGGTTTTGTTTTCTTTCCTCGCCTCCCAACCAAAAATGTCAAGTATTCACTAGTCACTCCTCCAACGGCTGTGGCATCTTGCCCAGTCACCTTGCAAGACCCGACATTGAAAAGAATGGGAGCTGACTGGATTGGAGGGCATGGCGTGGTCTCACTCTCCACATCATCATCAACAACTTCAGCACAGGCAGCCGCTCCGTTGTGATTATGTAGCCTGTGACTTGCTAGACTTTAGCTTTCCAAACAGAAAGTTCAATGACCAAACCTCTGCAGCCCCAACTGACATCTCCACGTTGCACACACCCACCCACATTGTCTATTCTGACCTTGTCTATCTTGAAGTCCTGAAGTAGTTTCTTGAGGAAAAATTGTACTTTTGCTGAAACACCTCAAGGTTTTCTTTCTAAATGGACCACCGCGGGCCTCTGCGGTATCGCTCCAGGCTGGGGAACCTCCATCACCTGGAGCCAGGGTCCGCGCATGGTGGGTGATGTTGGTATCAAACCTTCAAAGGAACTAGTAGGGCTACAATCTTCCAGAGATGCAAACAGGCCAGGCTGCATAGATTTGCGCCAGAGTTTGTCATCTGGAAGTCTGGAACTTTGAATTGCTGAACTTATGGCATGTTCATATGAATGATCCTACTCTTTTGTGGCTCCTGTATTGTCAGCGTCTTTGTTGCCAGTGGATTTCAAATGACTTGCTGACAGAGCCTCTGACCGTGGTACCTTGGCACTGGGTTGCTGTTGCCGGCCGCACATGTGGTTTGTGATGTTTGTGACTCTTCTGACTTGGGTTATGCTGTGACTAACCTGGTGCTGAGCCGCTCAGCTTTTGCCCTACACCCTTTGCTGGGTGCCCCCCATCACACACACCTTTGGGGCTTTGCCTTTGATCTGTTCATTCGAAGTGGTTCAAGAACGTGGGAGCTAGCTTTACCCTGTCCGAACTTAGGCAGTGTGAACTATGGGCGGCGGAGAAGAGAAAAAAGAAAAGATCCGAATGAAGAAGGCATCGGATAGTGTCAAAATGCCCTCGGACTCCGAAACTGCCTAAGGAGTCCCGACTGCTCCCCAAGCGGCCTCTGCAATTGAAAGGTTCGTTTGATGGGCAGATGTCCGCCACGATAACTGGTGAAAACCTCAGTGGGCAGCAAAGTCAGGCAGATGAAGCAACTAGCACTATTGGTAGTGCCAATCAGCCATCACAATGAACTCAACAAAGCCGACAAACACAATGCTCACCTTAATCTGGACACCAAAAAGTGGTTGGAAATGCTTCCTATCTTGGCGAGGTGAAGGCAGTCTGGTGACAGAAATTCCTTCCCTCGCAATGTCACCAACACCCTTTCACTACCATCTTTGCCTCCGTACAAAGAATAATTAATTACAGTATTACATACATTTCAATACTTGCCAGCTGTGCCCATAATTCCCCAGCGCTGGGTGTGGGCACTCCGGAGAAAGCTGGGAATGAGGCCAAGTTTCCTCCCATTCTTGCCATGCCTCAAAAGCCCCCAGCGGTGAGAAAGAAAGCTGTTTTGAGCATCGTCAGTCACCATGAGAGGTGAGATGGTTTTGATTTACGTTACTACAACTTCATTAGGCACAGAGAAAGGACATGTCGTGTACTTGCGAGATTTTAGGGGCAAAGACCCATCAATAAACCGGCTGGAAAATAAATCACTTTGAGGGTGGCCATGGTATAGATCCGTCACATGCATGACAACGTATCAAATGTAAATATATAAAATTAGATATATATAAATATAAATATAAATACAAATATAAATATTTTTTCAATATCATAGTTACCATATAATAATTTGTATATATATCTATATGTGTGTGTATCTCATTGTTGTGCCGTGCTTGTTGCATCACTTGGACAGCCACACAGTCAGTCACGCGCATGCCATGAAAGCAAGGAACTGCAGCCTGTGAAGGCCCTTTTGCCCACACAGTCGAAAATGAAAACGAGTATATATACTTTTTGCTTTCTTGTGTGACTTTTCCACTCATGATATAAGTACTGACCTGTCTCAAGGTGGTTTGAGAAAACAATGATGAAGAAGAATGAAATCACTGTCCTCACCACATGGAAGACCCCTGGGGGACTCTGTCGTTTCACCAAAGAGGAGCAAGCTGCAATAGCATGAGATTCATCCGAGGGCGGAATTACCATCAAGCCTCCAGGACATGCTAGGACGTGTCGGAGGCTGAACTTCAACTGCCAATTCATTGTGATTCCCCGAAACCACACAAGTTCCCATGTTCGAAGTATAATTGGACTATCATGCATTATCCACCATATAATTGCATGCATTGAAATGTTCCTTGAAGACCTTCACCTCGATTCACCGTACGAACAACGTCCGTCCAAAAACACTGGGTTTCCAAGTCTGCAAGGCTGCCAGCCATGTCTCGGGCCCAAACTTCTACCCACTTCCGAGCCTCTTGGGGTCACAGGCAAACTTGGTTCCTGTATCAAAGAAGATCCATCTTCGCGGTCCGATGACTCGGGAACAGTGCCTCAGGGAGGCAAAAATGATTCTGGTTCGTTTTGGAAGGACTGGTGCACTTAGATCATGAATTCGAAAGGTTCCGTGCTGTGAAACTATGAATGATCTTCTATTTTTACCCTGTACAGGACAAATTTTGTGTACAATAACAATCATTGATGGATGCTTCACCTGGCGCCCGCTCACTACAACCCGGAGCATGTCGAAGCTGGTTCTGTTGATGGTTTGCAAGCACTTCATGTGCGAACAAAACTTCATTTAGGAAAAGTGATGCAAAGCTTTGGGCGATGACCAGCCATTGATTGAAAGTATGATCGAGGACCTGGCCCCAATCCACTCGTAAAGCTAAGCCTGGACAACGCTGGTGGCACCGATGGCGACGCCACTTCCCGAAACATCCCGAAATTCCATTAGACTCATTACACTCTGGCCTTCGATTCCATTTGGAATGACGCCTTTGCAGTTTGGGTCCTTGACAAAGGCGATGAACAAAAAGACTTGCGCTCAATGACCACTGCTATGCACCAGGGCGCGAAAACTGGGAGTCGATGGAGGTCGATGAATCGTTAACAACACGTTTTAAAAAAATCAGGAAAACGCGAGACAAGTTTTCTGTCCATCCAGCATCCATTTTCGCAGTGAGCAGGAGCATATGTTCAGTGGTAGTTAACTTTTTGATTTTGAAACATATTGTGGCAACATTACAGGCAAAATGAGGGCTAAGGACCGAGCTGCTGGACATGAGCATTCAGCTGCTGGCCACGAGCACTGCGCAGCGCCCATGGCATACGAGTCATACTATGACACATGAACGCATTGGTTGTAATAAACAATGCAATAATTGCTCGAAATAAGTCACCTCCAATTTTTCGAACGCGGGTTTATTCGCCACATTCATGTTCATCTGAAGATTGTGAATGTGAAGAATGGGTTACAAGTCATTCCAAATTAAATAACGCCCATGTTCTTCACAGAATGATTTGGTGCTATCTAACTCCATTCCCCTAATGCACGCGTTTACTGTACCGTGCAATTTTTTGGGCCACAAATGTGCATCGCCTATTCCGAAAGGCATTTTCTAGGAAACGTAATGCAACACCCATGGGAGGGTGGGCAAACCTCAACCCCAAGATCTCGCAGCCATTTGTGTCAGAAGAACTCGGGCTTGAGCAACCTGCATAGCGCAAACTAAGGACTGCAACCGTGATATAATTGTGCTTGTTGCGTCTGGTTCGTCTCTCGCGTTGGAACGTCGCAGTGTGTGGGCCAAATGGCCAAATGGCCAAATGGATCCAAATGGCGTCAACACTTTTTTGTTTCAAAAAATTTGGTTGCATGAAACCGAATCGTCCGCACGCAATATACGCAATGTATACGCAGTAACATTTACCACCACTACCAGTCCAAATCCGTTTATGTGGACCCACCCCCTTACAAGCCAACAACAACGATATGGTCGTCGTGATAGAAGTGACAATGGAAGTTCGCGCGGGCTGAATGCAAGTTGAGTGGGCGGCCTCTTCTTACAGTAGTCCTATGTGGAGATGAGGCGGGGCTTGCAGCAAAGGTGTTGCAACATGCTGCACAGGGATTCTGGGAACATACAAATGCTGTCTTATACAATGACATTGTTCACGATGGAAGAGTGCAACGTCATGTTTCACCTCACTACATGCGAGCAATTTTTTTTATTGCAACTCCAGGACGGGTGCGACGTACGGGAAGCGTCCCGCTACGTGCAGTGCAGGCATCTGCGAACATGTCGGCCATCGGCGGTGTGAGCGCCCCTCCACCAGGAACGGCCGTGGCCGGGAGCTGCAGGAAGGAGCTGCTAAGGGCAATGTTGGCTGCAATGGCCAACATCTGGCCCCAGTGGTGGTGCAAGGCATGTGCCAATGCAGGGAGGGACTAGGGGGCCGAGGCGAGCGCTCTCCCCCGCGCGTTGTTGTGCAAAGTATTCGGGTGTCGCGACGTGAAAAGACTCGAGCATCAATTTGATGACCACGAGCCACGGGACCAATAACCTTTTCGCCGTGGTAAACGTATCGGAGAACAGCTCATTCATGTTTTCCTGGGCAAGGCTGATTGTTGGATGACATTCTGGTATTTGCACATTCTGGCCCTGAAGTCGCAAAAGTTCGATAAATTCGTAAAAACTGTGGGTGAAGTGGGTTTGCGATTGAATGTTGACAACACGGTCATATTGACGAACGAAGCACAACAACCAAGTACGCGTAGGATTGTTTCATCTTAAAGATTTGGACCGGAGTCGCCGGCCAAAATTGTTAGGATGCGTATTAGCCGATCTCGCACACCACTTTGACTTTGACTTTGCGCCTGCCTGTCCGAAGGCAGCCCTCTTTGGTGCGCAGGCAATGTGAGACCAAAACGCCAGCGAGCGGAACAAAACTTTACAAAATCATCACTCAACTGCATCCACAATGCCGGATCCTGGGCAAGGTCATACCACTGGCCCCATTGTTGATCTCGCATACCACATGGAACACTGGGCGACAACCGCGCACGCAAATCAATGGATGTTGCAAAACAACACGAGGTTGGCAAGTACGAACATGAAAATTTGTCAAAACCTGTCCTTTCTCAGAAACCTTATCGCTTTTTTGGAACGCCCCCTATCAGGAATTGGCACGTCCCTCGGCTGGCATGATATATCCTATCACTGCACAAGTGCCAATATCGCTGTCAACATTCCAGTCCCCTGCAAATATCTTGCCACCCGAGCATTCCGGTCAAGTAAAATTTCGTCCCATGGGTTTAGCTAGTTTGTTTGGCTGGTGGGCGCCGACGACAGATCGAAGCAACCGGCGAAAATGAACATCCAGCAGTAGTGGTGGGGACACCCCCTCCATCAGCCAGCTTCTGTCAGAAACGCCGACCCACGCCCACCCCTATGGAGCTGAGGCTTGGTTTTGGCCCAACCTTTCATGCACATCCGGAGCCGCCGGTATGGAAATGGCATTGCCTGGAGACTGCCCAATAAAACAGTCGGCCAGAATCGAGACCTTTTGCGGGAAAAACGTGCGGGGAAAGAAAAAAAATACATCCTTTCCAGATCTGTTTTGCAAAACTTTCTGTGGCCAGCTGCGAGACATGCGACTAACACGACTTTGTTAAAGAACTGCAAGCGTTTCATCAAGGAGACGGTTTTGTTCCTGGTCAGGCCAGGCAACCCATGAACACGAAAGCCTAAATCCAGGCCCCAATCTGGCAGGATCTCCGCTGAGAACGGTGGCTACGAAGAGGGTCATGGCTGCATGGGTCAACAACAACAACAACAACAACAACAACAACAACAACAACAACAACAACAACAACAACAACAACAACAACAACACAACAACAACACAACAACACACACACACACACACACACACACACACACACACACACACACACACACACACACACACACNACCACAACCACAACCACAACCACAACCACAACCACAACCACAACCACAACCACAACCACAACCACAACCACAACCACAACCACAACCACAACCACAACCACAACCACAACCACAACCACAACCACAACCACAACCACAACCACAACCACAACCACAACCACAACCACAACCACAACCACAACCACAACCACAACCACAACCACAACCACAACCACAACCACAACCACAACCACAACCACAACCACAACCACAACCACAACCACAACCACAACCACAACCACAACCACAACCACAACCACAACCACAACCACAACCACAACCACAACCACAACCACAACCACAACCACAACAACCACAACACCTCAATCCCGCCTGCGCCGGGGACATGGCGAAAACATTCATTTTGGTCAAATAGGTGCATACTTGAATATTCGAAATTTGTTGAATATGTCGCGGTCTTGGATGATAACCCACGGCTGAAACGAGCATTGGTATGGAATGTTGAAGGTGGCGGGATAAAACGATCCTTTGACGTGTAGGATGTCCTGTCACGAACTTGTGCATGTGGCAGAACATTGGAAAGTGGCAGGTTGCAGCCCAGGACAAAGCTCTCTGGCTGCAATGCCTATTCGGTTTTGCCACCTTTCGGACTCTCTTTTGCCGTGTTTCCGGATTACAGTTCCATGTAGTTATTTCTTTGACGTTCTGTGAGAGATGCTTGTAGGTTGTACCGGGTTTGACATTTTTTTGTTGTATATATTTTTCTCTTTTCCACCCCCGCCCTTACATTGGGCTCGTCTGCGGGCGTTGGAGCTGACTTGGCTTGACTTCTGCATCCCCTGTGCCCTAGATGGGGCTGCCGCACCATGCTGACACGAGCAAAGTCACAGTCAAAGTGACGGGCAGCAGTGGTCCATGATGAATGAAAAACATATTCTGAAAATGCCCGGGGTTGATCGTCCCATCTTTTCGGTGGAGGACCTGGGCGCCTACGAGATTGCACATGGTTTTTTTTCCCGCAAAAATTGGTACGTTGCCATCTTCAACAAGGAATCCATCTTTACATGCGATCTTGGCCGCAAAAAAAAATATTTCTCAGCATCCTCTCAGGCCATGATTTCGTTGGATAGATATATTCGATATAGCGGGGCGGACTTTTGGTTGTTCTGAGGTTTGCAGCGAAATCTTAGTTTTTCCTACATCCTCACAAGAGGTAGCATACATGCTTGATGAACTTGCGGTTGCATTGGCAGACATTGGTTGGATTTTTGGCATTTCGGGCTTCCGATGAACTTCAAAGGCTCCGATTGCAAAGGCGTTTGGCACAAGACTGCGGGGAACTTCGGATGTTATCATTGCAGATTCGGACATTACATCGACAAGAGTTTCGTGCATGGAAATCATCAAAATTGGAGGCATTATTGAGGAATTCGGGAAAATGGAAAGAAATTTCCCGACTTCATGCAACAGTTGTCCGGCAAGTTCCGGAGCAACCTCAAGCAAATGAATTGGCAAATGTTGGAACAAATTTTTGGTGGCAGTCCCGACGAAGTGATGGCAACTGCCCCTGTGCTTTCAGAGAACGATTGGCATAAGGATGAACTGTTGATGGCAATCAAACGATTGAAGGCTAACAAATCTGCTGATGAAAAAGGGCTTGTTGCAGAGTTGCTACATTTTGCTTCTGACGACTTCCTCGACCGACTTTTGGGACTTTTCAACAAGACGTTTGCTTATATGATTCTGGGTCGTGTGGAGCCTTTCTTGGAAGCTGCTCAGCCCGAAGAACAACATGGATTTCGATCCGGACGCCGCATTGAGGAGCATTTGGTGACAGCAAATTTGGTAATTGACAAATCTTGGAGCGTGAACATGCCAATTTGGATTATCAGTCTGGTTTTATCAAAAGCCTTTGACCGTGTGCATTGGCCGTCACTTTGGCGAGCTTTATCCCAACAAGGTATCAGTGACCATATGATTTGGCCTTTACAAAACTTGTACAAAGATCAGACAGGAGAAATTGCCGGAACCAACGAAAGCAGCAGGCTATTTGACATTAAACGAGGCGTGAGACAAGGGTGTGTGTTAAGTCCTCGACTATTCTGTGCCGTATTGGAAATGGCTATGGGTATGTGGCGTCGCACGGTTGGTAGACTTGGACTTGACTTGGGCGATGGCGGTCCGACCCTTTTAGATCTTCGGTTTGCTGATGACATGAAAATTTTTGCTACCACGTACATTGACGCAGGCCTGCTTTTGGACGAACTCGTGGTGTGTTTATCCCAGGTCGGGTTCGTATTGAACACAGACAAAACCAAGGTGATGACTACGGAGGCTCAACCGCCATCATTTTTGTCAACCCCAGCTGGTTTACAAATCGAAATTTTTGACCAACAATCATGTCATAAATGGCTTGGCTGCATGTTGAGTATGCCCACAGTGATCAAGAAACGACACGACGTTGATCAACATTTGCAAGCTGCATCGAAGGCATTCTTTTGTCACCGGGCAACGCTGTGTGATAGAAACGTGTCACTTGGGAAAAGGCTGCGATATTTTGACGCTGTGATCTCACCAGTGGCTGTTTTTGCTGCGGGACACCGAACAATGTACAAGACCGACCTGCGCAACTTTGATGTCTTATTTCGGAAGTTGCTTCGTAGCGTTGTCGGTCCTCCTGCAGGTATGGATTTTTTAATTTTTTTTTCCTCGCCCCTTTTCCCGCGTGAGTCTCTGACAAGGACTGTTTTACTGGTCAGTCTCCAGGCTGCCGGGGCTCCTTAGGAGCGGGCTGGAAGGCGGCAGGGGTGCTTCGGCGAGCACCTGGCTGAGGGTGGGCTGGTTTCCCTCCACGTTGCTGTGGTTTGAGCAATCGTGGGCGAGCAAGCTGGCCGCGAAGGCGTGCATGGCGGCATGGCTGAGCGAAGCGGTCCATCGGGAGATGATGGCGCGGTCTTCTGGTGTGAGTGTGTTGTTGCACCGGAGGCAAACCCACTCTGGTTGCCATTGCTGTGTGGCTTGGTCGAAGGTCGGTGCCCATTCCATGTGTCGGGCCGGCAGTTCTCGCCACGATGTGTCGTGCTCTGGGTGCTCGTGATCGACAAGAACTAAGCGTGGGCAGCAGAGTGGGGTCACATGGTCTGGTGCTGGGGGTGCTTCTACGTGGTGCGTTCTGGTGTCATAAGGTGTTTCTGGCACCATCCATGGCACTTGGTGCATGGAGCGTGCTTGTTCCATTGCTAGGCCTCCTTCTCGCGTCCATGGTTGCCTGCATGTGGGGCAGGCGGGTCGCCCCTGGTGCGACATGTGCTGGATTGCACATTGGAGGTGAATGGGGTGGCGGCATGTTGGCCACTCAAAGGAGACATCGGGTCCGACGGCTGCCGTATCGATGTCTTGGAGGCAGATGGCATATGTCTGAGGTTGTGCCGGAGGTGTTGTTGCCCCTGGTGCTGTCCAGTCGGGTGGCGTCTCGTTGGTCAAGTCCACCTGGATTGGCGTGCCTGCCACAGCTCCATTCCATACATCTGGCCAGGACGTTTGACTGCTTGCGTTTTATTGGAAAATTGGATTCCCAATGTGAAAACTGCTCATCACAAACGAAAAAGATTATAAACAGGATCCAAAAAACCAGTATGTGGACAAGTGAAAAAAATGCCAGTGCAGGAAAGCGCGTTACAACAAACTGCAAGTTGGACGTGTCCTTGGTCCTTGGTGTTTAAAAAACTTGAACCACTTGAGTTTCTTGAGCCTTGAGCCAAAATGGCTACGGTCGAGTCAATGAATTTGCGGCCCTTCATAGCATCAAATTATGGTCAGAACGATGTATCCAGCAACATTCGGATTTAGCACATTATATTTCTTCCTTGGAATGTTAACAACGCCGTCTTCTTCGATCAGTGGTGGGGCCACCTCGCAATGTTGATTGGACACAACCGTGGCACGAAATCTTACACCACTGGAATGGACGGATTCAACAATTGAAGTGCAAACCTTGGTCTGAAATGTGCTTACAACACCATTGGAACTTGGCCCATTATTTTGCATTGCTGCCAGACCACCGGTGGTTCAAGCGGGTTTTGCATTGGAACCCTTGTGGGCGGAGAAGGGTTGGACGGCCGAAAAATTCTTGGGACACCATCCTTGAAAATTTTTGCCGCCTGAAGGGCCTACCTTCGTGGGAAGTAGCTGCCATGGATCAGGCTTTATGGTCTCCAAGTCTTGCTGAATTCTTACATTTCTGCAAATGATAATGTACATATGAAATTGTTTCAGATTTCCCCTGTGCCTGAAACAGGCTGCCCAATGGGGCATACAGGGTTGACCATTGACCATTGACCATCCTTGGAATGTTAACGGTGGGTGAAACGCTTGTTGCAATGGCAGCCTAACGGTCGTAGACGGGGTGGTAGGCCAGCCCACTTATGGCACACTGTCCTCGAAAACTTCTGCAGATGGAAAGGCCTTCAACATTGGACAATGGAATCAAGAAATCACCAAAGCTGGATGGCAATGTTCCCTGATTTCCTTCATTTTGTGAACCTATAGACGAGATTGTTTTTTTATTTTCACGCGCTGGCACCAGCCGTGCTGCACATATTTAGCGTAGATGTCGTTTCGTTCAGCCTGTGCCCGAAACGGGCCGCCTGCGGGCCTACAGGCTCAACTCAACTCAACTCAAAGTCAAACCTGCACGCCAATATTGGCGGGCCCTTTCAGGGCGCAGGCACAAAATGTATCTAACTGTTCTACAAATATGCTACACAAAGGTGAATCAAGTCACTCTATGTATTGCAACATTGAATGAAGGATTCGCAATGTTGATCCCAAAGGTTTTGATTCATGGCAGCATCCGCCCATTGCCCCAAGCCTTTGTATCCGCAATACGATTGAAGTTTCGACTCCCAATGGAAATGTGGGCGGCCGATTCGGTATGTTCCAGCCGGGCACCAATGCAAAATTCGTCGAACCCAACGCTCTTGCGACAACATGGCGACATGTTGCGCTAGCCTCCAATAATTCAAACAACAAATGCGCGACCATGTTTTGATGTTGGCTCTATCGATAAATATGTTCACCCGAACATTCCATTGATGAAGTATTTCGTGCCATTCAAGTGTCCAACCTGTGCCAGGTGGAGGGCCGACAATCGACCTGCACAACTTCCGGAAATGAGCGTCGAGACGTTCCAGCTGTCGATTGTAAATAGAGCGGTGCCCGCCAGCGAAGCATGCAACTGATGACACTACAGATTCAAAGTACCGTAAACGCTTTGTAATGGAAACATTTCTGTCTTGCAATATCCACCGGTTCATATGGAAGATTTTCGATGCCTGCTGAAGATGATATTGCAAATCCACATCTTGTAATTTCGACCCACTACCTGCCCGTAATGGGCGCGCAAGCTGGCCTGACCAGACCCTTGGGCAAATATAAAACGAAGGTCCTAACGACACAAGGTCCACCACCAAACAAAATTACGACTCCTTGTATGTTAATTGCGTATGGATCGGAACCCAAAAAAATTTGGCTTGGCAATACCATCTCCGGCAAGCGGCAAAGGCGTATCATGCCAACAAATGGATTTTGGTTGCTTCACTGGCTGCGTGCTTTGGAGGTGGGCACCGTACCATTTTTACCAGGAACACCTACAAACCTTAAACATTCATTTTCGAAAATTTTCCTGGTCCATTGTTGGCCTTCCGCCGTACATTAACTAGGCACTTGCATGGCATGAAATTTTGCACGTTTTCAACAAACGAGCTATGACTGACTGACTAAGGTTTGGCTTGAAGACCCCGGAATATTGGAAAACGTTGGCGTCATTCCAGGTCTGGCATCGCGCCGCAGAAACGTTCCGCCGTTGGAAATGTATGGCTGATTGGAAAACGGCTGCTATGAATAGGGAAAAAAGGCTGGTACAAATATATGGTACAAAAATATGCCGGATTTTTGTTCCTTCATGTTTCAGCTCCTTCATTTTCCAGCATGTCTGTACCTTACAGGGGTTGCTAAGGCCGGTGCACCGGTGGTTAGCAAGTTTCACTCAGTCATCAAATTCGATATGCATTCCGCTGTTTTTGATTCATTCTTGACATCGCATCAGTCCAGTCCTTATTAACATCAGGGACCCAACCGACAATTCAACGTAGCATTCTTCTCCTCACAATGTCGAATTTGGAAAACTGACCTGCTGACTAAGGGACCGTTGCTAAACCAAACAAAGGGGCAGGGAAATGATTGAGTCGAAGAATGTCAATCGCAATTAGGAGGACACATGGCCATTGAGAACTGTTTCCCTCTGTTGAGTCGAGTCGAACCTGCCTGCCCGAAGGCAGCCCCTTTAGGGCGCAGGGAAACAACAAACCTAAACTAATTTCAACTCTCACTACTTCGGCGTCGCAAATTCAATAAAGGAGTCCAAATGTGTCAGCCAAAATTCTGTCTGCATTGAGGTGGCCCTCCATTCTCCCAAATTTCGCCATCGGCAGTACATTTGTATTTGCGCATCCCATTTGTATTTTCCTTCTGTTGATTGAATGTTATCCACGCGGTGGGTAAAACGCATCTTGCATTGGAACCCAGGAGGTGGGAGGCCTGGACGTCCATTTTTTCAATGGCAAACCCCTCTACCAAACTTTTGCCGCTGGCATCACCTAGGCAACTGGATTGACACTGCCGGAAGCACCGATCTTTGGTTTCAATACTACACCGACTTCATTTCCTTCTGCCAGCGATGATGTTATATTTTCACGTTTTTGCGTTTGTTTAGTTTGTATATACAATGCTTTTGCGTTTCACTTCCTGTGCCCTAAATGGGCCGCCGCTCGGCATACAGGATCAAAGTCAAAGTCCACGCGGTGTGAACTCTATGTTTCACATCGGCCGTTCCCTTCGTGCTGAAATCTCCAGTGGTTTTTCCCCCCCGAATGCGTATATTTCCTGACCGTGTACCACTTCAATCATACCGCCACCAAAACCTAAAAACATATGGTCTGTCAAAGCCATGGTCCTCAATATTTTTTTGATCATATAATTCTTCGATGAGTCCCTCCATCAGAAAAGTTAGTTCTGCATGCAACATCAGTTCATCCGCATACCTCACATAAGTCAAATTTTCGCCGTTTCCCAAGATCAAAACCACAATGTGGCAAATGAATTTTCCATTTACGGATGGCATGTTCCACACTTGCATTAAACAACAATGGGCTAATCACATCACCTTCTGTCACAACACGTTCAATGGGTAATGTTTTTCCCATTCACATCCCATGGGTCAACGTACACCGTTGTGAAATCAAACAAACCAAATAGATTAAAAACATGATGAAACGTCAAACCCTCGGCCTAAACCAGCGTTGTATGAGTATAAACGCAATAGGATCGTTGTAATGAATTGTGGTCGAACAATCTTGAAACTTTGACCACTCGTTTTTACGATGCAAAATGCAGGGCGACTACAAACATAATGTCTGACAGCTGAACGCGTCAGTTCCTTCGCATAGAACCACTCAGCAACCCGCAAAAATGCTAAACGAAGTGAAAGGCCAGCATACCCTCAACTACGCACCTGGGACCCCGGCGCCGTGGAGCTGAAAGGCTTTTGCATCATAAGTCCACTAAGTTGAACAGCGCATCGTCGACGCACATTATCACCAAATAGCACTGCAGTGGGTTGAAATTCCTTCCCATTTTGATTTTAGGAAGGCGCACATGTGTTTGCAGCCGTTTCTCTGCAACACTGTTGGAATACAACTGATGTACGTAGTTAGGAGACAGCACTGCTTACACTCGGGATACAGCGCTGCAAAGATACTGCATCTCGACAGGCGGTGGCAATTGGATTGTGGAGGCTGCTGCGTATGATCATTGGATGCGGTCGAAAGAGGATTTTGTACTTTTCACGTTGTACACCAGTTGATCTGGTAAAATCCTGCATTTTGTTTGCGCCCTAAACGGGCTGGCTTCGGGCCGGCAAGCTTTGACTTTGACTTTGTATTTAGATAGGATACGAAGGATGGAGCGAAGGCACTTTGCTTGATACCCATCAACTGCCCCCTTTGTTCAGCCACGTTGTGCGCACGCAATACAACAATTTTGACACAACACGCGCTTCAAAAAAACGGATCACTTGTTTGGTGTGCAGTGTGGAATGCCGCCAGCCAGGTCGTCACCAATCGTCACCCAAACGTCTGCAAATTTCCGGGCCAGCAGCACCGAAGGCATCCAAACAACTTCCAAAATATAAGCTGGATCTTCTGCATGAAACGACGCTTCCGTCGGGGGCTGCGATGTAAGCTTCGGACCCGACATGCACCTCGAATTTCTTCCAATTGAGGCGAAGACCATGATGTTTTCCGTTGCTTGAATGCATCGCAAGTGTGTTTCTGCTCGACAGACCCGCAACCACCACCAATATATCATCAGCATCAACAAGTTCATTGATAAGAATGGCACAGGGTTGCCTGGTGTCAACTTCCCTTGCAATTTTTGCTGACGTGTCAAAAAGGAACACGGTCATCACGATTGAGAACAGGAAACACGATGATGGACATCCCTGAAATATGCCAGAATCTTCCGGCCTTGGTTCCGAGGTATGTCCAGCATCTCGCACCACAAACTTGCGACCACTGTAAAATGTACGTACCGTATCATTGAGCAAAAACTGTCTGGGATACCGAAGCGCCGCAGAACGACAATGCCGCATCCGGTGATATGGAGTCAAAGGTTTCTGCCAAGTCCAAAGCCAAGAATACCAATGAGCCATCTTTTGCAGCGCAAATTTGTTCCAACAAACGCCTTGCAACAAACAAGGCATCTGCACAACCTCGGCCAGCCCGAAAGCCGAACTGCGGAAGCCAAATCCTTGCAGCCTTCAATCTGCGCAACAACATTGTAGCGAACACTTTGTAACCGATTGCTAGTAATGAGATGGGGCGATAGTTTTCACAAAATGCCGGGTCTCCTTTTTTGAAGATTGCCGTTACCACTGCTTCATGCCAAGCGTACGGAACCTGTGGTTAATTTGTTTCAGGTAGACTTTGGGGAAATGATTTTAAACACGGCAGGAAACCTTTGCTTTTGGAAGTCTGAGTTCGTAGTTTGGTCAATTTTCCCGGGTGTGGGTGTGGGTCACAGGGTCTTGGATGAGATGCCTTGAGTGTTTGTGGTTGATTTGTTGCAGGTAAACTTGGCTGAAGTGATTTTATGTACCACGTTGCCTGGCAGAGCCACTCCATAATCCGTCGTGGTTAAGTTTGAGTTGTCGAGCGAACAGTTTTCTCAGCATTCAACACTGGACCCATCTTTGGCAATTCGGCCACCAATCTATCCCAGAGTTTCCCCGCTTCAATGGCCGATCGTGCCAAAAAGAAACCCTATTTCATTCGCAAATCGTAAAAGGATGAGATGCAGCACCCCATGCGACATATCAAAGCCACGCAGCACGACGCAGGAGAGATGCGGGATCAAAACTCATCCTTGTCGCAGTGAAATTAAATTGTGTGTTTCGACTTCACGATCCGATGACCTTCCAAATTGTTCCTTGCGGAAGATCCATCGAAACCATGTGTTCCCAAATGTTTTGTTCAAGCAAAGTTTTCCAAAGTGCTGTCACAGTGGGAGAGGCGGTCGGCTGGCAAGGCTTTGGGCTCGCCTTCTGCGTGAGCTCCATTCAAATGTCACAGATGAGGCTATAGAAGCTGGCAGCGTCAGTCACCACCCACGTCAGGTCACTAGTCAAGCGAATGGGGAGCGACGAGGATAGTTTGCTAGAGCAGCCCTCCACAATCCCGAACTCTTGCGCCGCGGCCAATGCAGATTGGCGGTCATCGCCTGAACCAAATTGCGGGAAACCCCATCCAGAGCAGAGCCGCAACCGTATTCAAATGCTAGGCCATTGTGTGTGGTGACCCGGCATATGCGAGCCATCGCTCGTTCCAAGGGAATACTGGCTGCATCTGACAACCCCTGCCTTGCCTTGGTACATGGCACATGCTGCTCGGTGGTGGGTGTATGGGAAAGGAGACAGACAGAGGCCTCTTCCGAGTATGTCAAATTCCCTGGCACGCTGCTTCCTTACATCCAATGCCGTGGAGGAGCAATCAATACTTTGTAAACCAATACCGCTTGGCAAGTAAGATTGCTTCAAATCAATTTTGTGGGGTTGCTACAGCCATTGTTTGGATGCGTTTAAATTATTGGGTGCACAACTTTCCGTCCGCACCATCTAGAAAAAGAGGACGACCACCTTAAAGGTGGGATCAGGCACTCACATCGTTCTCAAGTACTGCTGCAGAGTCAGCATTTGTAAAATATTGTGAAAGTATGTGAAGAACAAAACGTTCCCCATGTCCTTTTCGGGTCAAGATGACTCGAAACGGTCGAAAGAAAGAAAGAGAAAGAAAAAGAGAAAGAGAAAGAAGCGTTCGCGTTCCAAAACGGCGTCCGAACTGTGCTGACCGGTAGTATCATTCTAAATTAGCGAACTATTTCGCATTGCTTGCCGGACATCAGTGGACCAAACGCCAGAACTGCAGAGCTTCAGCCAAAAGGTGTTTGTCTCGGAAGTTTGTCGAGATGCGGAGACAAACCTTTCTCTCCAAATCAACTGTTTGTTCACCTACATTGTCCTTCCTGCACAAGTTTGACGTTAGATACAACTATTTCTGTCAGCTTTTGTTGGTCCAGGAGTTCACAAGGAACTGCCCGCGGAAGACTTCCAACAATCATGGGCAAACTTTCAGGAAAGCTTTGATAGTATTTTGGGAACACTTGTTTCAAGTGTGTGAACCGTGGTAACTTTGAAGGAAGCTTGCAGAAGTTTGATCATAACGAAAGACCTCCGGCAAGAAGTTTGAATTTGATTTGAGCAATTCGCGAGCATGAATACTAAACTCAAAGTTTCCAGCAGCCTGCTGCTGCTGAAATCTTGAGATCACTTTGCCAATCCGTCGCAAGGAATTAAGTTCGGTTTTCGAAACGAAACATGTAGTGCTACTGCTGCTGGTTGCGGCACAAATTTTGTTCTTACCGCAGTGGTTGTCAAAGGGCTGGTGTTTGCAACGGGTTTTCCTTTGTTCCAAGTGGAGTGGCTACTAGTGGCAGTGTCAAGCGCGTGCCATGCAATAGCGCCCTTGCATGTAGTCTTTGCCACAAGGAAAACATATATAATTGTTAATTAATGATATATATATATATATTACAAACAAACCCCATGTCTTTAAGCAGCAAAGCGCAAAGTCTAACATCAGAACATCAGATTTCTTGCATTTCCTTGCACCTTGTGTTCGTTAGGTGCGGTGTTTGACCATGCAAACCGATTCAGACCTACTATGACCACCTGAAAAGATCTTCATCATTAAGCATGTAAGCATTGACAAGCTCCGGGATGCAATGCCAGCCCAATAGTTTGGAGCTTGCTGTGAAGACTGTTACTGACACAAGCATCTGAAGTCGAAAGAGGTAGCCACGTGTCGCACGAAGTCGCCGATGCGCACAGCCGCCCCACAATGAACAAAGGCTGGTAAGGCGGTTCCATGCTGCAACAGATGGTCACTTCGACTTGAATCCGGCTCATTGCCTTGCGCGGATGATTTTCGTCGACCGCCGCTTGGGTCATGAAGCTTACACGTTCCTGATTCGCCGCAAACCGCCGTAGCTGCTGGTATCAAACGATCTTGTAACAGAAATGACACGGAATGTCTTGCGCATCACCTAGGGCGGAACTCAGAACACATGCTGAACGAATTGTTCAAACGTTTTTGAGGTTGCCGGTGCTCCTGCTGCTTTTGCTATTGTTGCTTCTGCTGTTGTTGCTGCTGCTGTTGCTTCTGCTGTCGCTGTTGATGTTGTTGGTGTTGCTGATGATGATGATGTTGCTGCTGCTGCTGATGATGATGATGATGATGATGATGAAACGCTACTGTTGATGAGGCGCAGGTGACTTCGAAGCGGAAAAAAGGGGGACAGCTCGCTGCCTATGCCTAGTAGCATCAAGCAAATCTGGGACTGACTGGACTGCCTGGCACGCGCACATCATTTTTATCAGAGCGATTCGAAGTTCAGTCAGCATCTGCTCTTGAGCTGCTGCAAGTTGAATCACTGGAATCAGAGCTCCATCAGAAAGTGCTGTGTTTGGAAGCTTGGCATACAGATCTCTTTGCAGTCACTCATGCTTGCTTCTATAAAATGAGCCCCTGAGCTTATATCCTTCCAAAGTACAAATTACCTCAAATTACAGAACAGTAAATGGATAGGCATTCTAAAGTGATTGCAGATTGCAAAAGTCCAAGTCCAAGCGAAATTTTCCAATCATGACCATCAAACCCCTGCAAACATTCATGTGTACTGGGTGAATCAATATTTTGCAGATCTGGGGTTCCTTGAAATAAGAAGATTTCTTACATGAACCGGCTTTTGGAGTGACGCCATGTCATGACGTCACTATCATTTACCCAGATTTGTAGCACTGTTCCAACTGGTGCTCAACTTTCCAAATATCTATGGATGGATGCGTTTGTTCAAGATTGTGAGTCAGCCACTGGTCTGCTCCTCCATTCAAGAAAGAGGACACTCTGCCACTCACACTCAGTCCTACCACTCCTACTCCTTTCTCAGGGCGTACATCTTCACTGGGACCAGGTCTTTCGGCCAAGCAGCCTGACAGTCTTGCAGCATTGTTCAGAAATGTGTGTACAGAAGCATTTCAGAGTTTCCACACCCGCGCTGTAGCAGTGAGGACTTCCAAATGTTCTATAATTATTGCTGAGTATGTGCTTTCGGGACATCGTGTTTAGACTCCTTTTCATTTATAATACCATGCAGCTCAATGTACAGTCCTGCCAATCTCTAAAGCGAAGCCTGTCGACGTTCCTCTTGTAACACCAGCCCCGCTTTCTTGAATATCTCCTGCGAAATAAGTCATGCCATGGACAATCAAAGAGAATGCCCCGAGGGCGGCTAAAAATGTGCGGTTTACATTTACTAACCATCAGTCTCTTTCTCAAAAATACGGATGGCTTTTCATTGAATTGAAAATGTGTATCTATCTATGCACTGGTTCTGAACATGCACGAATAATCATCATATGTGTGTAATGCATAAGCAAATAATACTACGAGTACGAGGACAGACGGATGTATACCGTACAATCATTCAATATAATAAGTATTTTCAATATCAATTAAAGTAGAAATGACAATGTAGAATCACGTAGTAGATCCACAAAGACATACTGCCCTCGGGGAAATCAAAAAACACAGGAATTCCCGAATCAGGATAGATATTTGTGATTGATAGTTGCAGCTTCTTGTAAGACTTCAGACCTAATGAAACCTTGAATCCATCAGTAGAATCAGTTGAAGAGATTCCAATCATGTTTTTATGGGTAACCGCTTAGCCTGCAAACGGATTCAATCATTTGTCTCAATTGTTTTCGATACGATCAGGACAGAAGAATGAAGGGACAAGAATCCACCGAAGAAGCTGAGCAAGTGGTACCTACGTAGTATATATACATATTAAAATATGAACACCTCCAAAATATTTTCGCACAAGTCCTTGTACATGCCGTCTGTGCGAGAGATGCTGTTGTCATCCCGATCCACCGTCCATTGCCTGCCATGTGTGGAGCGGAGGTGTTGTTTTGTAGCATCAGGAATTCGATAGACGCCCCATCATATTCTGCACGGTTTCATAAGACATACATGAGCTGCTTTTCAAAGACGCAACATGATCTAACTGAAGTTTGGGGGTTTGGGGGGTTCACAAAAAGATTGCGTTCTACAGAGAACCAAGCGTTCTACATCTAAATCTACACAAACGTGAGGTCCTCGGACCAGGAGTGGAAATTTGTGAAATTGACATGCCAAGCTAAGTGGCAAAGATTGGGAAAACTGCCAGCCGGACCCTTCGATGATCACATTCTCCTTGACGAAAATCATGCCGTTCCTAAGGTCAAACGGCATGAGAAACACTGGTTAAGCACAACATCCCATGACGAATGATGATTTATGATCATCAACTGCACTCAGATGCTTCATCACGACCTCACTGACTCAATAGACTTCATATTCGACCAAAAACACTTAAGTCCAAAATGACAAACGAATTCTGAGTCCAAAAAAAATCGAGAAAGGACACATGGATTGTATATCGATTGTAATCGATTCATTCGTCGATTCATCAGGTAAAGCAATTGTTCATCGACTTCTCGACTCACTTTCGCACTGAGGCACGGCCCACGAAGGCCCTTCTTACATCTCTGCAGGAAGGACACCAAGTCTTCGTCGGTCAAATACAGCAGCACCCACTGAGCCCAAATCACATCATACCTCCAACATGTTCAGACAGTGAGAATGAGAATTGTGCACACTCTACGTGCAAATGTCTAAGCTGCATCTTGATTGTTGGTATCATATTGGCCAATCATATCATATCAAATAATATGTTCATGATAATTATTGTTATTATTGTCATAATCAGTTTGCAGTACCTATCCTCGTCAGGATCTCAGTTCATCATTTCATTCTTTACTGTTAAAGAGGGCATTCAAGTCCTCTGGGCCTTGCCTTCCCTCCTCAGGCTCAAAGTGTTCCAACGAGCATGTTATGAAACGATCTCCACGTGGTCCAACCTGGAGGCAAGCGATCTAAGCATCTCGCCACTGATAAATCCATATCCCCTATTCTCCCATATACTTTGGTGCCCAGTAACACAAATACAATCAAGTTTCAAGCGTTTGCAATTGCGGACGGTGGGATCTCTCGCGAGTGTCAACTCTTGCAGCCCACCTGTTTCTTTGCCTCCTCCATGAGTCGAGCATTAGGTTCAACCAAATCCACTACCTCGAACCTGACGGCATAACTGTAACAACCCATGGTCTCCGTTCAATTTCTCGTGTTGGCCCCTGGACTTTGGAAAGCCATGTAAACTTTGAAGCCCCCAATCGAACTTGAAAGCTGGAGGATGAGATTGGAAAGCTGGAAATGGGCGACCAATCCAACTCTGCCCTGCTGTTTACGAGGAGAGGGTTGACTCGCATGGAAGATGAAAGGAATCTGGGGAGCCGGGCTGATCTACCAGAAGCCCTTTAGTGACCTAGACTTGAGAGACTCGATCTGTTGAAAAATCTCGAAATCAAAATTCTATGACAATGCCAGTCTGGGCACCCACACCCGTCCAATCCCCGCACCACAGTCCAGGACAGTACTGCGTTCTGGGGGTTTGGGCCCACGAGCAATGAGGTCTAGAAACCTCCTGAACAGGAGATGGCAGGATCAAGTAGCACAAGCTTGAGCATCTATAGTTGTCTGTGTATGTTCTATATATTTATATTTATATTTATATTTATATTTATGTATATATATATATATACATACTGTAGATAGATGTGTGTGTGTGTGTGTGCAGGCTCAATATGCGGTAATTAATAATACTAGTACGCATGGCATACATTTGTATCTACTGCATGTATCCTTTGTATATAAGTGGAAACCATTTTGAGTGGAGTGGACCTGCAAAGCCTTGAAGAAAGGGGTGACTTTGCGACTTACCTTCAAGAAACTTCCCAAGAAACTATATAAACGTCCTACGATTACTAGCAAGGTGTGTATGACCGCAGAACTAGAAGATATAGCAAGACTCACAGTAAGGTTTCCACTGTGTATGGTTCCTCTTAGAACCCAATGAATTGAGAAACAAAAATGTTTGGTTGAACAAAAAAAGACTTTTGCGACCTCAAAACAGGACAGTGGATAAAATGAAGAAAATGATTGTTCAGGGTGGTCCACAACATTTTTGTATCCAACCACCAAGAGCCAACTCAACCAGGGACACCTGGATTCCCGCAAGTCTGGTTCGCTGGTCTCTGGAAAGCCGCCCAGCACACCATCCAGTGTGGCGGCCTTGATAGAAATTTCATTTTCGAAGATTGACTTGGGGGATGATGTTAGAAAATGCAAGTGGCTAGCTGCTAGCTGACGAAATTTATATGCAAAATGTTGCAAGCACTGGGTTACCCTATTTATGAGGGCTGATAACCATATTTGCGTAACCCGTCACAATTTCCAGGATTGATCATCCAAGTAGGCTATGATCGCATGTTTCAAAAATCTGGGTGAAAGCAGTGACATCATGGAATGATTGAAGAGGGTCTCTGGTCGCTTTTGGGATCTGATCTTAGACCAACCACAATTGCTGAAAATCTTTAAAAACGAGATCTCCCTTCAGCATCAAACTCTGGGGCTGCAAACCTACCCCTAATTTTGGTGTTGACCTGGTATTTTTTCGCGGGTACAGCTCATCTGTGGCACGCCTGCGCACACCAGTGGTCAGCAGCCTTTTGATACCAGCCTGAGAGCAACAATGCTGCCCCAGCTTTTTCAGAATGGAAGGGAACGGAGTGTTCTAATCTCAGCAGCAAACTAGCAAATTGCAGTGTCCCTTTGGCATCCTTTGTTTGCCATAGCCACACAGGAGCCGTATTTCTTGGCACCCTATTTCTGAATTGGACCCACGTCGCCCTGTACTACGACGGAATATTGCCCACAAGCTGGTAACAAGCGTTCATCAGACATGTTTCGTTGGTGTTGTTCGAATTGAAGAATTGCTGAAATCGCATCTAATTATAGCATTGTCTGGCGTATATGCGATCATCTTCCGACCATGCTCCAGCAAAGAAATGTGCTGACCATCCTGGATAATTGAACTGACTCTGCATTGGAGAAAACAATTGGTGCTGGTGTATGACAATTTCAAAAATTTACACCAAGTCCTCAGCTTGGCAGTATCACATTTACCCACATCCGAATTGGGAAATCCGAAGACAGTATCACCCATCCTGACGTCTAGAGTCTATCCTTCAAAAAGCTGCAGACAAAAGGCTTGCCCGCTTCTTATCATCACTCCACCT
Organism: Breviolum minutum Mf 1.05b.01; assembly: GCA_000507305.1. Lineage (NCBI taxonomy): Eukaryota > Dinophyceae > Suessiales > Symbiodiniaceae > Breviolum > Breviolum minutum. The sequence continues at coordinate 38,113 of DF239322.1, read as the reverse complement.
CATCTCCCGCTCAAGTTGACACGTCATGAGGCAGTGGGAAAGGTTCTGCACAGAAACCACTCGATGCATGATGCAAAATGAGGAACAATTCCAGGTGGCTCTCGTAGCTGGCTCCAGCACTGTCTGTACCGGGGCATGCCTGTCGGCTGACCAAATCCGTGTTGGCACATGCCAGGTATTTGTAGCAAGTAAGAAGTTATAAGATGTTAAACGTGCGGTTTCTTGCTGGGAAATAAACCATGTTTCTTGGCCTGGAAGAAAACCCATATCGAGATTAAACTGACAAGTTCACACTGTCATTTCGGAAAGGCATTTTTGAGCCCTTCCAGGATTGCACACAGGTCTGAATCCTCCCGCTCTGTTGCTCATGCCTTGACGACTTCCATCGTTTTGAAGGTTCTTGCGGCCTGACTGATGCGGATGGAACACCCGTCAAATTTTATTTCCTTTTGATCTGATAGATAGAACTGGTTACTAGTTTCAATCCAACAAATGGCTAGCTACAGACTTGGCCATTGTCGCCCAAACTTGCTTGCGCCCGGCTGTAACGACCCATGGCATTCATAGCACAAGCGAGCATTTGAAACAAAAGAACATTTGAGAAGCAGACCACAGATCTATTTTCAGTGAGCGGACAGGACTTTTTCAGAATAAGATTGAGGACGAATTTATGGATTTCCACGCTAAGGTGTAGATTCCGAAGTCAACGGAGACCAGGTCCATCATCCTGCCGCCCTATTGTGCCTGCAACCAACACCTGCCCAAACAATTGTCGGGAGCAAAGACTTCCATATCTCTTTATCCTCATCCGCATCAAGAGACTTTTCCCATCAACATCATCATCGTCATAATCACAATCATCATCATTGTCATCAAACTCATCATTCTCATCCTCATCCTCATCAGTCGTCATCACCAGTCGTCGTCGTCGTCATCATCATCATCATCATCATCATCATCATCATCATCATCATCATCATCATCATCAGCAGCAGCAGCAGCATCATCATCATCATCATCATCATCATCATCA
>DF239322.1:0-36831 GCA_000507305.1 Breviolum minutum Mf 1.05b.01 | reverse complement strand
TCATCATCATCATCGTCATCATCATCATCATCATCATCATCATCATCATCATGCAATCATCTCTCCTCCTCCTCCTCATCATCATCATCATCATCATCATCATCATCTTCATCATCCTCATCCTCATCCTCATCATCCTCATCATCATCATCATCATCATCATCATCGAAAACAAGGTTTGTTCATCATCAGAATCATAATAGTTGGAAGTGAGTCCTGAGGCGGAGGACAATGACCCATCGTCTATATAAGCCAAAGCAAGTCGATCAACCGGGGTTTTGATTTGTACGCGGTTTTGGGTATGCTGCATTATTGTGCTACATTGCTACATGCATAGTTCATAGCCTAATTTAAGCATGATGCCGAAGCACCTATGACAACCATTGCAGGCTTCGTGCGAACGAGACAACCAATGGTTGTCCTCTCAATCACTTGCTTCCCGACAAAAAGATTCGTCTGATAACATGCACTGGTCAAAGCAGGACGATGTGTGATGGGAATGTGCAATGACACGCCAAAGACTGAGCAACTGCAAATCCAGACCCCCAGTCAGAAACCCGCGACACCTATAGGCTGCTGCACATGGCCAGCTCAGAACACATGGGCCATGCCGAGCATGGCCAAGCACCCTCTTCCACTGTGGGGTCGTGTCGTGTCAAAAACAATTTGATTGTGTGCCATCACCCCTAGGTCCAGTTGGTTCAAGAAAATCCACCCACCACCGGTCATTGAGAGGATTTATGCACTTGTCTGTTGCTGGTAGAGCGGATTAACCGATTAACCATGTCGACGTGAGTGAGTTTTCAAGGTGCGCCCCTACACATGGCCATTGCGAAATAGTTGAGATGCATGTAGTTTGTCTAGATTTCATATGTTGGCGAAAAAGAGTCAACTCAAGCTGAGTGCCCAGCTATGAGACCGTCCAACCAAGTCGCCGGCTCGTGGCTCGTTTTGGGGATATGTCAATCAACATGTTGCTAATGAGATACCATTTAGGTAGACCGTCAAGACGTTTACACGTTGCCCTTGTGCCTGATGCCTACGAGCTGTTCCAAGAGCCAGAACGCGTCAGAACGAGGGTCAGGTTGTGCCAAGGAGGCGAATTTTGGCACCCACCCCGTCCACAACAACAAACCTGATCCACAAGGTGGATCTTGGATCTACTTAGCCCATCGAAACCACCGCGGACATTTTGACACCAGCAAACGACGTCGGCGTCTGTTGTAGTGTCCAACTCAAGAGCGTCTCCAACTTGAAAAAAGCTGGCCACAAACCTGGCAAACAAATCCATTGCGAACGTGGAAGGCAAATCTTAAGTGGATCACCACAGAAGTCAAATGATACAGCTGTCTGTCGAACGCAATCAATCAATCAATCAATCAATCAATCAATCAATCAATCAAGCAAGCAAGCAAGCAATCAAGCAGTCAATCAATCAATCAACACTGGATGTTGCATGCTTGCATGGTTGTGATGCGAGGTCTGCACATAGATCCATGGATGGTTAGATTGACAGGTGCCTGTAATGCAAGGTTCAGGCTTTGCAAAACTTGCGGCCCTGATGTAATCATTCAGGATTTCTGATTTCTGTTTTTTTAATGACTTCAAAGCACGAAAATGGCCTTGCATTTGCCGCCTGTGGCTGTTTTCATTGCGCATTTCTTGCCTCGGCAGTTTGCTAAAAAGTGGCACAAAATTCCTACCTAGCGGATTTTCGATGTGACCTTCCAACTCACCACAAGCTACGCTTCAAATTTTTGGCCTCACCATAGAACCCAAACTAGTCACTCCCTGAATTGCGAAACAATTCGATACACTTCGTTTTAAGTAGGTTTAAACACCATTCACAGTGTTTACCCTTCGAAAAACAGGGCACCGTCAATGCTGTGTCATCCCTAGAACATTGTACGAAGAACATGACTACTTTCTGTGGGGAGTCATGGACATGGCGTGCATCGTCAGCAAAGAAGGTCACCTTGAATTGAAAACAGCAGGCCCCTTGATGTCAGATCCCAAAGAATTCGTGGGTTCGTCCGCATTGGCATCTTTTCCCCTAGTCAGATACGGCTTGTCTTTTATGGTCTTTCAGTGCCACAACTCTGAATCCACCTATTGAGCGGGCGACACGCTCCTTCATGTCCACATCCATCTGTCTCAAATCTCAGCACAGAAATCAAAGGAAGGCACCACACATGCTCGAAAAACGTCAAAGCTGTTTGTAGACACATTTCAGCAACTCCCTCCCTTCAAGTCCGCCCTTCAGCTCACCTGCAATCCCTGCTGAAAACGGATCAGGTACAAGTTGAAAAGGAACACAAGATCTCTTTGGAAAAAACCTCTGCGGGTGTTGGAAGTGCAGGAAAGGAATCACATGTCTTCATACTAACAAAACTTACACTACCATGTAGTTATAGTTCTTTGTGGCTTTCGCAAACCCGGTAATATTCTGCCAAGGGCCCCGACATGCGGGTCTCTTTCTTGCAGTAGAGGCAAGCGTTCTGGCACAGGAGAGCCAGCGGGATCTTTTTTGGATCATGTTGAGTAAGTCGATCTCACAATGCAAGTGTATGCAAATATATGCAAATAAGGCTCATACTTTGGTAGGATCATGTTGGATCCACACAAAACCCTGAATGGGAAAAAGGAAAGCTGTGCTGTCCGTTTTGGTAAGAGTATCCTTTCATGCAGCCAAATGCTACCAAAACTTGGGTCACCATTTCAGAATTCATCTGCTTCAGAGGGGCCGAGTGAGTTTTAGCCGAAATCGTTCGTTCCAGCATTGTATACATTGAAATGGGAAGCGCCCCTGATGAGTTCCACCTATTTAAGATCGGGATTCGCTACAGAAAATGAATAATCTGGCCGCTACTGGCACCAGTCTCTACCAAGTATATAAGGCCTTTGTTAATGGACGATCTCATGTCCCTCAAGTATCATGAATGATACGAAACACAAAGTGGTGGCCCAAAATCATGGCACTCCAGCTACACTCCTCTGCCGCAGGCGGCACTGTGCTCGCCGTGCTCGCTGTGACACTGGCACCATCCTTGGTACAGGTGACCAAGGTGCCAGAGTAGCCTACTTCGTATCGTGGGATTTCCTATGTGGCTTGGGATCCCAATGCTGACCTCCTGTGCCTCGCATCCTCTGAAACTAAAGTCACAAAATACAAAAACACCTCTGAGCCTGGGCCACTTGACCTAAAACATCTACTTTGCTGAGATTGGCCAGAACTAGAAATTCTTCATCTGTAGGTTGTTTTCAATTCCGATACAAACATGGTTTGACAGTACCAAGCATCGGAGTACTCCACACTAACATTCCAAACTGTGAAGCTGTTCAATTCTTTCGCAAGCACTACCAGACAACATCACAATTGTTTTGGGCCTGGTCTGTACAGTATCTGACGTGGTTATGCAGTCCAATTCATCCTGTCCTGTCTGAGTCAACCAAGGTCTGATACAATTGTAATCTTGTATTGACAATTCTGCCTTGACTAATGATTCTATGCAAAAAAATGCTAACACTCCAAACATCTCATTCAAGAAGAACATACGTGACTGATATGCTCAAACACTTGGAATTCATACCAGAGCCAACTGAGTGCCTGACATGCTCTTTGGTTCCAGCCACAAAGGTGGTAGCTGTAGTAGCTGTAGTAGCTGCTCCATAGCCGGCCATTGGCACCAGATTTGTTCCCGATTGCTTCAGGGTTAATCCACTTGTGTTTGTTTGAAAAAGGCTTGGGGTCAGTGTTCAGGTTTCTGTCAAAAGTAGGTGTTTCTATCAGTGACGAACTGTTGAGTTGTCTGAGGAGGAGCAATGACACCAATGAGCAACCAGTAAGTCAGGTCAAAAATCCTCTAATTTGAGTGGTTGCCAGAATGTTTTTCAAGGTTGGAATTGGAGTGACTTCGTCAGCACTGAATAATTATATAAGAATTTGATCTGTCTGCGGTTTGTGTCACTTGTGGAATGCAGCTACAACTTCGCACTAGAGTGAAACTGTGAGCTCGTGAGTTCGACTTCTTTCCAGAAAAGCAGAATGAGCAACCTCAGCAGAAGGGAGATCACAATCGCTGAACTCTTCTTTTGTGAGATTCCAATGGCCCATCAGACCCAAATTTAAACTTTAGATGATGTAGATTCGTATGGATTCGTATGGCACGTAACAGGGGAGTTTTCACTTTCCTTTGGATTCAGGCCTCAGTTATGCGGCAGGCATGCGCCCCCTTTCTGCCAGAGTGATGCTGTCTTTTTTCGGGAAAATCCAATCTCAGCCACTGCATTGTACTTGGATCATCCTTGTGATTGGGAAGTGATTTTCTCACCAACGAACAACTGGTTTGGAATCAAGGATATCAGATCCATACGAAACCGATTGTCTGGATGATCTGATCCCCTGCTGGTTGCACAGGTAGCTATTCTACCCATGGCAACCAGATTCGTGGCACACAGCCGCGCAACTCATTATCTCTCCACAAACTAGTCTTCAGCTCTTCTTCGTGCACAAAGCAAGCGGTCCTCCAGGAAACAAAACCATCTGCATCAAATTAAATGAGTCTTCAAAACAAATAGTGACGAAAGAAGTCTGGTCCGGTCTGGATTCCAGAATCCTACGACCTTTTAAAATACCTTCTAGGTTCTAGAGATGTTTTTGTTTTTAGCTGGGTCTCAAGATCTGCCACAACTATTGTCATAGGTTCCGGAAAACTAAGGCTACTAAGGTAAACCGTTACCAGCCAGGCCATCAAGAGATATCAAACGCATTGCCATTGCTCACTTGTTGAGGAAGCCACCGCCAGTACCCGGTACGCGACTAGACATATACCGATATGTGACGACCTCCTCAGCTTCGACGTTTCAGCGTCAGCGCTGCGCGCAGCTCATCGACCAGCAGGCCACCGCCGCTTGACTCGTCGCTTGATTCGTTGTCAGTCTTAGACGCTGCCTTGGCTCTTTCAGAAGCCTCCAAAGCGATCTTCGCTGAGGTCCTGGAAAGGCTGACAAGTGAAACCACCTTGTTCGCGAAGGATTTCTTCGATCCTTATCATTCACACCAACAAAAGAAAACGAACAAAAATACCCCAGCCTCAGGTAGCGCTTTCCATCCAAATGCCCCACCATCCTGGCCGGTGCTGGAGCACCATCATCCAATAGAAACCTCAAGTGGCCCAATGGACCAGGCAACCGACCACATAATGACGCGTTGTGAGCCACAATCGACAAACTCCTACAAAAGTGCGAACTTTTTCTCCTGAAAGCCAAGATTTGTCCTCAAATAAGGAACAAGTACCAAGCAACGTGCCATAGTTGGCGTGGCTACTCCAGCCAATGTTTCTCAAATCCAGACCTTGCTCCTTCAAGCGTCCAGCGGCAGTCGAGGCTTGCAAGTAATTATTTGCTGAAATTAAAGTCAATCAACTGACTGGCCCTCTCTCTATCCTGGCCAGGTCGTGGGACGGCTTGACAGCTACAATCAAAGCTTAAATTCCTACCCCGGTCTGTCGGGAAATGAAGACGAGGGAGGTTCATCCATGATTCATGCATCGTTGATATTGTTCCGTCGCATCCAGCCCACTCTTCCGTGCTACCCACAGGCCCCGCACCTGTCCAAGTTTGTCCTCTATGAAACCGCCCTTGGTCACTAAGCGCCGCCGTCTTCCAAAGACGAAACTGCGATAGTACTCCTTTTTCAGCAGCGGCAACGGCATAAGCTCGCAGAGGTTTGATGCCAACCAAGAAAGCTAGTTGTAGTATGTTGTAGTCAAAGAATTTGGGTGGCAATCGTGTCAAGAATTTTCAAGACGGAGCGATGGGAAGGGGAAAGGCTGATACAAGACACGATGCACCATACCTTAACGACATCGATTTAGGAGGCTTGTCAGAGTCAAAGTCACCATCCAATAAAAGTAATCCAAGACTCAGTGCAGGCAAAATGGGTGGAATCGTGCCACATGATCATTGGGATAAAGCGCAAGTGTGGACACACCTCGGACGTGACATCCAAGCCAAGATTGATGCGGTTTGGAAGGGACGGACTGGACAGACCTTAGCTCACCATGCCCCGATAAGACTGGATACCCTTTCAACATTGGCTTTCTATTTGGATCTTGCACCCTTCGTTTGGAGCTTTCCACCGACACATACCTACAGTAAACAACTCACAGGTCTATTCAGAAGCAAAATGAAATCATTTCTATTCTACATGGCTTGAGCAAATTCGAATCACAAACACTCGCTACTACCAGTCAGCTATGCGCACCCCACCGCCCACCGCTGAGCATGCCGAGGCACAGGAGAGGTTAGCACCAGGCTTTCAAAAGGTGGATGAAACACCTTCATCTCACCTAACTTCGTGATCGCCTGCTCTGGTGACAAGCCAGGTCAGTGGATGATGGATCAACTTTGTGTTGGGACTGGAGAATTGCCGCTTCGGGCGAGAGAAGGAATGAAACTTGGAGACCATTCGCCAGAGATGATGGAGAAATGGCATGTGTGCGAAAGGGAAGCGAGATTGGCATGATGCAAGCCATAGGCTCTTTGGGTGCATGTGAAAGCTGGACAAGACAAATAGCGAACTCAGGAAATTGATTACTTCTGGTGAGATCTACAGCAATTGTTTGATAACCTGGAAAGTAACGTATGTTTCAGAATGTATAGTACTCTTCTACATTGCATCTATGGCATGTACTCTTCTACACCGCCATCATATGATTTCCCCTCTGCAAGGTTGAGACACACCCATTTCGGCACCTTTGTGATGTACTGAGTCGGGTCATTGGTACTGGTTGGCAGTCCCACCTGCCCAATTGGAGACATTTCGGCTGCTTCCCAAGCTTTGGATGCGGCGAAGGGGTGGTTATCCTTTCAGCCCCGTCTTAAATGCAAATGTATGATAAATCATGATTTGGGTGGTTTGTTAGATGCAGTGGCTTGAGAATCTTGAGAGGCAACCATTATGTCATTATGTCCTGTAAATCTCCACCAAACAAGTGTTTTCAACCTCATACCTGTGAAACTGCGTAAGACAGCTAGGAAAGAGATCAGCGGATACATTGCATCAGAAGTCATTCTTCTAGGACCGGAGCCTTGAACTCCTCCGGAATACTGAGCAATACCGAGGAACGACCACCAAAAATCCCATCAAATGTGTTAAAGCAGATTTCCTTACATGAAAACGCTACTTACTATCAATTTAATTTAATATATGTACATAAGCCCTTGCTGTCCCAACATACGCTCTTGGAGGGCACCATCTTCAAGCGTTCATCCTCCATCATGGCCGTCAAGAGCGGTAGGAAATCATGGAAGGGTCGCATAAAGGTGCGGTCGTGCTGCATCACGCACACAAAGCGGGTTTTCACCAACTCCAAGGCTGCCTTCCCATGCATTAAACAGAAAAGTTTTTGGAAACCTGAAGCATGGTAGACTCTGACTACTCTCTATCATCATCATCATCATCATCATCATCATCATCATCATCGTCATCATCATCATCATCATCATCATGATGAACAACAGCATCATGAACAACAACATCCACAAGAAGAAGAACAACAACAAGAACAACAACAAGAACAAGAACAAGAACAAGAAAGAGAACAAGAACAAGAACAAGAACATGAACAACAACAACAACAACAACAACAACAACAACAACAACAACAACAACAACAACAANCCACAAGAAGAAGAACAACAACAAGAACAACAACAAGAACAAGAACAAGAACAAGAAAGAGAACAAGAACAAGAACAAGAACATGAACAACAACAACAACAACAACAACAACAACAACAACAACAACAACAACAACAACAACAGCAACAACAGCAACAACAGCAACAACAGCAACAACAGAAACAACAACAACAACGACAACGACAACAACAACAACAACCACAACAACAACAACAACAACAACAACAACAACAACAACAACCACAACAACAACAACAACAACAACAACAACAACAACAACAACAACAACAACAACGACAACGACAACGACAACGACAACGACAACGACAACGACAACGACAACGACAACAGAATCAACGCCAACATTCTTGTCAACACCAACATCCCACCCCAAAAATAAAAAACATCTTAACATCATCATCAAGTTTTCCTTCTTATCATCGTTTTCCTTTTATCCTGCCTAGAGTCTTATAGTTCAAACGTCTTTTACACAAGTATTCAACTCCTCCGATGCCCTGTCCGAGTCTGGAAGCCTGGCCTTGACTGCAAAGCCAAACCCTTGTCGCTCTGCTAAACGTACCACCTTGACGTTGCGCCAAACACGAGCTTCCAGCGAATCCTTGGGGCGACTCAAAAACACACAAGACTCGTGATCAAAAGTTTCCATGGCCAATCACTGAATCTGTTCTTTGGATGCAGAGAGCAAGAGAGGCAGAGAGACGAAGACAACACTGGAATAGTCATAGATCAACAATCCATGATCTTTATCGTTTATGGTCCGGGTGGTTCATCCACTGATGGACCCAAATCAGCCGCACTCCAAAGCTCCTTGGCTTTCCATATGAACCCTGGGCAAAATGCAAGCCAAGCATCTGCATCAACCCCTGGTGTTGTGGCACCCTGAGCAAGAAGTTCCAGGATATCCATATATTGTTCCTTGCCGTTGACCAAACAACTCATCACAATGTGTTGAACATAAATTCATGTGTCGCAATATATTCGTCCTCCGCACTTTAGCGCTCTTTGCCGCGTCACGCTATGAAAACTTGTTTTTGAATTTGGTTTTACGGAGGTATGGTGGCCTTGCCTGGGGTGAATATGAAAGTTCCACTTGTGCACTGTGGTCCTTGTCATGTTGGCAACACATACTGAGTGGGAAAATCCAGAAGCTAAGAAACTAAGAAAAGGGGCTTTCCAAACAGGGTCAATCAACCCTCTCAACACTGTCAGGTGTCATAGGCATGTGCACGTTCCGCTGTGACCACGCCGCTACGGAACTTGCTGTCGCTGGCACAACGATAGCCATCACACACCAGGATGTGAGGGCACTCCAGCCTCGGGCAATCCATTGCAAGAATCATCGTGCCCATGGACCCAAGGATGATTGCATGCAACAGACAGACCAGGATAATTCTCCAAGCAAAACAAATCGCAGACAAATGCAAACAGTATGTCAGTAAGCAGGATCGGTTCACACTGGCCTCTGTGCAACCTCTCCAAGAATCATTCCCAATTGACGTGCATCATCTCCTAAATCTAGCAGGAGTCCTATTTTATGTGCAATCCGGAGTGCGAATTTTGATCCAGCTAACCATGGGGTTTCAATCAAATCCCTGGGCTGGAGAAAGTCAAGACCGTGAATCATGAATTGCACCATGATTTCTACGTCACACCGTCACTCCCAACAAGCTCAGTCTCATTCCAATCCAAGGAACAATTCAGGCGCATGTTCTGCCAGACTCTCCAATGTGGAGCAAATCAGCTCCGTAGAAGGATTCGAGGGGGTTGGGGAGGTGGTGGTAATAATAGTACACAGGGAGGCCAACGTCTCCATCGCGAAAGCTATGAAGTCATGTAACAAGAGATCTCTTAGTAAACGAATGAGGGAATGGCAAGGCATTGCAATACATCACTTGGAGTCCCTGCCCCCTCCCTACTGTAGGAATAAGCAGTAGGTCAGATATGATGACACGTAGTCTACGTTTCTGACCCATTGAACCCTGAAGTCATTGGCAGGATGCCCAAGGTTCCAGACAGCTCAACCAATGAGGTGTCAGTTGTGCCCCTTATGCCATAGTAGTGCTGAGGTCAGTGCAGAGTTGTTGCGCATAATTTGCCCAAGGAATACTTGCGTATGATCGTATGCTTCTAAAATTTTCCTTTTTGAGCAGGATGGCATAGACTTACAGCCTGTGAAAGGGTTTGAGTGAGCACTCAGATCATCATTGTCGTCATCTTCCTCGTCATCATGATCACCAGCGTCCTCGCCATCCTCGTGATCATCATCATTTTAATCATTTTAATCATATTTATCATATTTATCATCATCATCATCATCATCATCATCATCATCATCATCATCATCATCATCATCATCATCATCATCACCATCATTTCCCGTAAGTTCTAAACACTTGATAGATGATGTTAATTCCACATTCAGGTATCTAATGACCTAAGTTTTCCATCTCCCGAAAACTGAAGTTCGTCTGAAGTTGCTCATGTGGGCACCACTTACTGCCAGGCTCCTGTTACGTTTTCTGAGGTCATAGGATGCCAGGACCCGGGACATGAATGACCTTTAAACCCCATCGCAAATGCTTTTTCACGGAAAAGTTCCTGAAAACGCGGCTGGTATGAGCTTCCGATCAATAACATGGAGTCAACAGGTTGAACGATGTTGAACGGTCGAACGGCAAGCTATCTCATTTGCAGGTGTTTGCACTCGTGGCCTCTTCGAGGCGGAGCACAAAACGGCCACCGTATGGCGACCAGAGAGGACCAGTTTGGGACCAGTTTGGCTGTAAAAAAAATAGAGAAAAATTTGGGAAAATATGCAAAAAGGCAAAAGACTGACTCAAGAATTTCTCGCAAGGATCTCAACCAGGCCTTGCCTTCCAGTCACAAAATGTCAGGGACATGAGCGTTTCGCGAGGGAAAATGACCCATTCAGGCATCAGTCCGCCAACATTCTGCGACAGTGATCCTTCTGGAAAAATGATCTTTTGTTTGCCATCAATCGCACTCGTTTTTGATGCTCACTTTCAGAGACTTTGGCGCTTGTAAAATCAATTTACCATGCCCCATTTCCGTGACCCTCTTGTATGAATAGTGTACACCAGGGCTGGAACCCTGTGTCCGCCCGGTGAAGACTTACTGTATCCAAACACTTCACAAAGAAATTGAAGGAAAGCTGAGACAAAAGAAAACATTCCCCCACGATAGAATGAGACCATTGTGGTAAGGACCGCCTCTGGAGAACGGCAGTTGGCAGTCTGAATTAGCATCTTGAAATGTACGGAGCTAGAAGTCTGCGAAAATACGACGCAATTTGTCTAACCGACACACACTCTTTTTGCTGATCATGACAATGATTGTAATAACGACACATCCATGCTCACAGTTCTGGAGTTGGGAACGGTCGATTGGACGATCAGAAAAGTGATTTTAAAAAAGGGCCACTTCTCGTTGCTTCATCGGTGTGGACACAGGATGCACTGGGCCCAGCTCAGACTCAAGGCTGGTAGCTACCGACTGACCTTGGACCATGATAGCCTCTAAAGGATGTTGCAACAACTTAGCAAAAGGCCGTGCTACAAACCCAAAACCTCGATATATCTATCCTGGTATTAATTTCTTGATAGTATGACATGATATTACATTGTAGCCTTAAAAGGTGAAAAAAGTCGGTCAGTCCATGGTCCATAAAGAAAAGCACGTGCTTGCCTGCTATTTAAATAGTTTGACTCAGTTGATTCATGCAAAGCACGAATGGTATGGGGAAGGTACGTTGTCGTAGCTTTGATTCTAATGGTGTTGGCAAGTTGCAGACATAGACACATTCGAGTGGGGTCAATGTGCCCTGCAGCTGAGACACAGCGAGTTCCATGCCAAGCCCCGCCTAGCAAAAGGATCCCGACAAATCGCAACATAGTGACAAGTCTACACTGAAAGGTTTTTGCTGACCTTCACTCCTATGCCAGCTGCAAGAGGGTGGACCAAAAGACCCGGCTGCGACCCTTTGATTTGATTCCCGCAACAGTTCTCAAAACGCAGAGCTATCTGTATGGTTTTGTTGAAGCTGTCTTCACCAAGGAATCCCACAATGGCAAACGGTCCCAACCAGCCACCCAAGTCCAGATTCACCCTTGATTGATTTTTTCGGGTAGTTGTGTCAATTGCCTCAGCCCGAAGAAAAAGTCAGATCCTTTGAAGTTGGAAGCATACTTTTCAGCAAATACCCAATATGTATTAAAACATATATCTTTACATACACACGCACGTTTATGTATATATAATATATAACCTTTCCGAAACATTGGAACACTGGATGCTTTCCAACCATGGCTTTGACGGCCCTTTGCACCTGAAGTCTCAAACAATCGAGGGCATCCTGGTAGTTGGAGCCTGCACCTGAGTTCTTTGAAAGAACCACAGGGCTCCAGGAATCGGTCGAATCTGAGGATCAACGTTTCGCAAACAAAAATAGTGAAATAGTCTCTTCGGGATGAACTGAAGAAGAAAATCACTGTGAAGAGTTGCTTCATCCAGATCTCTTTTCTGCACACTTAGTGATCTTGAAGTGTAGCGGTATGTTCTCTACCTTCTTACATCTTTTTACCAACTTATTCATCAAATATCGGAGCTGCATAACGCTGCCAAAGACATGGATTCAACTTCTCAGCTCTCGACCACGGTTGTTGCGGTTCCTGACGCTCTGCTTCGGGATGCTGGGAACCGTACATCCCAGAAGCAGACCCAAGAAATTTTGGCATAGGCATACTTTCGCTGCCCCCAATGTCTCCCCACATAAAATGTCGAACTCCACCCAAGCACTCAGAGTCATGACTACAAAGTACAGTAAGACATGAAGCGGATCGCTTCGAAGTCCAGCTCTCCCCAGTTCTTGGCAAGATCAGGCATACCATCGTAATATTCATCCCTGTTAAAGAGGTTCCAGGACCCTGCCTCTGTCTGCGTGTCTCTCGAGGCTTGCGCCCCAGGCCAAATCGAGCCCGGCCATCCAGTCCTGGGGCACAATTCAGGCCCAAGAAACTCCTATGGATGAAAGCTTCCAGATGAATCTTAGTCACGATTCCAAGTTCGTATGCAAAGCCCCATGCCCTGAAATTCAATGACATCTTTAACATCTTCGCAACCTGTTTATTCTTACAACCAAATGCATTCACTACATCTCTGCCTTCTGCAAAGAAACATTCCTGCAGCCTTTGCACCGGCGTCCTTCCGAGGGATGGTCTTCTTCAAGAGCACCTCGAAAGCTGCCATTCCGTCAAGGTGAAAGAGGGACCCCTTGATACTTCTGAACTCGCCCAACACATGGGAGAGTCTGGTACAAATGCAATCCGAGTGTAAAGCCTTGAATTATTGAATAGATTTCATCCCTTAGATTTGAACGCAAAGCCTTTTGCTGCGTTTTCAAGTCCAGGAACCTGACTCAACTCGTTACTGTTACAGTATATTTACAAACTGAATTTCATGAAATGGTACAAGGAAATGTTCACCCTGTTGGCAGAACTCTGTCAAGTGCTATGAAATCCTAAGCACAATGGATGCACCGACCCCGGAAACCAGAAATTCTCCTTGCATTGCAACTTGCATACATGCAGTGTCCACTGGATTTGCGTGGCCCAGTTTCAAATTCAAAATGACCTTTCAGGATTGAAAATGGATAAAGGGATCAAATAAAACGCTCTCGGCTCGTTCGAGAGAAAACCCAGGTCTAGGCAAGGCACCACAAGCCGTTTGCGAGATCTCTGGTGTCATCTTAGGATCTGCCTGTGAAAATCCATGAAATCACGACTTCAGAAAGGTTAGTCGGGTTTGCAAGCACACTTTAGCAGGTTGAAGTCGTATTCAAATCACGCTTGTACTGTAGACCTTCCATTGTCCCTACAGAATGGATTCTATTTGAAAAAAAGTGGAGGCAGTGTGCGATGGTGACAGGGGTTGGGATACGTGAGCCCAGCCAACTTCTAAGTGACCTGAGTTGACAACAGGCCAAGCTCAATACTTGGCTGGAAGAAAATATAAATACATTACAATCATAAATCATATATAATAATAATAGTCAATATAATTCAACCTTAATCCTTATAAACTCCTCAAGAGAATATTTTTTAATCGATTCATCGCTCGCGGAGAAATCCTCAAAGAATTGTCAGCGCCTCTTCTGGGAAGCTGGGATCCAACCTCAGGAAGCTGAATCTGTAGATTGGTCAGATAGGGCTAGGTTTGTTGATTTCATAAAACACCATCAAGGTGACCAAACACTTCGACTCGCACCAAATCAAATGTTCAACTAGAAGGAAAACCCTAATGGAACTCATTGATCCGATTTCAACCTCGCGATAGGACGTTTTTGAAGGTGCCGTGGATAGGTTTGAGGTTGCAACTCGTAGGCTTCTTTGCAGGTCTCAACCCTCTTCACATTCACCTGGCTGAGGATCACGATGCATTCAAAGCAACAAGTCACTCGTCTCAGTGGATTTTTCCAGGGTCAACGGGTTGCATGATGCCCAAGGTGAATTTGTTGCCCTCAACACGATTTTTTCTGCAAATTTTCCAAGAGATCATGTTGTTCCGTTGTTCTGTTGTTCCACGCTTCCCCAAATTTGTGAAACATCCAAGTCAAACAGGTCGAGGGAATTCACACAGAATGCCAGGGTAGCCTACCCTGGGGCCTCTCCCAAGTCCCAGCTGACCTCTAAGGAGTCCACAGTAGACGCAGTCTCCGGTTTCACAACATCCTCTCTCCTGTAGGTGATCGAGGAATTCGGCATGATGCAGCAAGAAGTCGTCTGGAGTGTTTTTGTAGCTACACACCCGTGAGAATTCCCCAAATCCATGGAATCTATGAAATGTGACGTGAGTCTAGTTTGGTGCTGGATGGTGTTGGTTTGAATCTCCCCACTGTGATACAGTCAAACAGATTGCGATCTCCATACTAATCTCTGCCTCCAGGCCCGAATCTCGGCGCCAACCGCTGTGGACGAGTTGGAGGCACACCATCCTTGGTCATCAGAATCAGTTTGCAAAGAAATGAAAAGTTAGTGAAGCTAAGCTTGCATTGATTCATTGATTCTATATTTAGAAAGGACATCAAATCCAAATATAAAAAGCGGCATCAATGCCGGCAAGGATCCATCTGCCGAGGCCTGCGTAGCATCCTCAGCCATGGTATCCTGGCATACCAGCACAAGGATTGAGTTTGTCCAACATCATTTTGCTGCATATCACCAGTAAGTCAGGTGCTCACAAGAGTTAAATTGGCCTTGAAATGGCTCGGATGTTGGACATGGGGATAGTGTGATGGAAAGAGGCTTTTTGTCAAAACACAATTTAATCACGCACGCAATTGGAACGGTAACTAGGAAGGCTAGAAAAATGGATGAACAAATTAACATGTAAAATCATGTAAAATGTAAGCGAACTCAGTGTTGCAACTCTGACTTTGGCACATTGTGAAACCGAACCTCCTCGCTTCTCGTAGTCGCTGGACCTGGCTGGTCAGACTGGCTGGTTCGGCAATCAAACCATCGAGCCACACAATTACCGGGTCATGTTGGGTGCCACATTGAATGGAAATATAGAAGCTGGTTGAAAAGTCCTTCCCCGTCTTGCAAATCAGAAACAAGTCATCAGCACAAAGACACCATTTTTGCAATTTGCAAATGGTTCCAAACATGCAGACTGGTAGATGCTTTGCATCCGAAACCACCATATATATACATATATATATATGTATCCCAAATGCATGCAACCAATTCAGGAACATGAGTTGCCATTTGCCATTCTCCCGATTCTTGCAGTGGACATGCTTTTACGTTCTTCAAGAGATGCCTTTGCCTGGCTGGGCGATGCTAAAGTCCCTGGCTAAAAGGTGTTCTATCATCACTATCATGGATCATCTTTGGAACTTTACGGGTGTGGTGAACATAACTTTTGCAGATCCTCAACCTGACAACGCCGTATCTTCTCCCAAGTGGCAACACCTGAGAAGCAACTGATCAAACCCATGCCCAAACCCCTGGGACTCACACCTGCAGCATCATCAAGATCATCTGCAGGTGCAAAGGTAAAATCCTGCGTTGTTCGTAGCACTCTAACTGTTCACTGAATGCACTCCTAACAGTGGAAAGCTCATTTGTGAGGAAGAAAGACGACTGCACAGAAGTGAAACGCAGTGAAACTGCTCCAAAGATTTCATCTAGCTAATGGCGTATCTGATATATCCCAATGTGGACCTGGTGTAATTAAATGAATCCTTCGAACATCAAGGAGAGGGATGACTGATACATATTAAGTCACAACCAACAACGATGCTGTCCACTGCTTTCGAAAAGGAATCATCTCCGCCAGGTGACCCGGACCTCAGGTTGAGGACATTGCAAGCGGAAACGGTGCCTCCAACTGACCGTGCCTCCAAAGACCCCACTTCCAGGTTCGATCCAGAGATTTCTTTGAGAACCCGACTTGTCAGCCTCAAGACCACCTGGCTCTGCAGGATTCATGAATCATGAAGCACATTTTGACGGATGCTTTGAAATGGTGCATGTGTGTGTGTGTATGTGCAATATGTCTGACAGATCAACATGGCAGGGCAACAAACGACCAGAAAAAGGCATGGACTGGATTCAACAAAGTGACAAGCTACAATTACTGTCATTTTGCTCCTCTTCATGGCCATCGTCAAGCCAGATCTAGATGAAAATGCCCCTCCGAAACCAAACCCCATCATACAGCCTTCAAAGTGCTACACAAGACAAGCAGCTTGTATCCCTATATGGTGAATGTTTAATATACCCTGAAAGCCTGAAGAGACAAGAGATGCCTCCCTCGACCAAATCCAAACACATCCCTGAGCCTCCGGAGGCATGTTCTCGCTGGCCATCGGACAGCACACCTTCCAGCTTCCAAACAGGGTCCAAAAAGTCCCTTCACCTCTGCACCAAGGATTTGGCATTAGCCACCCAGTATCACCGCAACATATTATACCCAATAAGTTGCCAATAAGGCCTTGGCCTTACTCAAGCATTTTCGACTACCCGCTTCAGACTGGATGAACCAATCTGCCCTTCCGAACCTTCCACTGCAAAAGACATACGCAAATCGTGTGCAATTTCATGCCCAGCCTTGGTTGCCAGCTTTACTTGCAAGGACTGATCCATGTTGTGAAACCCTTCTCATGCTCGGTTCTGTAGATGCAAAAGCACAATCCACCTTGCCTTCCACCAGCCCCCAATCTAGGTGAGATCAGAGAGCAGAATTACAGAGCCAGTAACCCTCCAGCCAGACACATCTGTTCCTACCACGGTACAGGATTATAACTTGGAAGGTGCAAGCCACAGCACAAAACCTAAACCTGCAAACATTAAACCGTCCTTGCGAACCCAAGTTAAGTGGTCATGCAGGATGTCTTTCATATTCTCGTATCACAACCCAATCCTGGGGTAGCTACCATTGGCCCCTGGCAGCTCTTCCGACTCCCGCTGCGACTCCTGGACATAGTGGAACTCAATCCAAGAAGATGGCAGTGAGTGACAACTCAAGTCCATGTCCACTGATTTGCAGCAATTCCAAAATGTTTCTAGATACAGGAATTCTGCGGTCTTACTGCATGGATTATATAATTCGGAAGTTTTAATTGGAGTCGTCTGTGGATCAAATGTCAGCAGTCCTACTGGTCTGTGCGCTTTGACACGGACCTGCACGCGCTCAATTTGTAATCTGACCGATGGAAAGCGGATCTGACATCAAAGGATTTTAGTCACCTTTGACCGTTGAAGCTTGGATCCCTTAGGCCATCGAGGCTGGCATTCCTGCATTCAGCTGTTTGAGCAGCAATTTTCCTTGTACCGAGCCTGAAAAATGCGTATGGCGTCGTTCGGGAGAAGCACTTTCTATACCTCAGATTGAAATGCACAAGCTGCGCATAGGTGAACCCGTCATTTGTGGTTGATATCCACAAAGATTCAAATGTGAAACATTGGTCACTGTGTTTAGGCCTCCAAGAGGAAAATAAGCGTAGGTGGTATCCCCAACAGCAAGGAGGTTTGCATTTGTAAAGTAGACATTAATTACCACCTTTTCTTTGCCCAAGCATTGTGGCGAAGTACAAAAGCATACTTGCAAAGTACAAAGGGCACTTTCAAAGTACAAAAGCATCTTTCAATTTATAAAAGCATACCTTGAAAGTACAAAAATATACTTTCAACGTACAAAAGTACACTTTCAAAGTACAAAGGTATACTTTCGAAGTACAAAAATACATTTTCAAAGTACAAAATTATACCGCATAGACTCCAAATAGCATGGAAAGGTATCAGCGATTTTCTGCAATTTGTTTCAAGCAGATTCACAAGATAGGTTTTCTTCCATAAATATATTTCTGGGCAACAAACAAACCAAAATACAGATATAAAATAGAACCAAACAAAAATGGAAATTAAAAAATACTGCGAATCCTCACCCGTACGCATATGAGATGACACCTCCAATGACACCCTCCGTGACAGCCCTCTCTTAGATCTGCAAACCCCTGACCCCCCTGCACACATCGGAAGAGTACACCTCCAACGACACCCTGTGTGATGACCGGTCTTGGATCTGCGAACCCTGACCCTTACACACACCACACACGACACCTCCAACGACTCCCTGTGTGACAGCCGAACCCGGACCCCTACACACACCAGACGACACCTCCAACGACTCCCTGTGTGACAGCCCCCCCCCCCGCAACGAATCCACAAAATCTGCGAACCCTCACCCTCCAACTTGAAGTAAGAACCCTTATAGCTAAAGCTATTTGGGGAAATATGTTTTCAAAGTACACCAGTATATGTTCAAAGAACAAAAGCATACTTTCAAAGTACAAAAATATACATTCAAAGTACAGTACACCAGTATATTTTCAAAGCACAAAATGTTACTTTCAAAGTACAAAGGGTATACTTGCAAAGTACACAAGTACACTTTCAAAATACAAGAGTATACTTTCATAGTACAAAAATATACTTTCGTGAAGTACAGAGAACTCTCGAAACCTTGGGAACGCAATCTCTGGAACCCGGAACCTTCTTAATACGTTGGGTTCCCGGAACCCGGTTCCCAGAACCGGGCCGTCCAAACCTCGGGAACAGAACCTAACCCCTTGGAACCCATCGAACACCGAAACCTTCGAAACCTCGGGCTCGCAACCTTCTGAACCCGGAACGGTTTCCCAGAACCGGTTCCGGAAACTGGACCCGGAACCGGTTCCCGGAACCCGGTTCCTTCCGGAACCGGGCCAGGTCACCCAGAACACACCGAAATCTACATTGTGCAAAGACCCCATACCATTCTGCTGTTGGGGAAAAAAAACTAATGCACGCCAGAGCACTCCCATGGCTGGTGTCTTGACTCTCTCTCGACCGCACTTTCATAGGCCTGTCGGTCCTGCATGAAATAAGCTATGTTCCACCGAAAAAAAAAAAACAATCACCTCCGCAAAAGAAAGGTCCAACGTTTTTCCTTCCATCATTTTAAACGTGTTTTTCCCATCTTTTTCCTTGTGTCTGAGCCTTCAAACGAGGGTTTCTTTCATTTTTCTGTGTGCCAAGGACCAATGTCCACCCCGTCAGGATTGTTTGGCTCGTCCAAATCTAAATCTTTGGGGTCCTGACACGAAGTCAATTGATTGGCCAATGCATCCAAGGTCAACTCGAGAACCGCTGGAATCTTAAAACCTTCCTTTTCATATTTCCCAGAATAGTTGTTACCATGCAAATGAACCACTTGAAAACCACCACTATGTAGCAAACGATGCATTACAGAAACATACTCTGCATGTCGGTCTTCAGAACCGAGCCAATGAAATTCGATGATCAATTGTCGAAACTTCTTCAAGGTTTCGATACTTGTGTTGGCCAGCACTGGCCATTCACTCGCTTCAACGTCCATCTTCATCAACAAACTTCGATCTGGCACGTTCAACATCTTGGAGTTTTCAATTGCCTCTTCCAAAGTCCAAGTCGTCTTGCCAGGAAACATGCCATTGGACTTCCCAGAAGTCAAACAGGCGGGAAAAAAATGGCAGTCCCCACAGTCTTGTGCAGGCTTTGACACAGTGCAATCATATTGATACACGGGGATGTGAAAAGACTCATATATATCCGAGGACCATTTGTCATGTTGCTCAACACCCATGGAATAGGCCGCAAGTAAAGTTCCATTCTTCATGTTGTCCATGCAACTGAGATAGCCACCATCATGATGTTCGCCAAACCGTTGCCAAGTCTCACAGTTGCCACAAATGGAGAAACTCTGAAACAAGTCCTTTGTATCTCCTGGAGGCAATCTCTTGGTAAGCTCTTGTATAGAATCAGCAAGTGCCATGTCTTGTTCCCTCGTGAAAAAGATGTTCTGGTCCTGTCGGGGTTTGACACCTGCGTGATTCGATTGAAGCAAGACTGTGCAATCGTCAAGGCCACAAACGTTCTCGCTGCTTTGGGAACCCAAACAGAATGGTGTGCAAAGCAGCCACAATGTCACCAAAGGAGACTGCATGATTGTCGGTTCGGTTTTGTCAACAGGAATGTCGCATCTTGAGCCAAATGGCAAGGGTGTCTTTTCTGGTCCACAAAAACCATGGATTTTGGTGAAGAAATGGCCAAAATGCACCTTCAACATCTGGGACCAGAAATCCGTCAACCTTGGCCGCAAGTGCGCAATCTCGCGCAGATACTCGACCCTATGTTTCCTGAGCCAGACAAACTTAGGAAGTGGTTGGTGAAACAAAGGTAAGCATGGAACTAATTTGTTCGAACTCAGAAAAAGTTAACAGCAAATATAGACATGTCATATCACGTAACCATGTCCCACTCATTCATACACCCTAAAAATTTCAAAGATTGAATATGTGTTTGCATTTATCTCATGCGCAAAGATTAAACGTTTTGTGGCGCGCAAATGAACGCACAAATAGAGCAAAAGCATACAGCCTCTCAATGGGTACATCTTATATGCATCAATCAAGTGCTCTGAAAACACAAAGCATCAGCGTTTGCGGATGTGCATGCCTTTCCTGAACAAGTTGCCATTGTTAATTTGTAAATATATGTGTATATATAAAAATATGATTATGTGCATTTATTATATGTGTATATATATGTGTAAATATTTGTATCTTTATGTTATGCATTTTTAAACTTACTATGTATTTGTGTGTAAATAAATGTGTATATATATATATGCTATATATTTGCGAAAATATTTCTATATATTGTGTATATAAAAGAACTCAAACCTCTCTATTTTCAACCAAACCTGCGTTTGGGTAGATACAGCTGATGAGTCATTGCCATCAGAGAGAACCACCCATACTTTCCCCACACCCTCATCTTTCGAGCATCATGGCAAATTGGTAAGAAGTCTAAACCATACCGTTGCTGGGATTGCTGCACGTTGGAATTGCTGGCATTTGTCAAGAATCTCCAAAAAAAAGTTTGCAAGAGAAAAAATGCAGTCTCGTTGTTTTGGTGTGAAGTCTACCATAAATCTCGCAGCAGACGTTTCTTGCACATAGATTTCCATGACTTTTGGCGATATCCATCCGCCCCTTCTCCTTGTGAGTTCTGCATTCTCTGCGACTGTTAACAACCATGTCGCAGCTCCGGGCCTCAATGAAGATAGTTCCAAGGATTTCGTCGTTGTAGCCTGAAGACCCAATGCAGCCAAAAGCTGTTTGAATCGTCGTTGTAACCTGAGAAGCTGACCCGAAAAAGGCCACTGTTTTTCATGGGTCGTAAGGAGCGATAACTTGGCGCATTGGTGTCGAACAGCTGTTTAACGTCAGACAGAACCTGAACAGCTTGAGTCAGCTTGAGTCAGCTTGAGTCAGTTTGAGTCAGTTTGAGTCAGTTTGAGTCAGTTTGAGTCAGTTCAGTGAGGGTCTGGTCCAAACAGCCCGCCAGGCGAGCTGCAGAGCGAGAGGTCGATGGAGAACTGACCCGAGAGGAGCCAGCCGGGAAAGGTGGATGAGGATGCGAGTTTCGGAAGGGCACAAATTTAAATGCCAGAGGGACAAGGTCAATGTGATGACAGCCAGTAGGAAACCCACAGATACCCCGGAGATGAACCAGGGGACGATGGAGCTTCCGCAATGGATGGGGCAAGACAATGACCAGGACAGACTCTGGGCAGTGGAAACCGCTTCAAAAATCGCACTAATCCACCTACCACTCATGAATCTTGAGATGAAAGATGAGGAATCGTTCTTACTGAGACATTTTAAAAAAATATTATTAAATTAATTTGTATGTATATATATGTATATATTCGCATTTATTATTTATTTTTTACGGTATATGTGTATATACACTGTGAACTTATAGAATGCAGACATTCAAGCATTCAACTTTAATCAACTATATCACATACATTCAAATACTAACGTGCGAGGTTTTTAAGGTCAAAACAAGAGCTAGAAAAAATAGAGCAGGCGAGGATGGACCACATCGTGGACATGCTGATTGAAAAGAGAGTTAATCCGATGTCTGCCAGTGAAAATAGCGAGCCACTCATTGCCTTGAGGACCCTCCAACTCGCAGCACCGCCCGAAACATGGGATGGAAACTAGATGCTCATCAACAAAATGTCTACCAGATTTCTGCGAAATCAAAAGGACCAAGAAGCTTGTCAAATCAGATTAAAAAACCCTGTGCGTCACAAAGCTGCTTCAGATTTGACGATTTCAAGCTCCTTTCAAGAACCTATGCCTTCTGCGACTTCTGCTTCATTCCCTCGAGATCACCTTCATCCCCTCGACCAGACCGGGTCCTCTGCTCTTCCGGTTCGGCGACCTGAGCAGGACTTTGCAGCTCATGGCCAACTGGCCAACTCAGCGACAGGCATCTCAACACTTCTCAAGACTCACGACCTTCAGGAACAGGAACCACAGGGACCACTGAACCTGTAACACACCAATTGATTTGTCTCATCGAAACCCTGCAGCGTCGTTGAAGCTACACTTCCCAAAGCTTGTCCTAACGTGCTATCCCACGTAATCATTGGTCCACCTGGACTGGGCTTGTTTTCCCAAAGACTTCAAGTAGATAAGCATACGCAAATTCCTGTGTGGACGGACTGAGAACCCAAAAAGTCAAGATCCCAAAACAAAAGAAAGCTGCAGCTTCAACATACTGCTATTGCACGTTGGCTCTTACAGTGACCTCTGAACAATGAAGATTGTGAACAACAAAAGGTCTAAGCCTCAGTCCAAATCCACAAACTAGATTTTGACTGTTCATTGCGTTATTCACCGTACATTCTATGCATTCTAGGTTTTTCATTGCAGTCATTCATCCCCATCAGTTCAACATGGTTCCTCTCTAAGCCCCAAAAAAATTATCAAAATGCCCATCGAGGCGATGCACCGTCGGAGAGGTTGCTCGAGATGTTGCAACTGGGCCCACCTGACGAAACACATGACTGAAGTGTGGATAAACATGTCAAGAAGTCCCACTTCAAAGACCAACCACTGAATATCTCGAACCTCCGCGGGAACTGAAGCGTCTTCAGTTGGTGAAGAAGGCATCCGCGTTGTGGAGATGCGTTCCTGAGACTTAGCGGAACCAGAGTTCAAGAGTGCCCGCAATCATGGTAGCCTGACCATTGTCATTTATTAAACCGATAGATACATGGTGCAATACAATCATATACAACCTATGATATACAGTATAACAAAAAATGAATATTGAACAATGAACAATCCATCCTTCTTCCTGGCCGGAGCGACCGAGGACATCCAGGTCAAGGCGCTTAACAATCCAAGGGCAGATGGCATGGTGATAATTGTTGGCCCCACAACCCAGAATGAAATCTTGCTATTCGAATGATCTGCCCATATCTGACTCTCCACATGCAACCCACGGAAGAAAAACTCCAAAAGAGCTCACAGCCACAAGTCACTTGGTCCAAGTTCTAACAAAAGCCACCAAATCCAAAGTTTCTATCAGTGTCACTTCAACTTCTTGAATGTAGGAACAAATTTCAGTTGACCGGCCTTCACCCCATTCAAACCGACCTCATGCAAGGCCAAGACACATCTGGCCCAGCGGCTGGGGCAGGCTGCAGATCGTCGGGCACATCGTCAGGACCAGACTCCTGGAGAACAGGAATGACACGTGGAATACACATGGAATCCGTAAAATACATCTTGAATACATCATAGAAGAGCTTGGCGGGAACCGGGGCGCCGGTCTCCAAAACAAAAACAAGAAGCCAGTTGATTGACCGGTAAATCGCTCACTGTTTCTTAAATTGATAGTGGGCATTCAGCAAACCCTCAATGGTGTCTAGTTTGTAGGATGGTGGTAGGATTTCACATTCAAGCCTCTCACGATCTGCAAAGGACCTGACCCTTGGTGCCTTCGTTTTGGGTGTTTCGGCCGCTGCCGTGTTCGTAGCAGTCGATCGCGAATTCATCCTGGATGCTATGGATCTCTGTGGTTCTGATCCATCTAAAATCATTCAGCTGTGGTTTGTGAATATCAGCTACTGTCGGATCTGGTTACGCCAGAGAACCCATAATCATTCTCACGTCAGAAGACTACAGCGACGCGTCACCCAACTATCCCTTTGTGCCACGGAAGCAGCTGCCTTGAAATTTGTAACTCCTCAGTCAATGGTCAAGTCTATGGAATTGCTACATAATGAACAAAGGAATTGCCCCAACAAATGCTGTGTTGTTATCATCTAGGTTACCGTTTTTCTCCATCCGTTTCTTGTAATATTTGACAAATTGAAGTAACAGCTCCTGTGACTTCGATTGCCGCCACTAGGTACGGTAACTCGAACACTTCAGCAGTGACATATATCCTCCGTATCTGTTCAATAACAGCGGGTGCTCCAAACTTGGGAATGGGAAAATGGATGAAAATGGTACAATAGCTTTTTTGCTGTGAAGTTGGGCTTCCCTACGTCTTCTACTTTGGAGTCAAGCATCGCCACCTGGGTCACAAACATCACCAGAGATGGCAACACAGCAGTGACTCATTTGCCATGGAGTGACCCTGAACTCATTACTGATGTTGTCGTGCTGACTGGAAAATTCCCTTTCAAAAAGGGTACAGGACTTGGCCTGGAATCCTTTTGAGAGCCAAAAGAAGGTACAGGAGACTTCAAGGACCGGATGAGTGGATTACAAGGTGGAAAGGCCATGTTTTCTTTCTAAACCAATATTTACAAGCGTAACAATCCTGAATCTAGAAGTCAGCCAAAATGACTTTCTTGATTATTGATTGATATGCTGCAAATTAAAACTTCGCTGCTGTACAATCATTCCCACCAAGCGGCGGCGACTGCTTGACTCGGAGACAGGTGCCGAGAGGTTTCCACCGGCTTGCCACCTCAAATGAATATCAACCGATCATGCCGACAATAATAAAGGTATGATGCAAAATATCTAGCCACTCTATATACTAATCTACATATTATGCATACATAACTATCATACAACAGCAGCAGTCTTATTCCCCTAAAATTTGATACGCAAACCGTCTCCCAATCTCAAATCCTGCTTGACTGGTACTCAGTAATCTCGGGTTTCATTGAAATTAAAACACTTTCATTTCATCTTAGAGAAAACACAAGACAAACACCTTTCTCCAGTGGCATTCAACAGCACCACCAAGAGCTGGTGCTACAGCTCTGCAGGTATGGTTGATTCTATTTTGAAAGACAAAATTGAGACGTTGTTGTAGCGTATGAGTCATTTGCATGAACAAAAAACATTGATGCCTTTCCATTGAACTGACCACGAGGTTGGGCAGCCCCCGGCAACCCCGGGCACCTCCCTGACGACCTCTTCCGGAGGTTGGACTGCTGCCTCCCTCCTGGCTTGGTCATTGGATCACACACATCGAGATGTTTGGCAAAGGCCCACCCCAAAACCGCCCCACAACAAGCCCGGTTCCAACCTCTCTGGACGGCACCTTGAGGGTGCTGGATCCTGGTTGACACAGCTTGGCAGTCGCCGCTCACTTTTCACATAGGGTGATGAAAACTGACCTCAACCCTAGCAAACGCTGTCCAGAGCCAGAACATTGCACCCAAATAGGATGATGAAAAACTAGGCATTCAAAAAGGCAGTTATTAGAGTGTCTGTGTGTGTGTGTGGAGTCTATGAGATGTACCAAAGCTCTCATCACCCGCCCTGACAAAGGTTCTCAATAGCCCTGCTCTTGCATAAAGTAACCATGGCATCTTGCCGCTACGTAACTATAGTACCCATGAACGCAGCCAGACTCCGTGGCACCTGATTTTCTCTCTTTGTCTGGCACAGAATCAGCAGACCTCGGGGGTTTCCACACGCAGAGGATCCAAAGAAATCGAAAGCTAGGC
The DNA here is from genome assembly GCA_000507305.1 of Breviolum minutum Mf 1.05b.01. Lineage (NCBI taxonomy): Eukaryota > Dinophyceae > Suessiales > Symbiodiniaceae > Breviolum > Breviolum minutum. Next base: position 10,724 of record DF239322.1, on the reverse strand, counting down.
CGCGACTTACCATGTCAAATATTGTCCACTGATAGAGTACTAAGATGTATTCCGAGTATTGGGAAGTCCTGGAGTCCTGATGGTCCTATATGCTGCATATGCTCCTATAATCAAGCAGAACGAATCCCGTCATGCATTCGTTTTCAGCGTCACCCAACGGGGATGCAGCCACGGTGATTCCTATGCTCTCTATCAAGGCCACGGCATAGGCCGAGGAAGAGAAACGGGTGGGCCTGTGTCTGCCTTCGCAGCACATGCGTGAAGTGTTTCAAGAACAATCGAGATCAAGACCCAAAGCGAATGTTGCAACAGTCCACTTCACCTAGCCACTCCTGTCTAGTTTGACGATAAGGACCCCAGAGCCATGCGAAGAGAACTAGCTCACAGATCCCGATCCATATACCTCCAACTGCTACTGCTGGCCTCAAGATCTGTCTTTGATCTGCAAGGGTCTGGAGGAGCCTAGGATGCAAACTCAAATCCGCCAAAAGTGGTTTGTCGGTTGCTTCGAGGTCTTACACCAGAATCGCCCTTTTCAATCCCACTATAATTAGTTGCAACTATCCAAGATACAAATACTAACAATGATTCTCGCTCGACTCTTTGCAACAGACATCAGCAATGTCCACATTGCATTGTACAAGCAAAAGTGGATTCTGGAAAGTCTAAATACCGGAAAATGAAAAAAGCCAACCTTGAATAGCCAAATACCTACACGAAACAACGAAGAAATCCCACAAAGAATTTGATGCCCTCTTTCGAATGGCGCTGCCTCAAATCTCGCCAAGGGGCCGAAGATCCTCTGGCCACCTTGTTGCGCTCTGCTGGTGCAATGGGTGGCGTTGGCAACAGGTTTTCACTGGCCTCTACGGCTTCTTTGACCTGCAAGGCACTTGCGAGCCACTGCAATTTGCCGAGGTAGACTGCAGTTGACCCTTCAAGATGCAAACCTTGCAAAAATGGTGCAAACGAACTGTTGAATGATCAGAAACAGGCTTTCTTTGACGAAGCATGGAATTAATTAGAAGATTAAAATTCATACCTCTTGACTCTTGAACACTTGGTACCAATTTGTAATTGAGTCCGGCTTCAGGTCAAAGGCATCATCCCCCATAAAGGCACAAACCCACTCAAAACATCTCAAAACTAAGAAAGAGATAGCCCAAACTGCACATCTGGACCCTAGCAACTGACCCCGCCGCCATTCATCGACTCCAACCCACCTCGATGTCCGGCGAGTGTTGCCTAGTCAGCAACGCAGTTTGCCGTGTGTGTGGGTTTGATCTGTAGAAGCAGATATCGTAAAACATTCGTTGGAATGGCGCGGGGCTTGATGCATAGATCTTCGGTGAAAAGTCCAAAGTATGATGCTTTGCTGTTTCACGAGTGACAATCAGACATTTTGTTTGAATGGAGCATGTTAACCACAGACAAAGAATTTTACAGTAACGACTGGACAGAAAGGCCGGTTACCTCCCTACCAACATGCGAGAATCGATTGAGTGACCAAGGAGACATGGCACCCCATGCCCACCACGCACAAGCGCCTCTCAGTCCTATCGCCTGTCCGCCAGTTGCATGCAAGCTCTGTGAGGACTGGTCATGATCCCTTGAAAACAGAGTTTGTTAATTCAATTCTTTGCATACCACCACGAAGCGAACATCATTGCCAAATTCTGCATTGCTGCATTGTCCATTTCACAAGAGCAGGTTTCTCGAAGGGTGGCTTGGCACCTGCCACAGAAGGAGAGGATCCATCCTCATCATCGAACTTCCCATCCTGGAAGCATCACACAAATGAGTTCCTACAAGGGAAGGCCCAAAGTTGCCTGATGTTCAACTCCGTCAACTGAATCTCGGCAGCATTATGTCTGATGGTTGGGGGCGTGACGCTTCCAAGTTTCTCAAGTCACTTCCGCAAACAGCTTTAAAGGACCGGATCAATCCCAATCAAAAGTTCACGCAAACCAGAGAGCGCCAACTTCAAAGCAGGATTTACATTTAGCTGACATGGCCACAACTCATAGTTCTGCCTGTGACTTGACTTAGAAGAAGACACTATCATCAAGCACAGTCACACCTTTTAAGGCCTCGAGGACTATTTGACCATGCAAAGATCCACCTCTTCACTATTTGACCCTCACAATTCACAGCTTCGTGTGCCCACCTGCTTCTGCTCAGGTGACCCAGGGCCCGAATGCGGTGGGGTACCTGAGCATCGGTGCTCCTTGACACTTGTCAGGTGCTTTTCGGAGTTAACGCCCTGGATTTCAAACTTCCAACGCATTCGTCGTGGAACCTAACTGGTACAGTACATTTTTGTTTTACCAGTACAGGAAAACGGTGTAGTGTCCACTTCACTCCCCTGCCAGCTGAGGTGGCGCGCTTTCTGCTTGAGCCCAAAGCGATAAAGGCATAAACCGACCACTGAAGACTGAGTGCTTCCGCTGCGGCTCATTTTTCTCCAGTCCTGAAGCAGATACACAACGCTGCCAAATCCACAGATGCAGTCAATCTGAAATGTTCATGCCGTTTGCGAGGATCCCTCCAAAATTTGCGGACTTGACCGGTGGGCATAGATAGTTCCCCTCACTCACCAGGGTTTAGAAACATCGTCTTGTTTCAGGCTTTTGAAGTCCAGGATTTGCGGTTTGCCTGGAGCTGAAAGAATGTATAATGTGATATATCTGATATAATATATCATGAGAATTCTTTTCACCTTTGACAAAGCTAAATCCCAAAGGACAAAAAAACTTCAAAGCCCCAAACTAAAAGCATCACAAATCCTGTATATTCAAAAATATTCTACAACCTTTGCAAAAACAAAAACTCATGGAATCCTTCCCACAAAGCCACACACCAACCCACCTCCTTCACGTCCAGTTGGCTCAGGACTTACCAATGTGGCAAGTGCGGCTCCTTGCATGGGTCTTTGCTGAACCTTTCCCCCAAGAACCAAATGTGGCTAAGACTGTTAAGATGCCTCAAAATGTTCAGTGATTTTCGGGTTTACTTGGAGGGGGCTGAGGTGGCCTTTTCCTTTTGTGCTTGTCAGAGATCCTGGAAAGATTCTGCAGAAACTACAAAGTCGATATACAGTACATGTCCTTCGAAATTGCCAGCTTTGGCAGATCCAAAGACCCAAAAAAACACCAAGCCTTTCAAAGTATCATTGAAGGGCTCCAAAAAGAACAAGTACAATGTTTGATTGACCAATTATCTGGAACCCAGCCCTACAAATGTCGCATACACCAATGTGCTGATCCCCTTTCGGACGCCCAGCTAGTGTCCAAGGTTGTTTGATCAAAGAGAGCCACATCAGAATCTGTCATCCTTCCTCAAAGTGCTTACCATAACAATAGCAACACCCCTACTAAATACTTAGCAGTGGAACCACAATCCATCTGGAGATGAGCGTTGAGGTATTCAATTAGATTACAGTACGCTTATTTGGCTGAACAATCCAAGCTCCAAAATCGTACTTCTCTGCAAGGGAAGAGCGACTGTTTGAAGCTGGCATGAGGCACGGAGAGTCCTCCAGTGCTCACACGACTACCAGCAGCTGCCATTGCTGAACGTGCACCAGCTGCAGCACCTGCATAGGAATAGCGGCTTGCGGTTGGACAGAGTGTTAAAATTTGACCCGTCTTGCCCATCATTTGAGTATCCATCATTTGGACCTGACTCAACACTCCTCAGTACCTGTAGCCTCCGAACAAGAGTCAAACCATGCAAGAAATCCATATCGTAACCAGACGGAAACAAGTAGAAAATGATTGAAAAAGAATCTTAGTCCCGGAGTTGCCTGTCCATGCTGCTGCAGCTGCAGCTGCGGCAGCAGCAGCCCTGGTTATGCAGGCTGTTTAGGAAAAACAATGTGCAGAACAAACTCTTCCACAATGACAGGCTGGTAACGATTAGCTCCTGGTTTCAATACCAAAAGTTGGCTCCTAAACCTCCTTATTTGGCTCCATGCGCCGTGCACCTTGTTGATATTATTGAACACTTGATATTTAAGTGCGCCAGTCTTCGAATGATCTACTATGATCTACTTTCCTGATCCCTGATCAGTGTGATCAATCACCTCGACACGTACTTTGAGAGTGAATGGTCAGAATCACCCCGAACGCCAGTTCCTGCTGCGCGAAGGTTGTGGGCTCGCGCCAGGAGTTGCAGCGGTCGCTGGTGTCGCTGGTGCCATGGGAGGCGATGGCAAAGGCGTGACAGGAGACTCCTGCGGCTGGAAGATCTAGGGTCAGGCGGCCAGGCACCACAGTTAGAGTCATAGAGAGCCCCTTTTCTCTGACCTGGAATCTTTTGAGTCCTTTCCACCAGTGCGTATGGCTTAAGTTCTATTCTGTTAAACATATCCTTAAAATAATCTTCTCAGCAAGCATCTTGGCCAATCTGTAGGTGGAGTAGGTCAGTTTGAAATCTTTGGCAAATTGCAAGCCTTCATAGATCCGGGTGCTGGTGGAAGCTATGGAAGTGCCGTATCCCTAAATGATGGCAAGCCTGCACTCAGGAAAACTCGAAAGCCCACTCCATTAAGCTCCTCGTCCACGTATCGCCCCGTGACTGTGGCCACTGGTTGAGACGTTGCGGCCTGGCATTTATCTAGCTCAAGGACCAAGGAATGAAGGAATGTTTTCGCAGCGGAAGATTCCGTGTTCACCAGCTTTGACACTTGACTCAAACAGGGACACAAGAACCCCAGCCTTGTCGACCGGCTTCGCATCCTTGGGAGGAGGCCATTGTGCCACCTGTCAGAATTAACTTCCACCGCAACCTCTTGGGTGTCCCCCTGAAAGAGGTCAAATGAACTTCTTGCTGATAAATTGTAGACAGGTAAGATTTGTTTTGCCAAATCTGTATGCATGGACTGCAGGACTTTTCAATACTTTTGAAAGGAAAAGGAAGCAGGTATAACCATCACCAATCTACAATCATTTGATGAGTTCGCAGACACAATGAGGGGGCCGAAGCTTTGGACCAAGACCACATCTGACAGCGCATCCAATCTGCTTTGACATTTGAAGCGCTCGTGCTGCATTGCTACACTGCCATACTGGCCATACTGCTGCTTATGTTCACCTTGGACTTGATGTGATCATCTATTTTTTGGCAATGTTGTTTGCGGCGGGAAAGGTGCTTGGTCACATTGTGGGTGCTAGCAGCCTAGTAATTTCCGCTTAGGAAATCCAAGGAAAGGTCCGCACCTTGCCTCAAGTGCAGCCAGAGCCTCCTCGTCGCTCATGTGCCTTGGTGTCACAAAACAGGAGACTCCACAAGGGTCGACGCTGGGTTCATCGAGTTGAAGGGAGTTCACTTGACCCGTTGTGCTCTGTTTTTTTGTATGCATCTGTGAGCATTACACAGCTGATCGTTTTTTCAACCTTTCCTTCATCAGCCAACATCTCCCTTTCAATATGAGTGTGCAGTTGAATAGGATTGACAAACAATAATGAACCACAGATTGGTTTCATGCCAGCATTTTGCCGGCAAAATTCTCGACCAAAGCAGCAGAAAGCATGTGTAAAATAATGAAAACTAGATGCTTCATGCAATTTCCCGGAGGTCTGAATTATCCTTTACCGTAGTTTTTGTCAAACCGTCAAACTTTTCTTCAATGAATTGCAGCCCCTACCGAAGCAAGCACAACGGTCCGTTTTACACGGTTCTGTCTTCACCGGGTCCACCACGGTGATGACTTGGCTGATCTGGATGAGCTTCCAGAATTGCGCCTCTTCAAGCTTTTCAATGAGATCCCGAGCACCAATGATGAAGCTAATTTACACGGGGCAATGATACACACATGCTCATACTTGCATCATAGTGGGTAAGTTTCAGGATGGCATGCGGAGTACAGCACCCATGTCAGGGTAAACTTCCTGAAGAGCGGATCCAGTCCGGAAGCATAGCACTTCGTTCCATTCTCAATGGTCATGAATCTCTATTCATGTAAATGTATATGGATTAAAAAGGCAGTCTCTTTTCCCATTCAACTGATGGTGTTGGGAGCTGCTTATACACACCTTGCAGACCACAAACCGGACAGCCTCTGATCTTTCTTGTCCTTTAGCTAGTGTTTCAAGATTGGTCAGCCAGGAGACACAGGATGACACAGGCTTGAAGGTTTGAACGGAGAAAATCAAATTCGTACTGAAAAAAAAGCAAATGAAGCACAATCATTTCATGGCCATCTGCCCATGAGCAAGGTCCTCCATCTCCAGCTCAATATGAACATCCTGCATCAGCAGTGTGGTAGACACGCAAAGTCTGTAAACGTCATCACGAAAAGGATTCTCTATGTTTGGCAGCTTTTTGGGGGAACACCCAGAACCTAAAAGTCTATCTGAAAGATCAAAAGCAATAGAAATGGTCAATTCAACTTGAGAAAAGGCCCAGTTGAATACAACGTTTCCTTCACCAGCAAGGTAACCAAAGCTTCGTGTCCCACCTGGACATTGGATTCTACAGAAGGATCTCCGGTTCCACTGACTGTGCCATTCAGGGTGTCACTGCCTAGGCGATACACAGCATGAGAGATATTGACTGTCAACGTCACTGTTCTGGACTTCAAGATATTTCTGAAACGTGCAAGGCGCGTAAAACCACAGAACCTGGAAAATCTTCTGACTGAATCTACGATTGCCCTTGTACATGATTATAGTCAGATTCCAACTGGTTTCTGCCCCAACCCTGAGTCCGAGTGCAGTGGCTAAGTCCCCTACCTGCCGCACTCACCGAAGTCTCCGCCTGCAGTTGGGTGATGACTGACAAAATTGATGCTTGACAGAACCAGTGCTTGGGAAAGTTGCAATCCGCAATCGACATCCGGAAAGCGTGGTTTGAAAACCACCGCATCGTGCTGCGAGGTTCAATACCATTTGTCAGGCACAACTTATTGAAATAGTTGGAAGTCCCAGTTTGTCAATTGAAATGTGAAAACTAGGGATTGAAGACTTCCTTCTAGCAAAAGCTGCGATTTCTATAGCGAGTTTTTGTTGTCTGCTAGCTGCTAGGATAGAAAGATGAAAATGCCAACCCACATCCAGGCGAATTTCAGTCTCCCCGGTTCTAAACACAAAGAAACTGGGCACCACTTGCCACACATCTTCCCAGCGATTGCCACCACCTCTCTTGGTGGCAGTGGGCCAGCTCCAGCTGCTCCGGACGCTGCCAATCGGTTTCGAGCTGGGCTCTCCTTGCATCAGTCAGTGACATCGCCCAAAACAAGGAGAACCAAACAGACCCGAAACCATCACGCCGACCTCTGGCGCGACATTGGCATCCACTCCAACAAAGTGCACTGACTTCAAGTGTGACTTGAAGACAGGTTGCTCCTCCTGCGGAATGGAATGGGATTGGATGGACGGAAACAATCCAGAAAAAAAGTCATGTTGCAGATGCGAAACGAATTCAAGGAGTTTCCCATCTTTTAAACAGGTATCCCTCGCCTACATTGCTGGACCTGTACTGTACGAGCTCAGTCACTACTTCCTCACGAAACAAGGTACCTCGCCTGTGACGGACATGTCACCCACACACCATACGTGTCAAATCGAAGTAGAGTAATTATATATTATATGGAAGCAGGAATAACAATAAATATGCAACAGATCCTGCAATGCGGAATCACATCAAGACCATTCACACCATTACCCCCACTGGTGCAGAACTCCCACACCAATCTGAGTAGAGAAACTCCTGAACCATGGCGAAGACCAAATGCTTCTGCTTCAACTGATTCGTTGGAGTTACGATCACCGACTCCACTTGTTCCATATCCAAATCCTCCAAGCTGATCAATGGCGCACTCCGAGAGCTTCGGTCAGGCCGCGCAGATGGACGCCCCACCGAGGGAGGGCTCCGGCTGGCCAGGGCCGAGTCAGCTCCGAGGGATGGTCGGGGGCTCCCATCCGGAGAGTCGCGGTGGCTCCGCTGGCTACCGCTGCGCTGCATGGTGCGCTCCGGATGCTCCAGCTGGTGAACCTGCAAACCCCAACACACACCTAAGGTGAACACCAAGAGAGACATAAATTCAAGTGGATTCAAGTGGCTGATGTAAGGTGGCAGCGCCAATGTTCTGCTTTGTTTCGAGTACCCCGATGAATGCTGGTTCGTTGAACGGCAGACAAACATGTGGAAACAAATGTAAGCTGCTGTACTTGTTTACTGATTTAAATGCTGTAGGAGGTTGCAAGTGATACATAAATAATGAAACACCACTGCCACCAAAACACAGCTCCATTTCCAAGTCTTCAAAATGCTCGTACATATGTCTTTGATCACGTCTATCGTTTACTGTAACAGAATTGACTTTCCAGCTGCTGTGCCTCGGGCTCTGTGTGCACCTGGCAGCAAGTCTTCAAGCAAACCCTACATTGGACTTACCATCTTGCCTGTGTGCTTGTGCAAACTACAAGTTGCCGACTGCCATCCGGTGGGATAGGGCCAGGTATGTAGTATTCCGTGTATGCATATGTGTATAGAAAATAAATGTGCCGAAAGATTTGAAGAGGCCAACAACGAAGTCCAACATTCCTGGAACTCGACCGAATTCATTGCATCATGATGTCATGGTTGCTCTTGATAGCGCTTTTAATAACCACTCTTTGCCACCCCTTTATGGCCTTCATGGAGCGACCTCAAAGTTGCAAGGATGGCAGTGATCCACACTGCACCCGTCTATATCCAATCTTCGACTGGCTCTTGCCCTAGAAATGTATATCTCGGAATTTAACGTATAGACTTAATGGATTTAATGGATTTGGTATCTCGTACCATTCTGAAAAGTGAATGATTCTGCACTGTGCTTTATCCGACTCCTCACTTGCAGTGACATGCTCGAAATGTTGCTTAATATGGCATAGATAATCCAAAGTGTCTACAGAGTCTAAACAAGTCTCCCAGTCACCTTGGTCACCTTGGAGACATGACCAGAGCACCAGCCTTCCATGTCACGTCCACTTCACTCACCCTCGGCACCCTCGGCACCCGTGCCATCTGCATCAGTATACCTTCAGAGGTTGAGGTCACCGAAGCGACTCTTGAGAGAAAACAACCTCAACCACCTACCTGCAGTATGTTGTAGGTCTTTTAAATTCAAATATCAAAATGGTCTTTGTTCACCCCAGTCACTTGAAGACTTCTTCTGGTAGTTAAATTGACTGGTCCCTGCTAGTTACACCCACGTCAAACTAGAGTTTTGAAAACTTTCATCTCAGTTCTATAATACAGTGTGCCGTCAACCAAATTTAAGCATATGCTGCAGATTCCGAACGAAATGACATGAAATCGGCTTCGTGCGTCTTCCAGGTCTCTAGTTGTTATGTGACAATTTGATTCACATGAAACCCATGTGATAAGGCTGAATTTGGAAGCATGTAAATGGTTGCTGAGAGCAGGGCTTGGACGTAAAATGACTAAATTCTGTGTCCTGCATGCTGCAAGCAAACCTGCTTTACACCAACTGCGTCTGTTCACAAAAAGTACTATATAAGAATAATAAAAGATAGCTTCAGAAACCTAAGCACACTTGCAAGCACAAAGCAAGTACGACACTAAGAATCTATTTCTTGCAACTGCCTTCGGTCAGCATGGCACACTTCCAGCTTGTTGACTGGGCTCCCTTTCACATGTCCAACTCCCTTCAAAACAGTGCTTTTTGCTACGATAGCTCGTGTCACTGGTCTTCAAGAAAGTACCCTGTCCTGAGGCTCCATTAAGATGCCAGAGCCTCCTGTGTCATTTCCAGCGCTACTAGCCTGGAAGGGCAGTGGCTGCATATGGTTGGACGCCAAACCTGCCCTCAGTAGTTGGTAGTGAGGAGTTTAATCTGAAGATTTGGGAAACACGGTCGTTCTTGACTCAGAGCACAAATTGTGTTCCCCTTTTGGTTCTCTCACCATAGGGGATGACCTTGTAGACTTTGTTCTTACACCGTACCATCATCTACCATCCATCCTGTACCAGGTCTTGCAGAGTCCCAGCTTTCTCGGCCTTCCGTGAATGGCCATAAGAGCTTTCCTGAGAAATTCATCTCCCATCTGTTTTGTTTCCACATGTTCCCACCAACTCACCACTGCAAGTCCACACCAGCGCAGGCTGAGGCGCCCCAACCCCTCCCATGCCGAAGGATCGAGACCTCGGAGGTGCAAGAGATCAAGGCCGTGTAACCCCGTTGCCGTCCCCTTTTGGAGTTTCACCTGAAGACTTCCAACATCTTCAAATCGATTGTCATGTGTTCCTTGAGTAAGGGCATAGTTGTATCTCTTTACAGTTGCACACACTGCTACTAATGATACATAATTAATGCGACCCCTCTAATTAAAGATTTGTAGGATATACAAGGCCTTGGGAAGCAGCCTCATAGTTTCGAGTCGCACCATGTTATGCATCGACACACTTCCGATCGAGGAAGATGCAACCGGCATGGATGAATGGTTTAGCCGTCTGGGAGTTGATGGTTGTCTGGCTGCAAGGCCAGGCCAATAAGTACTGGAATGCTATGCAGTCACTATATTGTCTGAAAGAAAAAAATGAGGCAGCTCCAACTCGGTTCTCCGGGCTGTGCAATGGCATCAGATCTTGTTGTGGGCGAAACGGAAAAAGCGGCCTGAGACCGGCAAAGTGTAATGACACTGGTCGAGTGTCCACGCTATTAATTTTCTTGAAGGCAAATCACATCAGCTCCCAAAAATCGATGTATTATATATGTG
>DF239321.1:3364-229346 GCA_000507305.1 Breviolum minutum Mf 1.05b.01 | reverse complement strand
TCCTTTATTGTTTGTTGGTGTTTTTCATGCAGCCTATACGTTTTTTTGGGGCGTTGGTTTTCACAAGAGTTCTCGAAGGGGCATGTTGGGGTTCAACTAGCCTTGAACACTTCTGTTTCAACAAGGAGGAATTCCAAGCACATGATCGACCCTTTCTACGAGAAAAAGGTAACACTTAGTATCCTTCTTTCACAACTCCGTTTCTTCGGTTAAACACACATGAAACACCAGCAATTCTTTGAGTGACATATGACCTATGGATGAATATAAAACATGTGAAAATTGAACACGAACGAGTGTGCCACCAAAAACAACATAGGAATGAGAGCATTCGATTTTGTGTACTTCAGACAAACACATGAAGCGACACCCTCAACATTTTTGCGGTGTACCCTCCTAAAAACAAACCTAGCACTTGCAAAACATTATGGTTGATTGGTTGGTTGATTCATTGATTCACTAACTGGTTGACTCATTGTTGGGTTGATTGGTTGATTGCTGTATGGACGCACGGACAGACGGATGGATCACCCACTTCAAAAAAATGCCGCATCTCCCAAAACCAAAGTGGCAAGATTGGAAGACTACGTTCTTTTTGGGATGGCAAGATTTCAGGTTTTTTTTTCGTCGGTAAAATGATCTGGACTTGCGCTTCAATCTATGAAAGTCATTTGTTTCGGGGTGAAACTGCTAAAGATTTCACAACGAGATTCTTGAACCACACTGCATTGGTAGAAGTTGCCAATGAAAACGATACGATGATCTCCCACCTGAGTCGGAGAAAACGTCGGCCTTTTTTGGTGGAGTTGAGGATGTTGCCAAGTAGTGAACATCGAATCATACAGAAAACATGTGTATATCTAAAAGAAACAAAAGATAGACTCTGTGAACTTCATGTACAGTAGATATTCAAAATATATAGTTGTTGATACTATGCCGTTACTCTCTCATCTCTCCAAACAGTCAAAGAATATCAAAGAATTACAATGTTTCTCTGCCACCTTTACTGGAATGGTTCAACAGGTGATATGTTGCTGCTACAACTGTTCTGGTGGACTCCTGCAACCCATTAGATGTCTATGAAATGTTTCTGTCAGCTTGGAAAAGTATTTGTTGTTTGATTGTTTTTTTGCATCTTGTGAAATGGATGTAGCCGCAGCCATCATCTTTGCCAAAGTTACCAAGCGTTGATCATTCACCGTCTTCCGCGAAATGAGTCGCACTTGACAACCCAAGGTGGAAGAAATCCTCAGTGCATCGCCACTGCTGTAAGGGTTCCCATCGGGGTATAAATCTGTATTCCTCCAAAAGAAGGATGGTCCACCGGTAATATGAATGTATATATGCATACTGTATACGTAAATATAGATATAATCAAATGTTTATCATCTCAATTGTGCCAAAGGCTTAGCTTAAACAGAAAAGGATTTTGTAAAACCTTGACACATAGATTCAGGAAGATTCATAGATGACAGATCAAGACCTTCCCTGGAGGTCAAGAAACTGCTTCAGTTGCGGACCGCTTTTGTTAATCATCACCCAGAACCTCAGCTTGGATGGATGTATGAAACTAAGACAATCAGCAGGTATGACGAGGAGGTTGCTATTGATGGATGCTATTTAATTTTGTGAATGATGATGGTGATGATGATGATGATGATGATGATGATGATGATGACGGTGGTGGTGATAGTGGTACAAGATTGGTACAAGTGATGAAAATGTCAAGATTGAACCCCATCTATAAGTCCTAAAAGCCTGAACCATTCAGCATTTTCACACTGCTTGCTACCACATGCCTACCCAATCTCCAATGTTTTGCCTAGATTTTCTTCAGTTCGACCTAGTTGAACCGATTCTGTTTGTGTCCTTCGTGCCTTGCTACCGTGACTAAGATGCAGTCTCATCTCTCCAAATCAAATGATTGATCACAAAAATCAGCACACAACTAAAGAGTTGCACAGTTAAACATTGAACAACTTCAAACCAAAAATCTGAATAATTTCACTACAACTTCATCTTGCAACCTGATTTTTTCCTTCCACTTCTTTCCCACAAAAAGCCCTTGGAAATTGTTCAAAAATCAAGAAACCGATCAGGCACCACCATGTGAACCTGCATCACATCCTGTTGCATGCTTGCAGGCAACACTTCACCTCAACCAAGTGGTCAGAATGGCAGAAACTTGTTGCCAAAAACCTCATATAACATAGACATGAACAAAACATAGCAACACAGCATATAGTTAGCATATGACAACCACAGTTCCTACATTGTAGGGTTTCTCTTAACATGCCACTTTTACTAATAATTAGCTCATTTATTCAAAAAAAACATATGCCAATCTATTTGGAGTAACATTTTTCACAAACAAACACAATCTAGTTGGTGGGCTTTCAACCCCATCTGAAAAATATGCTCGTCAAAATGGGTTCCATCTTCCCCAAGTTTCGGGGTAAAAATAAACAAGATATTTGAAGTTGCCACCACCCGCCCAGCAAACTTGATCCATTTTTCCTTTAGTAATAATTAATTAAAGTCCTAAACAAATACATCAACTTTTTTGGAGTAACATGCAACAAACAAACAATGCAAACTTGCTTCATTTTTTCCAAGGTACTATGAGAGAGCATCATCGACATGGAACGTTTCGAATTCAAACAGGGCACCTGTTTGACGAAAGGAACGCCGCCCCAAGTTGTGAAGGTAGTCACCGGGGGGTCTTAACGATGAACGATGACCAATGTCAATGTATGGAATGTTTGGTTTGGTTCCCTGTTTTTGGTGATGTGTGTTTTTTGTTAAAGGGGGGAAGAGAAGTCGGGGTTACAATACAAACTCATCTATAATTCGTAGGGGCCCCTACTTTGAAGGTGGAACAAAACTGGTCTCCCAAGGCACTTGCGATCCAGGCATTGGACGATTCACCGGGCTCGGCGGTGGTGGTGGCGGTGGTTGCTTTTCAGGTGTCACCTGGTGGGAGGAAAGGCAGCCGTGAAAAACGATCCTATCTCAGCAACCCGTTTTTTTCCGAGTCTTTTATGGCTAGAGTCCACCTACACCCCGGCATAAGGTGACTCTTGCCATATGGACTGGTTCGCAGGTTTGTACTTTGCTTCTGATCCCTAATGGACCATGTAGAATGGCCAGTCAACCGCTCCCGCCGTAACGTACCCCCCTAGAAATAAGGCCTTATTAAGGGCTTACTATAACCATTGGTTTCCCTTGATAAGGCCTTATATTAAACCCGTATTTGTGATGAGGGTATGTTAGCGGGGGAGTGGGTTGACCAAACATAAATATGTTTCCTTTGTGTTTTACAGTCATATGTTCAAGTGGTTTTCCAATCACGTTCTTACGTGACTTTATGTGTTATGGTTGTGGCTCCTGTGTGAGTTTCAAAAAACAAGTCAAGCCTGATTCCTCCCAAAGCCAAACTTGCCAAGTACGGGAGCCTATCTGAACTTCCGAACTGTAAAACTAAGGTAACTAAGGTGTGGCTAATGGAACCGCACCTATAGTGCTAGCTTCTTGGTTTTGTTTCCCCGCAGTGCTTGAGGATTTCGACACCCTCCCTTAAACTAGTTGGAAGATGAATTGGGATGGCCTATTTTTGGGGGGTCATGTTAGTTTCAGGGAGGGTAATGCCCCAACCCTTCCGTTTCTTAAATCCCCTTCCAACCCAAACCGCACCGCTGCCGAATCTGCTTCTGCCGAAACCGGCGCTGGCGGTGGCGGTGGCACTGGCAACGGCGGAGCATCATCGCTCTTGTTACCATTGGAACCTGCGGAATAAATGGCGGAATGTGGCCAGGTGTTGGGGGAAGTGTAAGGTGAGCATATCTGGGAAACTCCTGGGCAACAACAAAAGCAACAAGAAAACACCAAAAAACAAATACACATCAACAACAAACTGTGCAGTTCATGCAGTGTTTCCAAAAAACATCGACTTCCGAATTGCTTTCAAAAAATCCTGTAATTATATTATACCTCCAATTCTTCCCACCATCCCCGGTTTGATTTTTTGAGAAAAACTCTTTTCCCACAACTCGTTCGGCCCCAATGGGGTGGCACCTGTGCTGCGTTTCACCATGCCCTCTGGGAAGCCACTCTGCGGCTCTGAAATTTCATGGTGAACTTCCACCTGAGATTTTTGGTGAAGGAAGTTGGGTGGATGATGAGATGATGTGGGAGGGTTTTTTGAGAAAATCTGATTGATTTTAACAAGGTGGTATGAAATCATCAATTGATACATATTCCGAATTCATTTGATGTCTATATATATATATATGATAGACTTTGAATGTTTGGTTACATTCTTGCTGGTGATGGATATTTTCATGACCATACATGACCTTTTTGGTCGCTTCGAAACCTATCTGTGAGCTTCCCTGCCAACCTCAAAACCCTCCATTTTCAGCCCATCGCATTGTCACCATCACCCCGGTGCCTTTGGTGGAGGTATTGCCGCGGTGGGTAAGGAAGAGCTCGTCTGGGAACGAGTGCGCTTGGGTTTTTCATCTTCCTCCACGATCCTTTGTTGCCATCGGATGGGCGAACAAAAATGAAGGATGGTTGTGATGGTGAGGGAAAGGATACCTGGTGAAAGGTTGCATAAATAGATGCAGATGGATATGACACGCACAAAAAATGTATATACACAAAAAAACACAAAAATAGTTCCTTGCAGTGCATCCTCTTGATCCCTTGCACACCAGGTGGTTTCCAGCAGCGGGTGCCACTGAGAAACCACATTAATGGATGAATCTAAAGTAAAATCAATTGAGAGCAATCCAATTAGAGCATCTTACCCTCCCAAAAACCAAGCTCCTGAAAATAGACCGTCGGAAAAGCAAACCAGTATCTTACTGTATCCCAACTATTAACGTCCACCCTGATGGCACGACCAACCCACCAATCTCCAAAACCCAAGGGCCCATAACGAAAAAAACACCGGCCAAGAATCTCTTCACAAATCCATTCGTGTCTGGCCAAACCGGGTAAATCCTTGGTTGAAGATGCGTAAAAGCAAGGGTGATGCTGAAGTTGGCAGTGTGTCGGTGGTTGTTGGTGGTGACTTGATTCGGTTGGTGATTGGTTCAATTGTAGCACTAATCGATACTCCCCCAAAACTAACATGGATGAAAATCACCCCCCTTCAAAAAGGAGAATCATCTTCCAAACCTACATTTTTTGGGGTTCCATGTTAGTTTTCAGGTGGTGTAGATTTATAGCGTGGACATCTACCCCTTCAATTTCCCCAAATGCTCACACCAGCTGCTTGGACTTCAATGACAGTGGGACTTCGCACTCGAAAATCTGCCTGGCTTCTAAGCAAAACTGAATCAAACATTGGCATATGAACAACAGGAGTTCCCTGGAACAACCTCTTACTTGCGGTTGGAGGTCGTTATTTAATGTTATTTACCCACGTTCATGTTTTTTTGGAGTTTATGAGTTTATGAATTCATGTTCCTGTAAAGAAACAGATAACACTTCTCATCAATCTGACCCAATAACGTCACGCAAAACAAGTCAAACAGGGTCATAGGGTACATCCTGTGCCAAACTCATTAGCAACTTCCAGTAATTTCAACCTTCACGTCCCATAATCACTCCATCATCTTTTCATTTCTAGGACAGTAATAGCTACACATCTGCCATTTTTAGTGAAAAAAACAAAATTCCCAACCCCTGTATTATTTGCCCATTTTAAAGGCAACTTCCCTTTCCTACGCTCCATATGTTCATAAACATAGCCCACCAGTGCCACCTCCCTTTTTTGATCTTCCATCAGGAGACGAGACGTTTTTGTGGCTCCAATTGTAGCAAACCCAGCAGTACAGATTTCGATAGGTCACTCACTTTCCTGGCATGTCATAGCTGCAGTCGTTCGGCCAAGTCACGATGCAACAAAAATGGATGTTGCAAGTGGCCTGACATACCTTTTCAATTCAATGTATGATAACTCAGGAACATACGTTTTGTTGTTGGTGATACAGTGATGCAGTGATACATGCCACAAGGCTGCAGCGTTAATGTCATCAATCGCTCCAGGTCCAAGCACGGAAAGTCACATGTGTGTACCAACATTTGGTGGAGCAGATGCATTTGAACAGCTTCGCATCAATAAACAACATCTCTTTATAAACAAACAGTTCGCCATGCTGTTTGGATGCAAAGGCCATCAAACACATGTGTGTGGTTTTATTTTCTATACTTAGACATATCACCGGATACAAGCTTAAGTGGAACTCTAACGCACACTTTGCATACTACAACCAAGCAAAATATGTATTTATGCTGATTTCTCTCTATCTCTCTCTAAAAATGATTCTTTACATGTTTGTAACCATCCTGGTCTAGACCCATAAATCTCTTGCAATTTCCACTTTTTGACGCCAATTTCCTTTTGAATGCGCTTCTTTTGAGCATTCATTTTTTCTTATATTATCCGATGAATATCTTCAATTTCAACAACTCGACATGCCCTGAAAAGTCCGTGGCAACCATTTTTGGCCAAGTTACAATTTGCCCAAGACATTGATGATCTCTTCCTGCCTGGGTGTTTAAGTGCATTTAGTGCATATGATCTGAACAAGCAAAAGGAAACATGGGACGAGACAACTGTCAAAGTTCAAATATTGATGAATGATAGTAGATACGTGCTGATCAAAAGTCATGACATATCATGTTCATAATGCGTCAAATATGTACCAACATGTTGGAGAAAGGATTGGTCATCAGTAATCAGAATGACAGTGATAAAACAAAGAACAATAATCATAAGCGATAATGATAAAACACAACAAGACTAAATCTAGTAATAAAGGATAAGAACGTTAACAACAAAAATAGCATATACAATAATTAGGAAAAAGTTTGCAATAAACAGCAAATATTTACAGAACAAAAAAATAATAGCAATGATCAGAATCATCACAATTTTCAATTGCTTTCTGCTAGTCCTAAAAATCATGACAAAATCTCCCCAACTTTATGAATTAAGTTTGCCACTCAACTCGGCAGCACCCAATTTTCTTGCGAATGTTCATCACCCTTCAAAATGTTTGTTCGGAGGCAAAAACCAAAGAAACAAAAACAACAAATTCAAAATCAGCAATCCAAAGAAATGAAACAAAGATTGTTTCTTAATCAAATTACCATCGTCATAATCTGAGAACCAGCACAAAAATACCAATTTGAAACAAAAAACATCAGTCAACATAACCAGCAAAAATCAGTCCACCCCACTTTTCGTTATCACCATCTTCAAAGCCAAGACACTTCGTAGGGATTTTATTCCCAGCAAAAGGAAAATGCCCCACAAGCAGAACGAAAAGAAGAACACCTAAACCTTAGAAATTCACCAGAAAGAAGAGTGAAGTTCCAACATTGCAACATGTCTCACACTAAGAGTTGCATTGAAACACTAGCGGCCACTTGTCTTCTTTGAACAAGAAAACCTGCTGAGTTGATACAACCATCAACAGCAACAATGACCCATGCCTGATTTTATCTCAAAGTCATAGCCACGCAA
This sequence comes from Breviolum minutum Mf 1.05b.01, assembly GCA_000507305.1. Lineage (NCBI taxonomy): Eukaryota > Dinophyceae > Suessiales > Symbiodiniaceae > Breviolum > Breviolum minutum. The sequence goes on along the minus strand of DF239321.1, from coordinate 221,806 downwards.
TCTCCAACCAGAAGTCTATATCACTATCACTACCATCCTCACCATGATCATCTTCCAACTCAGTTAACCCAAACAACTTGACCCTCCACTCCATCTCTTTAGCCCAAGAAACACCAAAGGTCCGAGCTAAAATCGTGCGAATCTTCGCCTTAAAATGTGTGGCGATACCAAAATTTCCAATGGCGTGCAGAGAAGGGTTTCGTGAACACAGCAACCGATTCTGTTCTGACTTCAATGACGTCAAGTTCAACACAAATACATACAGGAATGTCACTTTTTGAAAGGGCCATTCTCTTCAAAAAAAATTATCTTCAAACATCACCTAACACCAACTTTTGAAACAAAACATTTCAAAACAAAACGTATCTTCAAGCATTTTTTCAAACAACACCCTCTATCAAATCTGTTCATTTGGCTCCCTACCGTCATCATCCCTGCAACCCCCAACCCACAAAGCCCCCACAAAAAATGCCACGTCCAAGGCACGTAACACCTCGGGTGCCGTATAGGGCTTCGTTCCCACCGTGGATTTGGCTTCCGAAAAGCCGACACCAATGGCCTCGTGACACATGGATTTCTTGGTGTTTTTGGCTCCCCAAAAAAGGGACAAGTCGTGGTGTTGGGATGTTGGATGTTGATATTTTTTGGTTGGATGGCAAGGTTGGGACACACACACGCACACACAAATTGGTTGTGCATGTTTTGGTGTTGGATACAATTTGGGTACATGTTTGCTAGGTGGATTTTCGATGATGTGGGAATAGCTTTGCTATAAGGAACCAGGTGACGTATTGTCACATCTTCAAGAACTTGGATTCAAATATTGCATGCTATCGAGTTTTAGCTGCTTAGCTAGCTGCTGGATTTGAGTGTAGCAAGTTCAAGAGAGAACGTCATGATGATGATGATGATGATGATGATGATGATGATGATGATGATGATGATGATGATGATGATGATGATGATGCGACCAATATATAACTAACAACGATAGATATTACAATGATGAATACGATAATTGCCACCAAAGTCCACAATCACAATGCAACACAATCACCCTCAACCCGGAACCCTCCTCCACCATCTTCCACACCTATATCCAATCCAACCATCATCATGGAACCCCAACCCCATTGACATCCTTCCTTTCCTAACGACTCACGTTGCACCTTGGACAGTCCAAAGTCGGTGATTTTCACCGTGTAAAACACCAAAGGCTTCTGTCCTCATCGGCAGAGAAGGTGCTTAGCCCACCCGACTCCCGAGAGGTTGTTCAGTCGATAATTTTTCCATTATTTTCCAAGGTGGGATGTGTTACAATTAGCTTCGTCATAGTTTGATTTTCCTGGAAGGGAAAATATGGTATTATGATAACATAATTACTATGTGCCAGTTTGGAAGGGATACAAGTGATGTCAATGCATACAACTCAGCAAAAATGAAGGATGTTTATAAGACTAGTATAACTGAAATGCCTGAAACTGCCATGACAACATAAAGAAATCTTCACCTTGAGTTTGTCCTAAGAAAACTTAACATCCAACTTTTTCCCACTACGTACTCCAACCCCACACACAAACAAACAGAGACATCACCACCATCCCACCATCCCTGCCATGCCAGTCATCTCCCTCCATCAAAACTGAGTTACGACGTTCCCCGGCCACCAAGACATTTTCCAGTTTCATGTCGCGGTGGATAACGCCTTGACCTTAGTATGGACATGCTGGAACCAGTTTCCTGGGCAGCCTATTTTGGTGTTTATGGCTAGGCTGTTAGGAAAGCAATCTAGGCCTGCTAGGTTTCCAGGAATCAGATTGCTTAAGAGAGGATGTCTTCCTGCAATTTTCTTAAAAATGTTAGTAAAGCAATGAAAGCAACCCAAAAAGTAAGGACGGTCTTGCCATATACAATTCAGGGATATCCGGATATTTTCAGATTGAATGAGGGCAATCGATGCCCTTCCATCAACAAGAATACGTAGAGTCAGAGCAAATACCCACTCCCCATCAAAATTAACAAGAACAACAACAACAACAACAACAACAACAACAACAACAACAGATCGCACACATCTAATTTAGCCGATGGAACTGTGAAGAAAGGATAAACCTTCCACCAGTTGCGACACTACAAAGGCAGCTTCTCGTTCCTGGTAGTTCAGCGGCAGCTGATGGTAAAATGTACCGAGGTGAAACTTTTAGCAAATATCTGGAAGATTGGTATGGTAGATCCATCTATTTAATATAGCTAGAATATGATATATGAATATAAAAACATAGATATGCGTGTGTGCATAAAGTGCACAAATGAAAAAACAATACATATATATATATAATAATTGTATTACTACACACGTATGAGGACTAGGGTGTAAGTAGATGGTTCCTGCCATGTCATAACTTTGTTTCATGATTGCCTTTTTACTAGAGTCACTGGTAATTACCCATAGTTACACCCGTCTACTTTCAACTTGGCGTATCGTAATTCAATACTTTGAGGGAATACTCGTGGGACAACCGGTCAGCATGACGTGGGGTGAAGGTAATCAGAGCTTGATTTTGTCGGTGCAACATCTGATTGCTGGAATTGTATACTGTAATACAATTTGGGTAAACAAAATCATTCAACCGCACTTTTCAATGGCATCATCTGGTAGCATTTTTCTACTGCGACTTCTTGCTTGCAAAGATCGAAGAAGGGGGTTAAGGAGGCACTGAATATGTGCAGCTTCTCACTAAGGTAACAAAAAACACATGTCAAACATTGTACGTACTTTGCTTTGCAAAGATATGTGCAAAATGATTTACCTGTTGAAAAAGCCATCTAGAAGGTAATGTTTTCAATGACTTCAACTAAAACAACACTTGTTGGGTTACCGCTACGATAACTATTGCATCACAATGCCTATGCCTTAATATTAGGGACCCCAAGAATTCACGCGAAAATCAGTTTCATTTTATCGGAAATGCAAAGGTTTTCTTAGGGACCCTCCAAACTTTGAAAGAACCCCCCAACTATCGTTATCATCATTACGACCATCAAAGCAGTCAATTCTTGGTGGGTATTCTTAGGTGGGTTGTTCCCAGCTTCCGTTATAAATCAACCGCCGTGCCTGTAAGCGTGCAGGCTCTCGATTGGTGAGGACGGTATAGAGATCCCCTCCACCTACCAACCTTAAACGAGCAGCAATAGCAAGATGTCTGACATTCTTTTTAACAGGAATTGGCAATGATACATGTCAAGCAAAAGAAGTTTTTCTGGCTTCATCATTCATCACTCGAATATTCTGTGAATCTCTTTCCATCAAGAGCTGATTGAAGGACATGACCATGCATGACCTTACCTTTGTGTGGTGTAGTGATTTGTTTGCAAACGGGAGGCCTAGATGCAAACAAGATCGAGATCATTACGGACAGTCATGGATAAATCAAGCCACTAAGCAATTGCACAATCATGATGATGACGATGATGATGATGATGATGATGATGATGATGATGATGATGATGATCATGTTGATCATGATGATCATGATGATGACCATGATTATACCGCATGGTACGTATACAATTTGTATAGACAACTAAATCAGGAGCAGTAATAATGCTCACAACTTCACCATCCTAATGAATTGTTTTCTGTTGACATTTGTCTGGAGTGAATCATGAATATCTTTCACCTAGCTCAACATCACATCGACATACACTCCCTAAAACTAACATAGCACCACACAGTAACTCATCCCCAGTCTTCCAACCATCCATCTTCAAGTGCTATATTAGTTTCAAAGCAGGTAGGTAGACTAACATTTAAAAAACATATCTTCGCCAGGTCCCTCCTATCCATGTCGTTTTCCCCTACACCAAACCAACCAACCAACCAACAAAAACACGTCGAGGTGACTCCAAAACCAATAAGAACCAATCGCCCATCTCAAAGGTATCAATCAACCTCGGTGCATTAACGGTGGGGTAGTGAGTCATTTATCGGTGAGAGAGATGGAGATGATGTTCAAAGAATCTGGGATATATATTTGCATCTCTCTCACTGATTTAGCTACGAACTCTGTATACCTTGTGGCAACTCCAGTTCTTTCTCTTAACAAAAACAAGGTTGGTTATCGGCAACTATCAAATACTATCAAATATTATCTATAACACAGCACTATGGTGGTGAACCAAACAAAAGATTTTTTTGGGTGGGGGGAGGACCGACTCCGGAGTCGGAGAGTCGATCCAACTTCCAACTATTGCAGTTTACCAGGACAGATTGATGGCAGGTTTGCTTCAAAGTCTCAATAAAAAACATTACACGATCATCACGATATGAAAATGGGCCAGTAAAATATACAAAAATCCCATAATGATCCATATCAATCATATCAATAGCTGCCATTTGCCTACTTGGAAGAGGTATGAATTTTCCCTCACCTAAAAATCTGTCAAGGTGAAGGTGACAGATCGACAAGGAGCTGAACGATGTTCGGATGTGGTGGTAGACGCTTCAGGATTTCCACCTTTTGAAGCCAGCAACAACAAAGAAATGGAGGATGATGGGGAAACGAACCAAACATGATGCAGTGACAAATATAGGTATATTTACATATGTATTCAAAATAGGCTACCAAAAATGAATACAATGTTTATACATGTAGAAACTATAATGATGCAAAAACCGTTATTTATATATAGCATCTTATAAAGATCTATGATATGAAGGTACATGTCTTTGTTTCTGAAAGACAAAAGAGAGGGAGAGATGCTTTATCTGTCAACAGTCTACATGCTACAAACATCACCTCCACAAACAATAAAACCACAGGAAATCATCCAACAAAAATACCTGCAACAACTCATGGCCTGCCATCCCCACTCGGCCCCAACCTCCCGACTCAGCTTCTTCTCTTCGCGCTCCGCGTTGGGCAGAAGATGTAAGCGCCTGGCCGGGGGAAACTTGAAACTCCGAAGTCCTACCGTGGATGGCTGAAAGTTTTTTGGGGATTCCTGCGGTGTATTGTACAACTCCGGGGAAAAAAGAAGGTGGAACCCTTTAAAAATGGAGGATTTGAAAGATGATGTTTCTTTTTCAAAGGGGTCATTTGTTCCAGCTGGAGGTTATGAATGACCAACTTCTCAAAGAAGTATATGACAGATTTACTTCCATGGTCTCATGAAAAGAAACACACAACTCAAAACCTGATGTGGCATGTATGAATACAATATTCATTTTTTGTGTTGAATTCATGTATATAGATGTACATATGCTATTTTTTCCTACGTATTGATGCAAACAAAACATATCTTCGTCATATTTACATTCATGTATTCAGATCCCTGATGAAGATACATCTCTCCCTTTCCTTTGCCAGGCCTCAAATCCACCACCTTCACGGCAAAGCCACCGCCCAGTTGCTGTTCACCTCGACGGTAACACACAAAGACCTGCCCACGGGGGTAATGAGCTGGTGAAGTGAGTGGGGAAATATCAACTTTAAAAGGAAAATATGTGGAAAAAGCTTGTGGAACTATTCCAAGTATGATTGGAAAATGATAGATGCCAATACGTGCATATACTGTAATTATATGTAATTATAAATATCTATACGCATTCCCCATCATTTAAATTCCCCCAAATTACGGGCTTTAAAACATGAATGATAAAATCAATCAGCAACATTGGACCGACATATTAGTCAACTTAATACCACCTTTATGGACTTAGAAAGATTATCTTTCAAACCTTCCTGATTGGCTTGAAGCTGTCTGTCTAAGGCACCTGTCCCGATGCGCCACGTCCCAGTTCCCGACCACGGCGGTAGCCATGGAAGTAGACAGGTGGACCCGCCTGCTGCAGGACTCCAAACAGTGGGCCATGGGAAGAGGGGCAGCAGCAAACAACAACCGCGAAACTGACACCCTCGTTGCAACAAATGGCAAGGTGACCCTTGTGGAAAAAAAATAATTTTTCCCGAGATGAAAATCATCAAATATATAGTCCTTGCGAGTATAATATGGAAGGAGGTGCATCAATGACAAGTTTTTTTTGGAAGGGGGGAGTGGGCGGTTCACATTTTTCACCATCCACTTTTGACGGGAAAAAAATCGGACACATGAATTCCGACCCTGACCACGGCTGGTTTTACAGCATCTACCCTACAAAAATCATCCAACCCAACCACTATTATTACAGTAAGCAATTTTCACTAAGGACATCTCTGCAAGTTTCTAAAGCCACTCACACCCTTAACGAATGGAACCTAAACTTGCATGATTATGACCCTTTTCAACACAAAAAGAACATCTTCCAAACTTCCATTTTTTGGATCTGATGACAAAAGTTGGACCAAAGTAGCTATCCACATCTAGCATTTAAATCAAAACATCATTAATGACATGTAAAAAACACACCAACAGCCTTGTTCACTTCCACAAGGTCTTCATCATCACTTCCACCAGTTACATCCACCACTTCCTTGGTAAAAAATGGCTGGGGATTCTGCCCTCTTTGGCAGCAAGATGATGATGAATGACGTCTAAGGCAAACAAACGAAGCCAAGGTATGGTTGTCTATGACGATGTCAGTGACGATGTCTATGTGTACGTGAAAGTGTGATTGTGAATTTGAACTTTGTGTCATGTTGAAGCACATCAGAGTATCAAATTGATGATGGCTCGCAAAACAACACTTTGCGTTAGGTCTTGTTTGCAGTGATCATGAATCATCAGAATCAATCACTAGCCTTCCTTGCTGGTTCGAACTGACTCCATTGAACAAAACATATACTCGACCTAAGCAACAAAATGGTGACATCGTGACATCCTTCAAGTACCCGGGGCTTCTTGACACGATTATGAAATCTCAAAATTATCGTGATTTTATGGCTTCGAAGCCCATGCTTTTACCAAACAACAAAAATCTTTCAAACTGGAGACAAAACTCTGCACATATCTACTCTACAGTTTTCATGTTTTTTATCTGCTTCCTCCCAAATACTAGTAAACATCTTGTCCTCAAGCCCGTTTATATCAATTCACAAGAATAAGAGCCCAAGTTTCTGTTACCAAATCATCGCTTTCCACATGCAAGTTGTGATCATCTGGATCATCAACATGTACCACATCATCCAAACCCATTACATCACTGGCACTGGCAGCACTTGCACTGCTGCCACCAGCTGAAGCCATGGCCCGAGTTCACATTGAGGTTGTATATCAAGTATGATGTTATGATACTCTTTTCCACTCAAGGCTTTCAGATTTTGGAGAAAAGGGTAAGTGATGAGGTGGAAACAGAAAAGTGAAAGGAGATCTTTTGTCAGTTTATTATTTTTTTTGGGGGGAGGGCTGAAATAAACACAGTAAACCTTGTAGGATAGAAGTGAACCATTTTGTTGGGTGGGGGGAAATTGGTCACATGCGAAGATGCTTCAAGAAACAACCACCTCACCACCGGGCCATAATGGAAATGAAAGTCAGGACCAAGTTGAAAATAACCCTCACTGATTCTGCCTCAAGGTCTCAGGAGACTTAGTAAGTAAGCTATGTTTCGAATAAAAGGCTTGCCACAATTTTCACGGTGTGTGGATATTATAAAAAACCAACACTTGGTGCTTTCTTAAAGTCAGGTATGCCGCTATACACATTTATTGTTTTCATCCATGTTGTCAGTTGTCCCTTGTTGCCACTTTGCATCTGCTTGAGCCTTGCTCTTTTTAGGTACGTCACGAGGTCATGCAAAACTGGCAAAAAGCTCTTCGCAGGGTCCAAAATCTGAGAGTCTTGGAGCAAGCAATCACCAGAATTAAAAACTGGTCATTGAAACATAATATCACTGCAAAACATCCCCTACTCAGCTGTTGTTCCTGAAAGTAGCAACTTGTTGATGATATACAGGAAATACCTATTTTCCTTAGTAAATATCACAAGTAAATCTCAAGTATGAACTCAAATTACCCAGGTACATCGCCACTGTGACCTTTTACAACGTGCGTCAGCATTGCTCGAAGGCACCTTTATTCAACAGATGGACTGACTTGAAGATTTTCATCAAAACGAGTCATGCAGGTTTTCCAAAAAAAAACGCATCACCAGTGGTGATGGGATGTGTTTTATTCCATGTTTTTTCACATATATATGCGGGACAAAATTCATCAGTTCATACATTTTTTGTTCAAACCCCATGACTATATATATTAGCAAAAGGTTTCAACAAATTTTTCTACTAACCGACTTTACCCCCCCCAAAAAAAAAGACCTCCAAAATCCCTCATGAAATGCCATCGTCCCTATATCCACCACCAAAACCTCCCGGGAATCCCCAACTCACTTCCTGCAACTAAACCGAAATGGCCATTGCCTCAGGTGGTGTTTTTTTTGTTGACGTCGTTTTTGTAGGGAGATTTTGGTGATGCGGTTTTTGTTCTCAAATTTTGGTGGTGAAAAACACCAAGAATTTAGGTTGAAGTTCACCCCCAAAGTCTGGAAATTGGTGGATGCTCACCAATTCTCGACCAAAAATTCCCTGATTTTTTTTTGCGAAGGTTTATATACTTCTTTAAAACATTCATTTCCAGCAGTGATACACCATCTTATGAAGTACGTTCAGTGTCTATTTCAACTTAAAACAATAAAATCCTTTGAATTTACACTCCCTGAAACTAACATATCATAGCCTCTTAAAAAACAGGCCATCCCCAAAAGGAAATCTCATCTTCCAACCATTGATTCTTCAAGGGCTGTTTCACCAAGTTACCGTTGATGTCACACGACTCCGCTAGAAGTCGACCCTTTTCGGCCTGGCGGCTTCGTCACGAGTGATGCACACGGCGTATTTTTGGCATGGAATATGAAGCCAATGGATGGTATATTTACCTATACATTTGGTTGATTTTTTATGGAACATGTAGGTAAATATACCTACCAAACATGGATGGTATAGGTTATACGGTTATGGGTGATTTTTAGGTGAACCAGCCGGGAAAAACTGACACGAAACTACAAAAAATGGTGTGTTGTAAATGTTTCTCCTTTTCCAAGTGGGGATTTTCAGTTCCATGTTAGTTTTTGGGGATGTATTATCATATGGTTGATGTTTAGGGTAAAATTGCATGGGATATATACACCATACATATGGGCCATCCTAGGCCCTGAAGAACTAGTAACTAGGGCATTTTGGGGGGATTGTCTTACACTCATCAACAGTTCAGGGTGACCAACCGGTCGTTTGGTCGCGATGAACAATTGTCCATGAAAACCGACCACGATGGTTTTTTTTGGCAAGTCGATCTGACAGACTGTGAGTTTGCCAAAGAAACATGTGGACGTTTTTTTGCTTTCCTGGTCATGGCGGTGTTATTATTAGATATGTATGCTTCTTGGAATTGTAACATGACACATCCCCAAAACTGGGGTTTCTCCAATGGTTCAATCGTGGGATCTCCAAATGCAAACATCTTCAGGAATTTGAAGGTCTTCAACCTATCCACGGCTTCGGAAAACAGAGATCGGCTGGTGGACCTGACATTTCCGAGCTGCATCGGTTCCCCACGACGACTACCTTTTAAGTGGATTGATGGAGGGTGTGATGGGAACAACCTGTATATTTGTGCTGGTTGCTGTTGATGCAAATTTATGTAACAACAACAACAACAACAACAGCAGCAACAACAACAAAAGGAGTTAGGACATATAGACTAGCCATGATTATACATACTCCTGTCACAAGAAAAAAGCAATGACCACCATCCCAAGTGGAAAACTATGCCAACAACGGTAGTCTTTCAGTGTCTCTCTTGTCCAAAACATGGCAGCTATACGACGAAGACACCACCTTGCAGATTCTGCTGAACATGGCATTTCACCTTATCACTTGGAAGCTTTTATAGGCCCTTGGTGCTGGAAGGTTTGAGGTAACTTTTGCCAAGATTTTTTGCTCCCCAAAACTAACAGCTCGCACCTGCCAGGAAGGCATCCCAAAAGGAAAGAAATCATCTTTCAACCATGAGATTTCAGGTGCGAGCTGCTTCGGGGAGATTAACTCCAAGAAATCACCTAGATAGAAGCAATGATCAAACTGATGTGGCATTCTGTCTTGAAGTATAACTTAATTATTATGTGATGCATAGAAACATGGTTGATGGAGGTGGCAACACGCAAATGCATACCTATCCAACTACTTGTTCGAACCTCAAAACGCATGAAATACGTCGTTCGATCTTGATTAGGCCTCCCTTTTCGGAAGTACTTTGAGTCTTTTCCAATGACTCATCCGGACGTTGAACGGCATATATACTCATCCTTCCATGGGTTGACAACAACATACAGGGAACCCATCACCAGGTGTCCATACGATACAAGCAGTGGCACCCAACAATGCAATGCCAGCACCTGCAACTGCGTACAAATATCAACACATTGTATCATCTTATTTGTATGCCAGGATGAATTGATGGATACAATGTGGCTAGCTGGTTCGGCATGATTAAAATCATATCAACTTCACACAATACCTGGAGTTTTTCACTTGTTTGCAAGCAAAAACATATCCACAAGTCTACAAGTCTCTCCGTGTTTTCTCATATGCCCACATCCTTTTTCTTGGAACTATCACAACGGATGAAGGCGTTCACCCAGGAAGAATCACTGAGATCATCCGTGCCTTGAGCCGCGGATACGGAACAGCCAAACATCAGTACGGTGGTATCACCACCTGAGAAATACCGAGCTCTGGCAGTTGTCACAAGATCAACTTGATGATTTTACGAGTTTTAAATTTTAGGTGATGAGAGTTGTACCTTCATGTACCTTCAGCTTTTTTTTGCTACATGACGCACACAAGTATAGGTAGACGCTTTTGCGTCTTCTCAAACAATGCATTAGTATAGTGGTATACAGAAATCACATTAATGCATATATTCAAGATACACAAAGTCACAAAGCTAAATTGATTCGAATATGCAATGTTCAATACATATGCCAGAGTAAAAGGTTTGATCTCCCCAAATCTCAATTCAGAATCGTTTGAAGTGATTGCCAAGTAACATGACATACATTTACTAGAACCTATTCTTCCAAAGCCGCCTGTGCAAAGATATGTCTCACAGTCCAAGAGGACTAACTGCAGTTGCTACAATTTGAAACAAAAAGACTGGTGTCAATTCAACTGCATGAAAAAAGCCTTCTTATATCAATATCATTGAAGCTGGAATCAACACTGAAAGCTTAAGATTCCTTGCGAAAAGTAGCTTGTCCACTTCAAAATATGTTTGACACCTACATCCTCTCCAATCTTTGGGAAAATTTCTTCCTACTACTTTTGTGCAAACAAATCATGTACCAATACATCTCATAAACATATGATACCCTTAAAAAAATGGAGTTCAACACTTCTGGTTCTACAATTTCTTCATCTCCCATCCCAGTTCTCTTCCTTTCATCCCAAGAGCGTCAGATACATTTGCGACCTTCCCAACACCAAGTGACTTGCCCAGAGGCCATGGGATTTGACCTTAAGTCCGATGACTCTTTTCGATGAGCGTTCAAAAGTGATAGTATTTCTTCCTGGTGGAAAAAAGTGTTACACCCTGGGTGTCTATTAGGTTTATCCCCTTTTAAAGGGCTTCCTGGAGGGATCAAGCAGCTAGGGTACCATCCCAAGGGTACCACCACTTCCCCTATGATTTACCCTCTTGTAAACGAACCTAACAATGGAATATCCCCATTTTTAATAGCAAATACATCTTTTCAAACCTTCCCTAGTTGGTGGTTGAACCAACACATCAGAAAAATATGCTCGTCAACTTGGATCATTTCCCCAAATAAGGATTTAAAATATGTTTGAAACCGCCACCTAGAAATATTTTACACCCCGGAAGTTTAACAGCAAAAACCCGATGAAAAATGATGGTTGGAAGACACGGCTCTTTCCTTTTTGTCAAGGTAACTTTTTCAGGGGCGAGATATGAAACTTCAGGAGTGCAAGATGTTGGACCTACTCCTTACCCCCAGGATACTTGCTCGTAGCAAATATTGAGGTTTAACTATATGGTTTCCCGAATTCCCCAACAATGTTTCATGTCATCCTGGTGGTGACAATGGCATCCTTGATGAAGAGTATAGATCCAACATTTTAACCCCCAAGCTAAACTAACATGGCAATGAAGTATCCTCATTTTCAGTGAGAAATACATCTTCAAAGAGTCCATCTTAGTTTAAGTGCTATGCTAGTTTACCGGAGTGTATATCTACTCCAGGATGGTTTCCGAAGCATATGATGGCGAAGATGTTGGGATCGCGAGTGTCAGTTTGGTGATTGCACTCTTTCTTCCAGAATAATGGTTCGGTGGAACAGTGGCATACTTGAAACTCATTAGTTACTATAGTAGCGATACTGATGCAACCATTTTGTCACCAAACCATGATTATGGGAGGAAGATGGGGGAAGGGTACATGACACTGTAAGGTGTTCCAAAGAGTTTTTCCCAAAGTTTCATGACTTGGGTCGGAAAAATGACACAATAATGACACACCTGGTAAGGTAAAAAAAACAACAACAATTATCTCGTTACTTTCTCGTTTCAACTTCGGCTTTTCTCCAACAAAAAAAAAAGTGTGTTTCTTCCAACATCTCCCAGTCACATTCCTTCCTCCCTTCGAAATTGGATCACCAAGGTGCATCTGCAACCATTTCTCTGGAAGCCTTTAAGGTACAATCCACCAACTTAGGACGACCTGATACCACCTGTGGGAACGAAGAGGTGAACGGAACCATTGTTTGAGGTTTGAGGTTTCCGGGGGTTGAAGATATCTACCCTGTTTTGTAAAAGGGGAAACCAAGTCATGGATTGGTTGATGACTGGCAAAATGAGACTAGAAAAGGGTCTGTGTGTGTAGTGATGGTTTGGAAGAATGTGTGATAGCATTCTACACTGACTTGTCATGATTAAGTGGACAGATGAAACTGATTCCAGCAGTTTCCTTGTAAAGGAAACGAGTCAAGTCTTGTCTTTGGAAACCGCTGTCCACTGATGGAGCTTTTGAAAAAAGCAATCTCTCACATATTTTTGTGGAAGTGCACATCCTCCTCATCCAAAAACACAGTATACTCTCAGTATACCGTATACCTTCTAATTCTGTCATCGCGCTACATAATACCTGCTAGTGAAAAAACACCTACACGACATAAACATTCCATCATTTGGAACAAACAAATCTTCGTCAGGCATCACCTCCCACCCCCCCCCCCCCCAACCTCCACACAGCTGGAGGTCTTTCCAACTGAGCTATCCTTATGCCTCCGCAAAACCCCATAGTTCAGAAGCTACCATGATGATAGGTCGTGTAACTGGCCAAGATGTTTCGGGAAATCTGGCAGCTTGCAACAGGTAAGCTTAAGGGATTTTATGTATATTTTTATACATATATATCTAAATCTTAGTGTCCAAATAAGGTTGGTATACTTCAAAAGAAAACCTCAGAATTCTACTTCTCAATTTTTGATGACAAATTGTTTTCTTTTACAAATCCCAAACAGCTAGCCAAATTTCCAGAACCATCAATAAGTAGCCGTAGCCTTATATTACTATAGCTCATAGTTCTTACATTCCTCCAAATTTGAAAGATGGGAACCAAATCATCTTTGTGATGATTTCCTACATGAGAAGCTATTTTTGTGCGGCCAAGGCCAGGGCAATATGTTGAGGGATTCCATGTCTTTGATTTTTTGGTGGGAGTTCGTTACCATCCAAGTTCAAGGTCCGAAACCTTTCCAGAAAGAAATACGTAACTTTATAACATGATGAAAAAAACTGCAGTCATACTGTTGGTAGAAGAAATCCTGCATGAGTTCATATGGTACTATCCTATTTTTTACAGGGTTTGATACATCTCAGATGGTGCAAGATTTCTTCCATGAACAGTACCATTTTGTTTTTTCCCAAATGATTTGCTGTGATTGTCTGCATTAATTAACTCTCCACACCAGCTGAGATGATGACGAGAGTGTCAAGGAAAGTCTCCACAACCTCAGAGGTTGCAGGTGAGGAAGCGTACATCGTTCCATGCGTTTCTTTAGTTTCCTATACCTTTCCATGGTTTCATGTTTATACAAACTTCCCGATAATATCTCATCTTACAAACATGGAATCTTTATAATAATTTTCGAACCTTGAGACATCTGTTTATATATGTTTTTTACTGTTTCCTGCCACTCCTTTTCGCGAACTTCAAAGTCACCTGGATTGGCAGCTAGAAACTGAAGATGCTAAAATCTAGCTGCAATCTGAAGAAAACACCATTTTGGGATCACTAACCCATGACGATTTTGTTGGAACGTTCAAAAAATAGCACTGATGAGGGCTCACCACACGTGTCAATGTTAAAAAAAACTGATTGGAGGCACAACATCAATTCAATGAACTATGTGGTATATTTCAACTGAATGAATATGATCACCTGCCAACATTTTGAAAAAAACACAGTAAAAAATCCCCTGAAACTTTGGATGAATGTTTTCACCTGCCAAAAATTTGAAAAACATATCTAGCACCAAATGCTTGAAACCCGACATATATCCGTACATATCTTACATATCGATTTAAGGAGAAACAACCCCACCAAAGACCACCTGTTAAATTCTCAGGTTCCCAAGCACAACCGTGGCAGTTTTCGAGTCCACTAAAACCTGGGGATCTGGCAGTGTCAAGTAAAACAGCTAGTAATGAGAGTTGCATGTCAGGAATTGTGAGTGAATTTCCTATGAATTTCATCGTGATAGAAGTTATACACAAAAAAACAACTCCAGCTTCTGAAACAGACTTCAAATTGACTTTGAGGTGTCAAAGTTTATGATGAATGTAGTGCAGTTCTGGAAAGACGCAGCTGTTCAATGTGTTCATGCCAAATTGACTGTCCAACACTAAACAAACAGTCCACAACAAACGCGATTCAGTACGTAAAATCAAAGCATGGTCCCAAGATGTCCAAATAAAGACAGCCTGCAAAGCATATATGCATTTGAGTCGAGCTTTTTTCTCCGATGTGCTCAGCAAATGAAATTAGAAACCATTATCCATACTTTGATGGTGTGAGGCTCACCCACTCAGGTCATCTTGTGGCCGTTAGAGGTTTATAGCCCATCACCTGCATCTCATTCTCATCTCATTCTCATCTTATGTCATCTTGCCACCCTGACTGATGTAGAGAAGGATGGAGTCCCCTGTGCGCAACTGGATCTTGGTGAAACGATCATGCTGTAGACCCACCCTCTTCAGCGGGAGGATGATGGGGCTGCTCCTTGGCAACACCTCAAAACGAGAGCCCAAGATCCGGTCTGCTTGAGGCACTACTCCTTGAGCGTCTGCACGTAGTCGAGTCTTGCTCACTGCCACATCGATGCCCGCATACTCCGTGGAGATATGCCTCAACTGAACGCTGAAGAAGTCTGGAATCTGCAATCTCTCCACACTCTGCGACTGGAAGGAGTCAAGGTCATACCAATCAAAGAGTTCCTGCTCAATAGGACACTGCCTCTCCTGTACTGGAAAGATCTCTAACGGTCTCCAGCGAACTTTGTCTACATCTACGGAACCCATGGCATTGAAGAGGTTCACTGCAATCTCAATGCGGTCATTCACACAGACTGGCGTGATATTCTGAGTTGCTGCGACACGAGTTTCATCACCGTGAAAGCGGCAAATGTCTTTGTGGATCCAAAAAGATCGAGATGTGCCTTTGCTGAAGGTGTCAAACTTGAATGAGCACTCAAAAGGGTCCTCATAGGGCTTGTTGGGATCTTCTTCCTCAACAAGGTCACCACTCTTGTATGCATATCCATACGACACCTTTGTGCAGTGGTTCACATGGTGACTGGTCACCCTGGCAATCAAGATACGGTCGATCCTGATGCCGGCCCCTTCCACATGCACTGGAGACCAATCTGTGCGGGCATACTCCAAGTGGAGTGACTGACCATAGTATTGCTTGAAGCCCTTGTCAATCTTTGAGAACACTTGGTCCAAGGTCTTGTAGTAGACCACGAACCAAAGAGGACATACTTCGAAGCATCGGATCAATGCACCACCAAAGAGGAAAGAAATCACCAAGGGCAGCATGCTAGCCTCCATGAAGACTTGTGAATTTTCACCACCCTCGCAAATTTGTGGATCTCTGATTGCAGCTCTATGGAGCAACTCTGCCACTCTGCTTCTACCGTTCTCTTGGCTATTTGTCAAGCCTTCTACCACATACCTGTGCTGCATGGATTCATAGTCCTTCCTTCTCAAGCATAGCTCCTTCGTCAAACTCTTCCTGTCCGTCACTCGCACATCAATCGGCTGCGATGATGATGCACCCATGGCCGAATGGGTAGCTCTTAAGGCTTCAAGAAAAAATATCTCACCTACCATGTGTTGCTTAAAAACACCTCATGTTTTCACTGCATAATTTCCTTGAAATGCTGATGATGTAATTTCTGGGTATGTGTTGAAATCAGCTCGTCATCTTTGCAGAACCTACCGATGGTACGTCTTTTTTTAAGTTGATTAAAATCTCCAAACTCAAAATCTTGAAGCACAATCCTGCAGGAAATTCGAACTGTGGCTGCCCTGACTCCACTGTTTCCCCTGGCATTTTGGTTTGAAACAACTGTTGTTGCCATGTTGTTGTCAAAAATGACCTTAGACAAAGATGAAATCACATGAAGGGATGGGACACAATTGAGGCTGTATACACTTATCATTTATCATTTCATCTATAAAATAGAAGCTAGGTCTATCAGAGGTCAACTAATCCAAAAACCCTTCAAAAACACCCATGACTCGTAACAAATCCTTTTTATGTATCGATCAACCCCCTTTTGAAGCTGAGAGGAGAGTCGGCTTATCGTAATAAATACTTGGTGAATCTGACTCTGAAGACCTCTATATATACTTGATCGTCAATCCCCCAAAAAGCAAGGTCTTTTCTAACCATAACCAGGGTCATTTGGGTTCCAGGGTATATATATTATATATATATATATCATATCATCTTCATCTTGGATATGCTGATGTTCAATAGCCATGATTCTCCCTTCAAAGCAGCTGGCAGCGGACAAAAGCAAAACCATATTTTCGGTCCTTAATTTCTTCAGTTCAATTATTGTTGACTATGGCCTTCGCCACAGCACATGCGTTTCATGATGTTTCATGGGCTAAGTTTCTGGCGAGTTCCCAACTCAGGTCATCTTGTGGCCGTTAGAGGTTTATAGCCCATCACCTGCATCTCATTCTCATCTCATTCTCATCTTATGTCATCTTGCCACCCTGACTGATGTAGAGAAGGATGGAGTCCCCTGTGCGCAACTGGATCTTGGTGAAACGATCATGCTGTAGACCCACCCGCTTCAGCGGGAGGATGATGGGGCTGCTCCTTGGCAACACCTCAAAACGAGAGCCCAAGATCCGGTCTGCTTGAGGCACTACTCCTTGAGCGTCTGCACGTAGTCGAGTCTTGCTCACTGCCACATCGATGCCCGCATACTCCGTGGAGATATGCCTCAACTGAACGCTGAAGAAGTCTGGAATCTGCAATCTCTCCACACTCTGCGACTGGAAGGAGTCAAGGTCATACCAATCAAAGAGTTCCTGCTCAATAGGACACTGCCTCTCCTGTACTGGAAAGATCTCTAACGGTCTCCAGCGAACTTTGTCCACATCAATCAAGCCCATGGCATTGAAGAGGTTCACTGCAATCTCAATGCGGTCATTCACACAGACTGGCGTGATATTCTGAGTTGCTGCGACACGAGTTTCATCACCATGAAAGCGGCAAATGTCTTTGTGGATCCAAAAAGATCGAGATGTGCCTTTGCTGAAGGTGTCAAACTTGAATGAGCACTCAAAAGGGTCCTCATAGGGCTTGTTGGGATCTTCTTCCTCAACAAGGTCACCACTCTTGTATGCATATCCATACGACACCTTTGTGCAGTGGTTCACATGGTGACTGGTCACCCTGGCAATCAAGATGCGGTCGATCCTAATACCAGCCTCTGCCACATGCACTGGAGACCAATCTGTGCGGGCATACTCCAAATGGAGTGACTGACCATAGTATTGCTTGAAGCCCTTGTCAATCTTTGAGAACACTTGGTCCAAGGTCTTGTAGTAGACTACGAACCAAAGAGGACATACTTCGAAGCATCGGATCAATGCACCACCAAAGAGGAAAGAAATCACCAAGGGCAGCATGCTAGCCTCCATGAAGACTTGTGAATTTTCACCACCCTCGCAAATTTGTGGATCTCTGATAGCAGCTCTATGGAGCAACTCTGCCACTCTGCTTCTACTGTTCTCTTGGCTATTTGTCAAGCCTTCTACCACATACCTGTGCTGCATGGATTCATAGTCCTTCCTTCTCAAGCATAGCTCCTTCGTCAAACTCTTCCTGTCCGTCACTCGCACATCAATCGGCTGCGATGATGATGCACCCATGGCCGAATGGGTAGCTCTTTGCCCAGCCTTTTGCAACTCAAAGTCCTAAAGCAACATGTCTGATTACGTCTGATTCATCTTTATTTCCAGTCTTCCTTGAGAACTTTACTTTACGCTCTAAACAAACAATGGGCAATACATACGAAAAATCTCTTCGATTTTGAGATAACTTTAGCTACAGGATCTTCAATCTTTAGATCCAAATGGTGCTGATCCATATAACGAACCCCTTGCTTGCTGGCTGCTGATCGGACTACGGCAACGCAACCAAACGCATGAACGAAGCATCAGTGCGAGCAGTGTTTCCTCAAGGTTCAAGCATGTTGACTGGCAAAAAATGACATACCTTCCAGTGAACTAACATATCCAACCATGGACCAGGAAAATCATCAGCTAAAGACATGCCTTGAGAAGGTTTGATATGTTAGTTCCTAGCAGGGTATCCAAAACTAAACATCCAACGGAAATTCATGGATTTTTGGTTAAAGCTCATTACTAATGGCCCATTCAACCGTTCTTTGCCCCCCAAAAATCAGGCGTGCGGACCAATGATCGGTCATTTCCAACGAGTTCTCCTGGTGTTTCACCTGGCCAAATGGCGGCCGTTAAAAGAAAAGGTGTTGGAAACCTGAAAAAGATACACAAAAAACACGGGTTTTTTTTAAGGGATCATGACATTTGTAAGGGATATATACATATAGTGACAAATAATTATATGTGATTTGCTGACTTTGTATGTGATTGATTTTATTTGGGCGATCTTCGTACCATGAATCAACGCATCAACATCAAATTCAAGCAGAAAAGAGCAAAACATGTTGTTCATGTTAACTCGAAACATCAAAGAAGATGCTACTGGCTAGGCAGGTAGTGTCCAAGTTGTCCGTGTAAACATGACATATTCCTTATGTCATTTTATGTCAACTGATGAGAATAACTTCCATCAACCCTATCACCTATTGCTTCTCCTAAACGATTCCACCAGCGACATGGAATCGACTGTAACATAATCTGCCCATCAAGTTGACCTTCTTTCAAAGTACCTCCTGCGTCGATTGGTTCACCTCCAAAAAGCAGGAAACAATTTTGCGGATATACAAAAAAAAACGGGTAGGGCTATGGTATTAATATGTGTTAGATAATATGTCACCCCATCTACTCGCCTGGAAAATAATAAATGGAACTAGACTTTTTGATCCCATGGTTTTCCTTAGCAGCAGCTCTTTGACTGCATCTTCTTTAGGTCTCGGTTGCCTACCAATACAATGATAACATTATCAGCTCCCAAGACGGAGCAGGTGCCGTTGACCGGTGCAAAACTGCAGCGTTGTTGGATTCAAGTTGGCAGCATCGTTGGAAGAAACAGGTCTCAACTCTGATCAAAAAATCAGAATGAAAATTAGATTTTGTGCAGTTTCTTTGTGAGACTAACTCAAATCTATTCAAATCATATATTCAATCCACCCACCCTTTTCATGTATATATACAGTAAATATATAATATATTGCATATCATTGTTTTTCCTAACTCAACGGTTTTTTCCCAAAACAATCCGTTGATCTCACCTGCCAGGATCACCGGCTTGTCAAGCACCAAGGTCTCCTCATAGAGAGGTTTTCAGAATGCCCAGCTACGTTGCGAAGTTTCAAGCATCAAAATCCAAGCCATATATCAATGGTTGTTTCTGGTTCCCCTTAAAGGTGGTAGGTAGCATATAACCCCCCAGAAAGCAATATATAAGTGGTATATAATATTGCCAATTGGGTGATTATATGCTACCTACAACCTATTAAGGGAACCAGGAAACTCCATTGAACTTGGATTTGCTTAGAGATCTGATGATTGTGAGAATAAACAATAAAACTTATGTAGAATCACCCAACGCCCAACGCTACACACTCTATCTAGCTCTTGGCAAACTATGGTGGTGAAAAAGTGGGCAAGAAAGCCATATGGTGGTTAACACATGAATATCACTGACATCACCATATTCAAAAGGAAACATGTGTTCCCCAGCCAGTTACATTATATAAACGATGAAGAGATGTGGAATGTATAGATGTCGTTTCCGAAACCAAGTTGATGACACAGGGACCAAATATGAAACACCCAAGCCATCAGTTATAGTTCAACTTCCTCATCTTCAACAACCTATTTTTGTCCACCAACCAGCCAATGTCAAGTCACTTTATCATAATGCTGTCAGTTGTCACCCTCCGGTAAGATGGACAAATCTGGACCTTTGAAAGAAGATTGTTTTGTTAAAACTGATTGAGACAATTCTTGGTATATTTCTCTCTAGAAAATCGTTCCTATGTTCCTTTACCTGCAGTGTCCATCCTTAAAATCATACTCCGAAACGGGCGTGACGTTTCGTCCCTGGGACCATGAAGATATAATATCCATATTCGCCTTGAAATGTAGGTACTCTAAATACTGCGTCTTCTTTGAGTACCTCTACATTGAAAAAAGAACCAATCCAGTCAATCCAGCTAGAAAAATAATCAAATATGTCAAATATGAAGTACTGAACACGATATCAACCATCGATTTAATCGCTTCAGAACTCAAAGCTATGGAGTTTCTCCGTCCTCTACGAAGATCTGCCCTGAAAGTTGTAAAACACTGAAGCGATCAGTGGGAGCAGCAAGGAGTGCACGACGTAAGTCTTTCCTTGGATAGTGAAAGGATGGGATGGTACACTCCCTCAAACCAACAGCAAGTTTGCCTTCGAAAATAAGGCAAAGGCCCAAAAAGGAAAGTAAGTTTTCTCAACTGACCACCCATGGTTTTCAGGGACTAGCTGTTAGTTTCAAGGAGGGTATGCTTGTGAAAATAAAAGGTTTTTGATTCTATGATGGTCTAGAAAGTGGAGAAACTTTCATGAAATTCCGACATTGGTAGCATTCCTGCGAGATCATGGGAGGTAGATTAAGCTGACATAAGTAGTATCATTTTAATGTAATGATATACATAAGATGTATCTTTAACTTAATAACAGTGCAAAGTGAAGATTCCTTGTTGTATTCGCACCTTCTTTCAAACAAAAAAAACCGCAGCTTGGTATTTGACTCTTAAGTCTTCAATGGATTGAAGCAAAACCCATGGTATTCTATATCATACATATTAAATATATTAAACATAAATAGTGAAACATACACATCTCACCAACAGCGTTTTTTTCCATGAAGGAAACTGAGCTCCATACCATGTAGAAATCACCTGCTGCGGCCATGCCGCCTCATCAGGGACAGAATCAGCTGATGAATTCTCCATCCAGTGGTCATCAGGGCATGGGTGATGGGGGGGGTCACTGTTTTGGTGCTTCATTTTTTGCAGAATAGAATTATATTTTCCAATAACTTTTTGGACAGACTGAAATGAAGAAAATCATGTTGGGGGGGGGTGAAGATTCCAACATCTAGTGTTGTATCACATGTTTACTGTTCCAGGGAGAAACGGTTTCAGCGTTTTACTAAGGCTAGGGCGGCAACAAGTTTTTTATATAAACCACCAGAAAGGAACTACTGTAGGAAAACCAATGGAATCTGCTTAGGGGCCGGAAAATTGATCTACACTCATATGATCTCATAGTCAAATGCCAAGTCTAAACCAAACATCAACCAATACATTTCAGCACTGAAAGCAGTTTTCATATATCTTCACATCATAACAAGCAAAACTCTGATTTATCCTTGGGCACCAGCATCTTCACACATTCGGAGTTCTGTAGCTTTCCCATGAAATCATCCGGTGAGTACCACAATATCACACTCCCCACCTGCAGCTCGATACCACAACTGGCAGAAGGACCTTCCGCATGCCTTGGAAATTAAGCATTGTAACCATACCATACCACTTTTAGGAAGGGACGGTCAATATGTCACAATATTTAACATCAAGGGTTTTCCAACAACTACTTGTGAGATATCTCCAATCAACAGGTGAGTTAAAAACAGGTTGCTGTGCTTGTAAGGGATCCAATTTGCATGTACTTTTCCACTTGGGGCCGGCCGATTAAGGGGGAACAAAATACATCCATCAAATATCATCTAAAACAATTACCAGAGCTTCTTCCACCTGAAACAAATTGCAGCCATTTTAGTATCTTTTAGTTTGGGAGCAAACATTTGGGTTGATATTCGCCAACTTTTTTGGGAGCAATCGACAATTGTGAAGGGAAGGTTATTTCCAAGAACATCCATGGGACTGGTAAATTTACCTACATTTTGTTGATGTTTAAATTAGTAGGTATATAAACATATGTAAATATTGATAAAGATATACCATTTCCCATGGGAATCCTACGGGTTTTTGTATGAATTTTGGACCTCTTGAAACCCCCACGACCTCCCCACCGGAGCCAAAATTTCCCGACCCAACGGTGTTGGCCAAAACAACAGCTTCGGCTTCGCCGGCCGTAAAGCCACCTGGACGGTACAGGTGGTTTGAGGACATGGGGTTTACCCTTTCCTAAAACCTAACAGCTTGCCCCTGTTAGCAGAGGCCGAAACCTAAAAAGGAAACTTCATCTTCCAACCATCCATCCATTTTCAGGACCATATAGGGATTTGGATCTTGTATACTGAAACGCAACAAAAGGGTCTTAATCAAATTTAGCTGGTGCAGTACAGTTGGGATGCATTAAGTAAGCAGCACCAATTGCTACTCTTCCTGGAGAAAGTTCCTGCACTGCCTGGGATAAAAATGAAAACCAAGCAAACAAGAAATAATACCAATAAAAAAACAACTGTTGCATAGCTGAACTACCAAGCCCAAATCTTGAACCTGCTTTTGTTTCATCTTGCCGGCATCGCATCTTCCAAAATACAATCCCCCCAAAGCCCTGCCGGTTGGCGTACCGCTCTTAGCAGGGCTTTGTCGCAAATCGCAACCACTGTTGGCCCACACGCGATTTCTGACCTTGGGAGTCAGTATGTTGCAAGAGTGGAACATGGAGTGATTAGACAATGTTACTGTAAGTGATGTTCACTGAATTCATCTATGCACATGAGTACATATGTATGTTGCAAGAAGCGCAAAACAGTTGCAAGATGAAGTCAACCATGCTTCCTTATACACACAACTGTGACGTCTCAAAGAGAAATCCAGACTTCCAAATAGCTTTAACTTCCCATCATAGTTTCTGACAAAACAAACCACAGTCGTCATCTTGCTATACTAATACATGCTACCTTTTTCCAAGGTTAATGTTCTAAGCAACAACAGGCGAACTCATCACAACATATCAATGTCCAAACAACCCAACCAGAACCGTCTCCAGACCGAGGCGCAATGGTCGTTGCTTGTTTCCTTGTCGATTCCACCAACAAGCCGCCGGCGACGTTGCGGAGGATCGTGTTGCCTCCGCGAAAGAAAAATCGTGGGAAGGGCCCCCATCACCAGTGATAAGTAGGGGCCCATAACTCCACTTATAGGGGTGAAATAACACCAGTTACCGATATATAAGGCCATTTATAGGGGTGACATAAGTCCATTTACATATATTGCCTATCCTGAATGAACAAGGGAACGCACAAAAACATTCATATTATGGACAACTGCATTTTTGCTAAGAAAGTTTGGTAAATTTTTGGTTCTTTTTGCCATTACTCTTCGCTTACCAATATCTCCTGGAAAAGGATTCCGATTCCCACACTCTAAGACTCTAAGACTGGTGTTCCTTGATATCAGATGTACCACTCTTTAAACAAAATCAGGCCTGGTCTTGAAGACTAACCTGCTAAATCCCAAAAAAACCCTACAACCCGGCAAACTAACATATATAGCAATAGAAAATGGACCATTTGAAAATGTATTTCCTATTGAAAACTGGGATATTCCATTGCCATGTTGGTTTACCAGAGGGTAGTCACTAGTCCCTTAAAAGACCTGCAATGCAGCCGGCCGCATCGGCTCGAACCTCATGGTTTCAACGAATCAAGCCGCAGCAAAAAAGTGGAATGGAAAGCACTCATACTGTTGATGGAAGAAATCCTGCACCACATGGGATGTATAAAACCCGGTGAATAATGGGAAATTTACCATACCAACTGGTGCAGGATTTCAGCCATCAACAGTATCATGCCTTGTAGCTTCTTAGAAGTCATGAAAAAGACTTGATTTGGTTCAACTATATATAAATGGTTTCTCAAAGTTTTCTCTTAGAGACTTGATCTTGTTGATTCAATTTGAACAGAAACATCTTAGTTTTGGCCAAGAAGATGATTCAAGAATTCATCAAAACACAAGTTGCAATGTTTCTCAATACACCTGCACTGAACCAATGTAGGATACCGTTTGGTCCTCTAGGACACACACCTACAGCCAGTGACCTTCAAACACACCATGATGACAATGTCCAGCCGGCTAATAAATAAAGCATCGATTCAATTTCTTCCAAAATTAGATGTTAAAATCATGATTTCAACCTTACCTTGCCTAGCTGGTTGTTCCAACCCATCTGAAAGTAATGTGCAAATAGAGAGAGAAAGAGTCAAATTGGAAGAACTGCTCCCTACATAAGTGGTAAAACAAAAATTATAAACTGTGCGTTAAAACCAGCACCACCACTTGAGATCTAGGTATAATTTGCATGAATCAAAAAAACACGACTTCCAAGACTCAACCAACAAGCAGTTATTGACAGTGAATCTTAACCAAAAAATACCAAAAACATCAAACACTCAGCCCCAAAAGCCCTACACCCTGGAAAATCAACATCTTATTGAACCCAACAATGGAAGGTTTGAATCCACCTTTCACTAACACAACCCAACGACATCCCAAACGGTCGCCCGTGGTGTGCTCAGTCCAAGTGACAACGACTCCAGCACCGCGGTGGCTTGCCAAGGTGGTACGCCAAATTAAAGGATTCGCATCACCTGTTTTTGGGCGGCGCAACGTGGGTTGTTTTCGTCATGGGGCCCTGGTTGAGAGAGATATCAATACATATATATGGATATGATATAAAAGGAGTTATGGGGCCCCCTATAGATTGATGAATGGATAGATGGATGAATGGATGGATAGATGGACAGAGACGTTTTTGTTTTTGTTTCTTGCATGTTTTTTTTTTGGGGGGGGGAAAGGTGCATGAATGGTAGTGAGTTTGGAGCGAATATGGACAAGTAGTTTGAGAATCAATGGATTTGGTACTGTATTTGCGTGAAACAGACTGAATAGTGTAATTAATTGTAATTATAGTATTAGTCATGTTATATGGTGACTTTTTTGAAACATGTGTGTTACATTATTTTGGGGATGCATTGATACAGGCTGAAACTAAGTTTGTTGTTGCATGTGTTTGCTTTGTTTCTCAGGCTGTGGGCTCAAAAACTGGGTTCAAAAAACAATGCATGCATGGTGCGGTACTGTGCGACTATGAATGGCCTTGAATGCCGGGTGAGAGGGCGAGCACTTTCAAGCTTGTACAATTAAATGGTTTAGCCGCGTCCAAACTAGGAAATCCGAGTCACCCTCCAGTTCTTGAGAAATCACAGCTACATCCAAGTTTTTCAATGGCTCATAAAGGCTTCAAACAATCATAGCTGACATACCAGCTGGATATTCTATGGAGGCACCTGTGCTCCAATGAAGCCAACCCCGATCTCAAGAATCATCACTTTACCAGCATCGGGGCCGTCACTAATCTTCCTAATTGGCGAATAACAGGGAGGGGGACCTAACCCACAAACAAACCAATCTTACTTCATTTACTCTTCCTACCATAAGTTTTTTTTTTTTGCCAGGGCATCCAGAGGGTTTGCCCGCAAAGAGACGCACCTCCCATAAGTTGGAAGTTGGCTTCCCCCAACACGTGTTTCCTTGACAATAGGGTCATTCACATGATACCATCCTCACAGTTTCCACCCTCTGCACCTTCCAGCCAGACTCCACAAGCCTTAATAGCACTTGACATGGAGGGCATGGAAGTATGTTAACAAACATTTGGAAAGAACACCTTCCCTAAGAAACACAAGAGGTAAACATTTGGAGAGTCATTTAAAAAGGACTCTCATATTCAAATAGAAACTTGAAACCATGTCTTTTCAAAACTCTTTCTTGAATTTGAAACGAAAATTAAAAAAAGATGGCGAATTATTCTAGAACAACTCGGGTTAAAAAAGGATTCCTATACCAATTAAAAAATGAACAACATAAGCCACCAACCTTCATCAGCAATCACCAAAAAAATCAGCTCTCTAAACCAAGAAACCCACGCAAAACACTATCATTTTCAAAATTCTTTGCTGTGGTACAATTGTGGTACTTCTAAACTGTAGGAAAATCACAGTTTTCAGGATCCCAACCAGTACTTCGAGTCCAAAGAAGCTTTACCATGCTGCAGCGGTTGGATGGGTTTAAGCCCTTTTTCTAACCGTAACAGGTTAAATGAAACAGGGCAAACATCTGAAAAAAATGGTGGTTGAAAAAAAATCTGAAACATCTATTCTTGGTGCACGTCTCAAACCCAAATAAAAAGTGCTTGGCCATTTTGGGTGGGAAACAATTCTCCTAAACTACAACTACCATTTGGGGCGTTGAGGTCGGTACAAAATGTACAAATGGCAAATTTGGCGAGGTGAATCCTGAAATCTTTGACTCAAACAAAACCACTGTAATATACTTGACTTCGCCCAGAATTTGATTATAAATCACTATAGATTCCAAGGGGGAAAAATCGATATCAGAATATACATAGATAAATATGTATGTATATAAGATTCAAATAGTATACAAAAAAAGTTGATTACCTTAATATCTATCAATTATATATCATATTATGCTATACATATCCTTGTGAAAACTTCATGATCAGGAAGTTTCTCTGAAAAAAAAGGGGTTCAAACATGTCCACGGCCTTGGCATGCTCTGGGTGGCCCAAGCACATCTAGCAATGTCGCACGCTACCACCTCGGTAGCCGAGACGCAAATACCAGTGGCAAATGAACGTTAGAAACAGCAAGCCTTTATTACCACCTGCAAAAAATTGATGAATGTCCTCTGAAAAGGGACCATTTCAGAATTTCAAAAGGAAATTTGTGTTCAAACCAATATTTTTTCAGCAGCTATGTTAGTTTTCGGGGGAGTAAAACATGTGCAAATAGTTGGTCGCTCTGAAGTATCTGATGTCTGCCATTGTGATGAGTTGCTTTTCGTTCTTGAGCCTGGTTACTAAACAATCTTTTTGGGAGTTGTGCCATCCACTTTGATCTTGGGTATCATATCATAAGAAAACCTTCGACCTAGGGAAATGCTTGGGTCTTAGAGCTGCGGTCGAATTTCGGCTTTAATCTATGTCTTTGACCTCCGAAAACACAACAAAGGCAAAGTGATCTCACCATCTGCTTATTGGGGTGACTTTAGTGATAACTTTCACAGAATCGACCCCGGTATCTTCCAACCTTTTCTGGAATTTCAAGACAAATCAACCCATTGAACCCATCAAAAAAAACTCTCCCAAAAATTGTATCCGTTTCGCAGAAAAAAAAACAAAAAAAAGCGACCAAACGATTAGCACTTTATGATGTGACCTCCCATCACCAAACAAATTGCCTGTTTTTCCACCAACAAAACTA
Organism: Breviolum minutum Mf 1.05b.01; assembly: GCA_000507305.1. Classification (NCBI taxonomy): domain Eukaryota; class Dinophyceae; order Suessiales; family Symbiodiniaceae; genus Breviolum; species Breviolum minutum. The sequence continues at coordinate 193,758 of DF239321.1, read as the reverse complement.
AAGAAGGCCATTCAAAAAAACCGTCTGCCCCAACCAATCCCCACATCTGATGCTTTTTTTGCGAATTTTCCCTAGCCATCTTCGTGAAAGTGTTTTCACTGGGACGCGGCCAGCTGTGAAAACAGTCTCCCGCGGAGACTGGAGTTTTTTTAGTGTGGAATGCAGTGACCAAGGGCATCCCTAGTCTCCTTCCCAGCAGACAACAACATCATCATCAATAACAGTAGTAGTTAGTAATAATCACCATCAAAAATAATCAAAATATACAATTTAGTAAAAATAATCATAATCCTTAATCATCATCATCATCAATTTCAGTGGTGGAAGTTCTTCATATACATCTTTTCCAATCGACTGTTTCAACAAAAACGGATATCCAGAGATCCCTGGGTCGAAGATTTACATTCCACCTTAGCTAATCTGGGACACAAGGTGGTTCAAGAAGAAAACAACACAGAGAGATAAGAGATAATCAGTATCAGTAGATAATCTTGAGGGAATTATTTCCACTTGGGGGCATTTATCCTTGTGGCGTTAACAACTTTTATAGCTGTCATTAGATTTCGTCAACATCATGATTCATGGAAATTCCCAACTCTTCCTGATCTTCAAGTTGGAACAAGAAGAATGGCAAAACTTCAGTTTCATACAAAGCCCATGGGATTTTTTGCAATGATCCGACTTCAGTATCAGTTGGGATGATCTGGATGCCAGTCAAACGTGACACCTTTTTTCTTGGTGTGGCTCTTCAGGGAAGATTGCGATCACTATCACTGATATATGCTTGGAAGCGGGTAGGTATCACCCGAATGTATACAAGAACATCGTTCTCATCCGTTCGATCCAAGTTACACTTTACCGGATGTATCATAAAATGTCACTTGAAATAAGTGGAGCCAGATGTCGTTCATTCATGTTCATATCAAGATGAGGATGTTAGTTAAAGATCCTATTGTTGATATCCAAAAACGAAAATTCCATCCAAAGACCGTTTAAGTGGCGAACATGTATTTTTCCAATATCCAAATCTCACGGGTTTAAAAGCAAACTTTGCAAACCATTTCTTAGCTGCCTTAAAGTGGGGATCCCAAAAAACTTTTCATGAAGTTTGAATGCCACCAAATGTCCGAAAGATTCTCTGGATGGATCGCGAAAGATCTTTTGTGACAGTGAAAAATACAGACTTCAATGACTAGAATCACTCGAAGACGTGCAATAAGTTTCAAACACAGAAAAATATGCAAAAACACATATACTTTAAATTGGTTTGATAAGAACTGATAATATACGAAGGGTATTCCTCCAAACCTTAAACATTCGTTTTGTTTGCTTCTAAGAAACATCACACAGAATCCATGGATTCAGCACATATTTTACCCTCAAAGATCTTGGCACAATCCAGGCACTTTGCACAGAAGCACTTAGCATTAAGCAACGAGATTTGGTGAGAGCTACAAAACAAAGGACAAACATTGGACACGGGTGACTGACTGCCAGGGAGTTATCATCATTTACTGGAACACCTTTTGTCACTCCTGAAACGTTTTTTTGAGGTTTTGTTGCAGGTTGATGAGTCGATGTGTAAGAGTACCTTATTATCATAGGGGAAGATACAACAAGGTTTTGGATATTGATGTGAAATTTGGACATTGCTGAGCTGTCCTGTATCAAATGTCCAAATTGAAATCTCTGAGTTGTGCAGGGATATTTGGACATGGGTTTTTTGTTCTTCTTCTTTCCCATGTCAGTTGGTTTTTCTTAAGATTAAATATCATTGAATCTTCATGTCAACTATGCATCGTTCACAAAAAACACCTCGATTTTAAAGTTGCGGCTCCATTTCTCAATTTGATTTTGACAATGTCAATCAGACACCTAGTGTATTTCCTTGAAATTACTGTATGTGGTACGTGGTTTTGTTCTACCCAGTGGTGTGGAATCCTCACAAACACCCCATTTAGGGTATATACGGTATGTACTCTTGAACTTTCACACAACACCACGCAAACCGAAACCATCAGTCAAAACCTTGGGCCAAAATATCAAATACAAATAAAAACAGTGAACTAAAAACCATTTAAAAACAAGAAAACAATCAACAGCATCTTTAAATGTAGTTGGAGAATTGGGTTTGATATAGCTCCCTTCGTTAGGGAACCTCCCTTCCAAGTAGCAGCTCCCACCCAAGACCTCTTTTCGGGGTCGCCACCATTGGCGGTGGCAAAATGTGGCAAAACGCAGGTTCCACCACAGTATGGAGGTGTGGGAGACGTCTAATTTGCTGAGGGTATGTGGGAACCCCTGAGATGGGCTGTGCTATGGTGAAAGGAGATGCAAGGAGTGTTCAAATAAAAGAATGGATTTGAACAAGTGCAAATGAGTATTTCATTTCTGACACGTGTTTTCAATATGTATCATTACTCCACAGGTATCACCAAATTATCCCTCTTTCAAGTATTCAGAATACGTAATGTTTCCTGTAAAGTGGAACATCGAAGAGAGAAGCAAGGCCGAAACAATATCTTTCACATGGCTAACGCCTTGCACATGAAACATGATCCTTTTGTTTGTTTCCATCCCCATCTTTCCTATGGGTTCTACATGCTGGTTGGTTTCCATATAGATTTCGATTTAGAGACTTCGGCCACCGGCCCCCCAAAAGCATCAATATTCCACTGGAATTGTGAAGGAATGTGTTGTATATTGGCATATTGAGCTTGAACATATCGGTAATTACATGCAACAATTGAACTCTTAGAGGATTCCCTTTGCTGATCTTGTCGTATACATTGATCAAACAAATATTTTTGAGCATGATACTGTTGATGGACAAAATCCTGCACCACCAAGGATGATTATTATCCCATTATTTATAGTGTTTTAACTATCCCAGGTGGTGCAGGATTTCTTCCATCAACAGTATCATCTATCAATCATTATCCAAGAACCAGCGCTGCAACAAATGTTGAGAAATTACGTAGGGTTGTGGAGATTGTCCAGAAGCGATCCAGCGATCTGAATAATGTAACGTGGAAACTTGTGCGCAAGGTTCACTGGACCAATTAAGAGACATACACATCAAGTTTTCGGAAAGGGTTTCTGGTTGATACTAGAACCATCTAAAAACTGGCAACTGGAAAAAATACTTGTATAGCATACATACTTGTACCAGAAACTATATCCAAACATGCGTAATAATAGCGCACACTTGCCGGCAACTGCCTGACGGCAATTGCTAGTACCTCAGCAAGGTATTCTAAGTTAAATTCAGTTTTTTCAAAAAATAAGGCCCAAATGTTGGAACTGAAACAGTAAAGTCTACGGTATACATGTTACAATATCCATATCTACATTTGGGAACATTACGGGGTACCAGTATGTAAAGGTAGAAACACCGGCCTGACTGAGTGGTCGGAACAGTATGGTAACATATGGCAACTGCAACATCTTGAAATTCTAAAGGTCATTTACAGCTATCCATTTTGACCTCTCTTCCAAGCAGCCAGGGTTAGGATAACTCATAAGCCCTGAGAGCCCTTTGAAAAAAACCTACCCAAACTTGGGGGAGGGGGGCCGTTGCAGGTACCCTCCACGAAACAAAGGTATAAACGAAAAACATCTTCAAACATGACTTCGAATGGACTATGCTAATTTGAGGGAAGATAATTATTTAATCTAGTTGCTGGTTGAACCAACCCATCTGAAAAATATTTAGTCAAAACGGTAATCTTTCCCCAAATAGGGGATGAACATGAACAAAAATGACTGAGGGACCACCCACCTAGATTACATGCTTGGGAAACCATGTTTGGGAAATAAGCCATTATTAAGGGGTAAATAACCATCATAATTTTCAACCCCCCTAGGGGGTAACTCACGTTGGCTCTATATAAATCTCCTACCGTGTCTCCTCCACCTCTACGGACGTCGAAGCCACCGACTTCTGCGGAGCAGAAGGATCTTCGGGACCTGGCGGAAGATGGGGACGAAGCATTGACGAAGATGGGAAGGTTGGAATGGAAGGTTGGCTCCCTTTCTCCCATAGATCTGGCCAAATTATGATATATATTCCACCAACCTAGGGAAACCCCTGAAATTCCCGGGGATTTCCCGTACTAAACCACCAATTTGGGGGCCCAGGTCGTGTGAGGTCGCTAGAATTTGACCAGATATATAATATTATATAATCATGGAAGTGGAAAATGGCTGTTGGCGAAGGGTAAATGCTACTGGGGTGGGGGGGGATCCACTTTTCACTTCATGATTATGGGAGGAAGGGTACCCGGGTACCCGCCAAAAAAATGAAGATGTTACCCTAAAAACTGGACCATTTTATAAAGAACATGTTCATCTTCCAACTATCGAATTTTAGGGGATATGTTTGTTTTCAGGGAGGTATAATATATGCGGGGGGGAATAATGAATTAGGGGAAGGTTGGGAAGATGGTGATGTTTGAGATGCATCAGTCTCTCGAAAAATCTAATCACCACTCGAGTGGAGATAGATAAATTTATCCTGAAGAGAAGGTCACTTGATAGATGTTTTAAAACATCACTCTGATATTTTGCTGTAAATCACTGTGTGTGAAATTGTGAAACATGACACCCCAATGCCAACCCCCCACCCCCCCCAAAAAAATAAGGCCTTATTAACCTGGTGATTCAAGCCGTGACTTTTTTGGGATGGTGAGTTCACGCGACCTTTTGGAAAGGTTGTTGGTGACCTCCAACGATCGGGGATGAAAAGGGCACGGCTTGAATCACCTGGAAGGGGTTATTAACCATCATTATCCCTTAACAAATTGCCCAACCGCACCGAGGTCGGCAGCTTCAGGTAATTCCCAACTCGCATCTGAGAGAGCTGGACCTGGGGGTTTTCGAAACGAAAGAGGTGGAGTCCGTGTGACTTGGAAAAAAAACGTGTATAGGTCAAAATGGATACCGTAATTCAAACAAATTTGTTGTATGTGTAGCATTGTGTTCATGTTGCAGATTAGAAGCAACATTGGGATAATTTCAAAGTAGATACACTAAAAAAGATAGGAAAAAACAACTTTCTTTTTAAATACACCAAGTGAAGGACAAATTCATTCACCATTGGTTCTCGCAAAAATTGTGCTTCAAAAAGCAGTTACAAAAACAAAATCAGCATACTGTAGCAAAGGTCATGTCAAGGTTTGGATTATCCTACTCAATCACCATTTATCTAAATGATGGTGGGGTGAGGCCTGCCATGTTCCCATGCTTGGAAAGTACTTGGATGGTCCTTCTCTGCAAATTTTGACATGTCCAACCAATTCTATCGATAAGAAATCATAGAGTGAGCTGGCTTGTCAGCAACTTACTTCATACTTGAAATCCAACTTAGTTTTGGATGAACTTACCATGATCCAAAATGCAATTCAATCACTTCCAAACTTGCAAACTAAAACACATGTCAGTGGCTCAAGTAATTCCAAAGGAAGCAAATCTTCAACTGTTTTTGTTGTTTCGTTGTTTGTTGATGTCTTTGTGTTTCCGGCTTGCCATGTACAGTACTTGTGTTAAAACTTCAATTACAGTATAAACAGAGTGAATTTGATCATACCCTACGCATATTTCACTAACCCACCATTCTAGATTCCTGTTAAAACGAGTCTGAATATCCTTTCTCAACTATAAACCTTTTGCGGTGAGGTGGTGTGACGCCATCGTTGCATCCAAATTAGAGGACCCCCGACTCACAATGGTTTCCGCAGCTGACAAAGGAGTGAGCACGCGCCTGGTTTGAAACAGAATGACCCTCCAAAAAAAAAGTTTGATGGATTTAAAGAGGTGGTATATATAAAAGCTGTGGTTTCATAGTGTATAGCTGGTGCATTTCTTTTCTTAAAGGAAATTACTTGGAAAATCCTCACATTTATGTAAAGTGCATCACCTAGAATTGTTGGAGATGTTGGTAGATAATCACTTGTATGTTTGGATATAGTTGGGCATTGTGAAGTGCCCATTTCCCTGAAAACATTTGTATTTTCTCTGGGTTTGGCTGTCATAAGATGGAAACACCAACCCCAAAAAAGCAGCGACAGTAACATCTCCATCTTCCAAACGCCAATACAGCAATTCAAAAAAAAACAGCTCTTCACTCCCAATACACCTTCCAAATACTCCTATGTTTAATCACTGCCAGATACCATCTTTTGGATGACAAAAAAAATCTCTAGCAAGATCACCATGTGCCACCCTAAGGGCCGCCCCACACAGGTCCAACGGCTTCTTCTTCAGGTCGTCGCAAATGTCTGGCCAACGCCTGGCACCCATACCCTTAGAGTCTCATGTTAAATCTTCGACAATGATGCCGTTTCATTTGGTACATATACTGTCAGTTATTGGGTTATATGTAACACGAAAGGCACTCAACAACTCACATATTTTTTGCCACTGGTCTGTGCCTCGCGCGCTGCATCATCCTTAGCACAAGATCAGCAATTGGCAATCAAGTCACGTCTATGGTTAGAAAGTCTTCAACTGAAACAAATGTTTTAAGACACTTCAGGTTCCATTGATAATGTTCGGGGTTTACTGGAGCGTACTCCGGATAAATTCAAGTCGCTCACATATTGTATGTATAAGAATGATTAGATGCACAAAACGATGAACAAGTATCCAAACATCATCATCATCATCATCATCATCATCATCATCATCATCATCATCATCATCATCATCATCATCATCATCATCTCAATTCCCAACACCAACCTTCATGCTGCCAAAACCCATGGCTTTTCGTTCACATCTCCTTATATTATACATAATCCTACCCATCCACCCTCAGGCTTCCCAACAATGTGCACTGCCTCCCGCCTGTGATTGGACACAGTACCCCCGGGCGCCACTAACAGTGGAAAGTGTGTTGGTTTATAGGAGGCCCTTCATAAACGAGTACAGGATCATTTCACTGTTAGTGGGTGGGGGATACCCCCAAAATACCTTGGATGCCAAGAAAATACACGACTGGAACATGAAAATGATGATTTCAAAAAACGAAACTTGGTTTTAGGCACCATTGCCAGCACACTTCTGAACATTCAGTGGTTTGGTTAGTACATTGGCTTTCCAAGTCAATTTGGTGCCAGGAACCAACAACAATCAACAACCAACTACAAATACATACTCAAGTAAGAAGCATGTTGCAAACAAAAAACTCTCAATATGTTTCTAGTTGGTGGTTTCGACCTATCTGAAAAATATGATCGTCAAATTTTCAATAATTTCCCCAAATAGGGAAAACATTTGAGGGACCACCCACCTAGATTACATGCTTGGTTCCCGTTTTGGGAAATAAGGCCTTATTAAGGGGTGAATAACCATCATAATCCCTTAAGACTCCCTCAGTAACTTTAATAATCCCTTAATACTCCCTCATTTCCTGGTGTAGAGGATTGGGTTGAGGCTGGCTGTAACCACCATAATCCCCTTTTTGTCTCCTGTTTGTCGTGTTTGTTGTGTGAAAAAAACCCTGAGAAGTAACATGGAACCTAAAGATCACCCAATTGAAATCCGGAAAATCATCTGAGTTTCAAACCTCAACTCTTGAGTTCCATCTTAATTTTCCAGGCTTAATCCGATTAGTAACCCCTTATTTTTTTTGGGGGGAGACATGGGTCCCTAGGTTTTTCTGTGTGTGTGTGTAACTTCTTTCGAATCTGATTTTTTTGGAGAAACATCCAGTTTTTCATCCGTTTCATCTTCGGGCCTTTGGAGTTGCCCTTCTTCTGCATCTTCATCTTGCCATCGTTTAATCCACCTGAAAAAACCAACGGAGACCACCCTCAAAGGGGGTTTCGCCAAATGGATAGGAAAAATGGTGCCATTAAGGAAACCCGTTAGGGTTCAAACACCACCCAACTTGGAGGGTGGGTGGTAAGTGAACAAATCTATGGGATTTTGTTGGTTCTCTCAACTTAGTAAGGCAGAAGAAAAATGGACCATGAAATCAAAGATGTATATATTTTTTGGAAACACCTAATAAACGATCAAAGAGTTAAATCTTAGTTTCTGTGCAAACGCAACCGGTACGTTTTGAATGAAAGTTGATTTGGAAAAACGAAGGTTTACCGCTTAAAGGTCTGAAGGTCCATTTTTTTTCAAAACCAATGATGGGCAAACTACCCAATGTTACCTGATTGAAAATAACCGATGAGATATTGTGCAGTGCAGTGCATCTGACTGGTAATACTAGAACATACTGTATAGTTGTACTGCATGTTTTGCATTGCATATGTATTTTCGGAAATGGCATGTATAATTAAAATGTGAAATTTACACATGTCATTCAATAAATAGGTCTGCTATATATGTCCTCTTCACACTTGCATGCCAGTCTTTGCAGCATCCATACCTATACCGAAACAAAAAGAATTCCAACATCACCGCCACTCACCAAGAATCCCCACAGTAGAAGAGCAGCAGTTCCAACCAGTGTGGCAAGAAAGACCTGATGAATGGCAATGAGAAGTTTGCAAGCGATGTGTATTGTTTTGACCTGTATCCTCCTCCGAGGAAGTATTAGTTTCAAATAAGCACCAGGATCATGACGTAGTTGTCGTAAAGAATCCTTCACTTCTACACCCTTTTTACTGTCCACTGGTGGCCTGGGTTGGGGATACACCTAACATTAGAGCCAGGGACTTCTAAAATTAGACCTCGATGCAGGCAATGATATATAATTAATGATTTCAAATTATATACTATCAGTGAATTGGATCCATTGGATCATCAAAAATAGTGATCAATTGGATTAAGTAATTGGATCCATTGATGATTTCAAATCATTTGAATCTTATGATTTAATTGGATCATCTTCCTCCCAAATGAAACAAATAAATTAAACATGGCATCCATTCCAAAAAGAATTCTTTTTCATCCTTCAAATGGTGAAAATACACATACACACTCTTCCATCCCATCTTGCCGCAACGAATCTTGGGGACCCACCTTCCGAAAATAGGAAATGCACCGGCCAAAGTGCCCCAACATGGCAACGTTGGAACACCGAGACCCGCCGAGGTTCAGAGAAAAACCACGATTTTTTTCAGAAAAACAAAAAACTTGGGATCTGCGGAATCCGAAAATGATTGGTAGCTTAGTAGCGAGAAACCTATGGGAAAACCCAGGTGTTTTCCAAGTGGAACAAATCTAAAGATTGGTGTCAACAAAACATGCAACTGGTATGCTGTATATATCTATATCTTGAAAAATATTATTGCTGTAGGTAGCAACTGCAGTTTCTAATCAAGTTTTTTTCCGAACATGAAAAATGCAGGTTGTAAACACTGGGAATGGGGAAGTTTGACGTTGGAACTTGAGGATTGGAGAATGCTGCAAAACTATAACCGGCAAATGCATAGGACCAAAAAAGGACTGCTTAAGCTATGATTTGCAAAAACATTAAGATGACATGATAACAAACACTGCGGACTTACTGAGGAAAAGTTTATGGTTGGATATTGTCAGTGAATTTGAGCGTCCTTTTGATGAAAACAAACCAGCTGCTGATGCAAGCCTACAGGGTTCATATCATGACTCATTCGTTTTCAATGACACTCGCTTTTGAAAACTAAAGGGGATTAACATGTGCCAGAACCAAGTGACAAACCACTATACACCTATTCAAAGTAAAGAAGATCAAACCACAGTAAAGTAAACCTTCACAAAAAGCAATGTTTTGAGCACAAACCCAGCGGTCGAGCGGTGAGAACCTCTTGTTTTCTGCTATGCTTTTGACATAAACACTGAACTTCCTTGTTTAATCCAGATCGGAAGTAGACAGACATGCTTGAAACAAAATGGTCTTGAAAATGATGTCCAGCTGCAACGGAAACATATGCAAATTGTGGATGCTTAGCATATGACATATGACAAGGTCCCCCTTGGAAACTCATTCATAATCCTCTCAACCAACTCAGCACAGTCATGGATGGTGAACCATATGTCAATGGACAATCTAGTTGGTAGTTGTTGGATTCAACTCATCTGAAAAAATGTAGTTGGCAACTAGGTTTGTCTTCCTCAAACGGTACATAAGTATATACACCGCATTTCTATGTGTAACCAGCAGGTAGTTGTAGAATTCTATAAAAAATAAATTTCCTTCTGTGATACCCTAGGTGTACATAAACCTCAACCAGACCCCGATTTTCTACCTAATAATGGACATACTGTTGATGGAAGAAATCTGGCACCACCTGGGATGGTGATAAAACCAGTTAAATCATGGGAAACAACTACCAACCTCAACTGGTTTTCACGCCGGATTTCTGGTTGCCATCAAGATGTTTCACATCAGGCTGGTGAATTCTTTATTTGCCCGCCTCAATTGGTAGTGAATCCTAATAACCAACGGCACCAATTTACTGAAGCTCTATAGGTTCACAAATTGATTCCCCTTCACCAAATAATAGGCAACACAGGTGATCCGATCGAGCAGTGGGAGGTGTGTAGGTTGATACGACTAACAGCTATGCCCCTTTTTCAACCTCATGCACCTCGAATGTATCAAGTAAATATATGTAAATTTCTGTTCTTGGGCGCTAACTCTAAAAAAACCATGCCCGTGTTTTCCAGTTTCATTGTTTGAAGTGATCAATCTAAAAACATTACAAATTACAATTGATGTGTCTAATCAAACGTCTTTGACCCTCTCGGTGAAATCTTTTATTAAGGCTTGATTTCGGTTGCAAAGGGCACCTCCAAATCGCTCTTTGAGGTGCCAAACTAAACCACCAGCCTGTGCAAATGCCACCCCAGCTCCTCCGGATTTATCTCTCTCTACGTTACATGATCTTCTTTCTGTCTTTTTTTCTGCAGGGTCTTCTTGGCCTTCTTCCGGACAAGTTCCCAAATCAAGAACTCCGCTTGGATGTCCAACCCTTTTGAACTATAACTACTTGTTGAGCTATAAAACTGTAAACTGTAAACTATTATAAATGCTCTTTTAGGAAGTTAAAGAGCTTCTGACTTCTATCCAACTTAAGGTTGTTGGGGTCAATACCTTAGGGACCTCTTTTCCAAGACATGCGGTGGGTCACTTAAAACAAAATTAGGAAACATCGTTTTCCGGTCCTGCATGGTCCGAAATCCGGCAGCCACGAAGGACCTTGAGGAAGTGAGTTGTGTTTCTTGGGTAGCCCAATGGCGGTAATCGTCCCCGTTTTTAGCAACCACAAACACAAGCATCATCACATACTTCTCATGTCTTTTCTGCCAATTGTTTTAGCTTTGCCCTTCAAACTACTGACTATTTCAATGGAGGAGGGGCAACCCAAGAACTACTGAAAATTACACGTAACATTGGGGACCTCTACCATCCCTTGTTAAAAAATGGGGGACAGACATTGGGAAAAGCAGTAGGAAGATGAATGGCTGAAAATTTCCACCCCAAAGGTTGATGATATTGCATTCAAGAATGTAATAGTAAACAAAACTACACATGTACCTTCGGTCAAATCTGAGTGTATCCAATCCCCATGTGTTATTTATGTTTTCCTTAAAGACATGCACCGAACTAAACCGGTTTTTACCACCTCCAACCCTAAGCTTTCCAAACTGGTTGCGAGGCGCCACGCACCTGGGCTTCACTGGAGTATTGAATCTAAAAGCCTAGAGCCTCCATGGAGTGCCAGGATTGTTTTTTTTTTGTGACCAGGTTTTTTTTTTCCAGAAACCCCCCTTTTTTCTGAAAAACTCTGGTTTGAAGACTCTTGCCTTTCCTTTTGAAATGGCTCTCCTTTTCAGGGGACATGTTAGTTTTCCGGGGTGTAATTTAACAAAATCACACATCTGTTGTGGACTCAAACATCTTGGGAAAACATTTTTCATCATCATACTGAACCATTATGATCCATTTGATCTTTCATAGTTCTCACCTGCATCTACAAAATCTTGATGGCCAAAAAAACTCGCACTGCCACCTTGAATCCATACTACCAATTTCAAATGGTTCTACAGCATATGGTTTACTGACATTTCATCCCCCCCATCCACAAAAAATAAGAAGTCTCCTCTCATCAATCCCATCTCAAAACCTACCTGAAGATATGAGAGATATGTGGCTACCCAAGGCAAACAAAAACTTCAAATCATCCCTAAGAGTAGGTCGGTTTAAATCATGGCCGTAACCATGTCCAAAGGTTCAAGAAATCCAACCCAGTCGGCTAAGCGACCGAGTGACATCTACACCAGCCTTAGCTCCTCGTGCACTTTCACATGATCCACCAACCTTAGGGAGAAACATAATTGGTAAACCTGAGGGTTTTTCTGCATCTGATAACATGGACACAAATTGTCATCAAATGCAAAATATGGTAGCCATGTATAATGGGGAAAAGTGGGTGTATGTTACAAATGTTGCTTGGATAAAATATGGTAAAATGGTTTCCATGCATATTTGCAAGATCACCACTTGGAATCTTGTGAGTTGATTTAGTGCATTTCGGAAAAATAAAACATGTTGAACATGCTTCAAACACAAATAGTAGTCTTGAATATTTGAACATGTAATTACAGTGATGGCACAGTCCCTACATATTGGTTTCCAAAGACCCTTTACTAACCTACCTTTTGGTACCTCTGCGCCTGTGCCATCTATTTTGACCTTAGGGTATTCCAAAAAGCCCAGCTGAGATTTTCTTCTTTTCCTTGGTGGAGCTCTCTCCGATGTTTTGATTTGTTGATGGCTCTCGGCTCTCCCGGGAGCAACAGGTTTTTGTTGCACCCTTGGAAGCCCATAGTTTTTGAGCCAAACGAACCCCACTAGACATTGTCGGGGTTTGTAGGAAGACCTTGTCTTTTTGGGGAAACAAAAGATGCCTTATTACCCCTACCATCCATGGAATTGGCATATATTTCCCTACATGAATGGTTGATTTTTATGGTAAATGTAGATCAGTATACCAATCCGATGGATCCTATGGGTTATAACTTTGCAACCCTCAATTCTCAAAATCAGTCCTTCAAAAGAGCGGCATCCAGTTGGGGAGATTTGAGTGTGCCAAATCCAATGCAATCTGAAAAGGCCGCCCTGCGGCCTTTGGTGGGATTCGGGAAGGATGTCCCAAAAACTTTGTAAATGGTCAATCACTGGAATAATTCCATTATGACCATACTTTACATACAAATGGAGTCCATGAACCTTCGCGACAAAAAGCACGTATATATGAGATCGCAATTTCACATCATACACATCTATTGCGGTCCATATACTAGACAGTCAAAAAAAACTATCTATTGCGCAACAGTTTTTTTAAATAAAGCCGAAATATTCTAGAAAACACATTGACATCCATTGGGTTTCCATTTCTTTTCCTCAAGAAGAAATGACGGCCGCCAAACCACGTGGTTTGTTACAGGGCACCCCAAACCAACTCACAATCCTCGATGAGAGGACTCGAATCCACCACCTGGAAGGATGGGTTTTTCGTTGAGTTGCTGGGGAAAATTTCGGGGGAGCTCGGAACCCCTAGTATAGGGAGTAACCAATGAGGCATTCATAGCCAGGTGATGCCAGGTGATTCAATTCGTGCCCTTTTCTTCCCCGATCGTTGGAGGTCACGAACAACCCCTTGAAAGGGTCACATGAACTCACCATCCCAAAAAGGTCACTTTGAATCACCAGGAGGTGTTGCATTTCAGAACACATGTCAACAAAAACGCATGTGTAAAAACAAGATTTCATATACAAAAATGAGATGATACGTACCAATAGCATCTTGCTTAAGGTATAAAAACCAAGACTTCTTGACATGTTTTGAAAAGCAAAGCTGGTCCAACCAGGTCCATGGCATCCATGGCGCATCGGAACAAACTCCGGGAGGATCAATGGATGGATTAACGAATCAGATCAAGGGAAACTATATGGATGTTTCCAAAAATAGTGGCACCCCCAAATCTTCCATTTTAATAGGGTTTTCCATTATAAACCATCCATTTTGGGGTAGCCCTATTTTTGGAAACACCCATATGCATGCGCTACAATTTGTTTGATGTTTTTTTGGAAGGATTGTGAAGATAGATGGAAAAAAACCTTGCCAAACTGAAAAAGAGCATAACAAGGGCCCAAGGGGTCAGCTTGAGAGTTATAGTTTTAGGTTCTTAAAAAAAATGCTACATTCTATACATGTATGATTGGAGTAGTTCCAAGTCAGGATCTCAATGTCCACTATTTCACCCAGGAGATAACATCAATGATGTGGGTTGAGTATGTCCACCATTTCCCGTATGACCAGCTCTGATGGCATCACATTCCAGCAAAAGCCATCAACACATCCAAACAAAAAAATGCCTCGCAGTTCTCAGGGGCCAATAGTGATGCTTTTACACACAGGTTCCAGAACGCCTATCGCAGAGTCCCCGGACTGACAAAGCATGGCAGTTCGGCCTTGAAGGCAGTAAAAGGTGTTTTGTGTCACGTGGTTTCCGAGCCGTTGAGCAAATAGTGTCTAGAAAAAATATGGACAAAAGCAGATTTGTCCAACTAGAATAACAAGACTCATCACTATATAAATCAATGATATTGACAAAGTAATAAGAAGTTACCAACATGGAAAACCCTAATGCCAAGCAGAATCGATTATAAGATATCCTTGGATGCCTTGAGACTTTTCTACGATTCTCACCTGATGATGTGAATTGGCATTCATGCAGGTGTGTGTTGGGTAAGGTTACATTTAGAGGTGCAAGCAAGTACTTTCTACAAGTACCTGTAATTCTCTACCATATATGAAATGAAACGTTATCCACATAACCCACACCCAATCTCTTTGCATTTCTCTCCACTGGCCAGGACACTCTGCACAAAGGCGCACGTGACGCAAGACCTTAGGGTGCATAGATAGTCATACGCTCCCCTCGCTACAAACCATGAAATTATGTCGTTTTTCAAAACAAAACCAACTTGGAAGAAGATCAAACGTAGGCTTTTCAACCTCTTCTCATGATTGAGTAATCTCAACTGGAAGGCACAAAAAAAAACATGTCCATTGTGAAACCGCACCAAAACAACCGGCATCCTATGTTGAAGCTCCATGATTGAAGATCATCAAGCCAAACTTCTGCAGTCCAGTGGCACAAAACGAACTTCCAGCAATGATAACTCCCTGAGGCCTCTCGTTGAAGTCGTTGGGGTATGGCTGGTGATGACATCAAAAGCCAACCCAAAAACAAATCTAAATCTAGACTATGTATCAAATTGCACATTGGGCAGAATCAGTGTGGTAAAGGAAAGGTATAGGTAATTCCCCTGCAGCAATGGCGGATGATGCAAAAATGATCTCTTGCCTTACCTTTTGGGAAAGCCAATTTGCCATCAGTTTCCCTGCTAGATTGACTCATTTCACAGGTTTTTTTTTTCCAGGGAATTTCATGGGGCAAGCTGTTAGTTCAGCTATATCTTAACAAGCAGTCCAAGCTGACATGATGTTCCACCCGCAAAACCACCAATGGAATTGAGGTGCTGACATGGTTAGAGAGCCTAAGATTAAAAACTGACATACCTCTGTTGAGGGTGAAGTCCTCATGCAAAAACATCTTGCTGGAATCCTTTCGACTTTGTCATATTTGAAAAAGACAAAAATTGTTGAAGTTTCATATCATATAGTCATTTCCCTCATCATTATCATGGCCATCCGACTCCTCCTACTACTACTACTACTACTACTACTACTAGTACTAGTACTAGTACTACTACTACTACTACTACTACTACTACTACTACTACTACTACTACTACTACTACACTACGACTACGACTACGACTACGACTACGACTACGACTACGACGACGACGACGACGACGACGACGACTACTACTACTACTACTACTACTACTACTACTACTACTACTACTGCGACCACCACCACCACCACCACCACGACGACGACGACGACGACGACGACGACGACTACTACTAAAACTACTACTGCCTTGCATCCTCATCTCACAAAACCGTCCCAAATGTTTTGAGTAGCATGCCATAATCAGGAAAACTGACCGACAATGCATCCGAAACATCCATCCTAGAATCACCTCCCATAAAAGAAGGTGCCCAATTCCATAAGGAAATCTGGAAGAGTTTTCATCAACTACCGTTCTTTGTTGATCATCGTCAATATGCCACTCCCTGGTCAACATAACCCATGAAATTCAACCTTTTTGTCAATGGGAAATATTGAAATACATCTATCTTCATTGTGGAGCCAGCTTGCACACTCTTCCTTCGTTTTTTTGGGGCGCCATGTGTTTTTTTTGCACAGGCGATCGGCCAAAAACGTGTTCAGCAACGACAAGTTCACTGTCTTAGTGCCCGTCGATGCCTTATTTGCCTTCACAAATCCGCACACCAGAACTTGGCATAGCGATTGTTTTTGATTAGGCATGGTGTTGTTTCCTTTGGTGGCTTTCATAGCTCCAGGGGAACGGCAAAAAGAAAAAAACAGAAGAAGATTGGACTAAATATAAAAGTAACCTTGTTCAACAAAACATGTTTGGTGCTTCCCTATGACTTGCATCTTAATTCTTTCATCAATGCCTGTTGGCTCACCCCTGGAGGCCCACAGTACCCTGGTGACACAACAGTTTCCAACAAACTCATCGGTGTTGAAGCTTTGCTTCCACCCTTCACGTCGTTTTTGCTGACAAACCGTTGTGGTTTTTTTTGGCCCTTTGGTCACCAAAATAGGGGGCAAAAGGTCTGCGAAAAAACATATAGCTAAAGGGCTGGGTAAATTTTAAGAAGGATTCAAGTTAAAATCTAAGACACCCAACAAATACACTAAAAAATCATCAACCAAAGACCTACACCTTCCCTCCGACACCCATGTTGTTTGACAAAAACAAGTTTTCGAAGGGGTTCTAACTATGACTATTCACCCAGGCATGCAAGCAACCAACGGAAGCCTGTGTATCTATTCGCATCCGTGGCACGAACGAAACTATGCAACGATGATGAACGGAGTGAATTCATAGATCTGCATGAAATCACTATCGGCCAGAAATCAGATTTGTGGTTTGATGGGATTTTTCAGGTTCCATTTGTTTTTAGATTCCATTGGACCACCCCATCCTCCATTTCTTTTGAAAGTGGTTGTTTGTTGAAGGCATGTAGCTCCACGCAAATCCGAAAAAAACCAGCTATGCATCAGTTAACTTTGCTGTTCAGGACGTATTTTTTTGTGGAGTTAGTCTTTCCCTACTTGCTCCTTTGGGGTCCGGGGGCCTCCACTGCGTTCCAATGAAGGACAAACAATGGCATTCAGAAGCAAGTCTCCATCTCGCGTCGAGAAGCTTGCGGCTTATCAATGAAAACTGAGGAGAAGGCATCAGTGCAGCCAGTGTACACGCGAGAATTCTGCCATAAGAGAAAACAAACAGCAACAGAAACCACACGAATCTAAAACTATTTCACATTGCAAGGGGTAGCTGCTTTCATTTTCTTCCCGGACTTCCGCCCTCTTTTCCTTGTTTCCCGACTCACCCATTAACGTTTCGGCAGGATTGACGCGCGGGTGCCAAAAGCAGCATAGTACCTGCAAGCACGGTAAAGCTGGTTGATGCTTGAGAAAAATCTGGTGGTTGCACCAGTTACAGTAAAGACTAGTTGTTTATCTCAGTATCTTAATCAGGGTTCTTATATGATTTTTCCAATGGTGATGAAGTTCTTCCATGAAAAGTATGTGGTTTCAAAGCAAGAGATGCAGCAGTTCTCCGGAAAAAATTCGGCACTTCTTTCTTGGTCAACCACCGGAGGTATCTATACTCTTACTGGACCTATTGGATTGGTGAGCCGAATTTGGACTGCCACCCATAGTAACAGTGTAATTTTTTGCAGCATGAACAGAGTGTATATAGTATATAATCTTTAAGGATCTTCAAGGTGTCAAATCAACAAATCCCTGTACAATTACAAATTTGCGATCGCAAAGCCAATTTGTTTGTCACTTTTGTTCAAGATCATGTAAATCCAAAAACGCACCTGACTTCCCCTCCCCACCGAAATCCTTTCCAAACAAACCACCAGTCTGCCCACTTGCAAGGCAAAGGTACTGTTCCATTGGTGACTTTCCACCACAAAGGAATTTCATGTACCATGCGCAGAACTCACCTTTTTTGGAGAACAGTGACAAAAATCCAGCAAAGAATTCATGTCACTCATCATGGGTTCAGTAGATAAAAAAACATGAGATGTCTCCAAGTCAAGGCCATTGGGTTTCAGTTACAAAAAAGTTGGGTCATGTTTTTTTTCTACTGAACGATCGATCGTACCAACTACCCATCGAGTTGAGGGTCCATTTTGTGGGTTTCTATGTGGATGTGGCGGAACGTGGTGCATTCCAAGCTTCAAATTGAAATTTCAATTGTTCTTGAAACTTTGTGCACGAATTGATACGAATAGCATAATTATGTGAAAAATATGTATCTTAGTTCTACATATCCTGGATATTCTACATATCCTGGATATACTATATGAATCCTTTGTCTTCACATTCAATGGAAAAAGTCTCGCACTCACCACCAGAACATGTCCAAGTTCATCTGTCAACCTCAAATCCTTCCGGCTGGTATGCAACTGAAGGTACCAAAGCTTATCAAACCCGACTTATCAGCATCGATCTCAATCCTGAGTGAAGCAGTCAGGCGACCGACTTTTTTCCATACGTCAAATGTCATGGACATGTTTACGTTTCGGATTTCGGATGGTCTAAGCAGTCTAGAGTCTAGCAGAATACGTTTGCTGGAATGGAGTTGGGGCTTACCTCACCTATAAAAAACAGTGGATATGAGTTGCATCACCCTCATAATGCACAACAAGTCATCATTTCTCATTTTTGGACGGAGTGGAGACGCAACCATAAGATACACGTATCTTGGCCATAGCATGATATGTGATGATACTTTTCTCACTGCCACAGGGTAAGCGGCTTGCCTCAATTGAGCCTCATTTTGCATCTGCTGACTTCATGATTCCCCCGATTTTGCAAAAACCAATGCGATCTGTGAGGTCACTTCAAAACAGAACTCCCAAGATGCAAATATACATATGGAAACCATCAACCCGCCCAAAAATCACCAGCTTCATATCCAGCTTCTATATATAATTAGCCAATTCGTACACACCTACTCATCAACCAAAACATCCATCGCTGGAATCCCAAACTGGAGGTTTGGTTCAGGTGATTTCCCTTCGTCTTTTTTGGGACTGAAAATCTCAGCTGAAAAACTGTCTGTTTTTGGAGGGTGTAGCTTCACTAGTTGGTGGTTTCAACCCATTTGAAAAATATTAGTCAAATCGGATCATTTCCCCAGGTAGAGGTGAAAATAAAAAATAATTGAAACCACCACCCAGTTCAAGAAATGCCAAGATGCCAAAACTTTTTTACCACTTTATCTGGTACCGCTTCAGCAGCATTGGGACATAATTCTTTTTGGATGAAACGAGTGAACTCCTGGTAATCCAATGAGCCTGGAGTTGAGAACAGGGACGAGGTGCAGCAACTAGCCTGCCTGTACAATAATGTATGGCAGGTAAACATGTAAATAGTACTTAAATAAAGTGGACGAATGCAGAAAAATTGATGCTAACAAAGCACTATTGAATGTTGAAAGCTGGTTAATGACTGAATCACAATTGGCTTTGTTGGATGAAACTTGAACCAAAGCAAACCTAGACTGCTGGCCGATGTCTGAATTGACATTCTGGTGATTGAAACTTCAACTCATTGAAGCAACACTGAAGTTCATGATATTTTCGTGTCCTCCAAAGAAAATATCACCATGCTGTAGTGGAAGCGTTTGTGGTTTCTTAATGTTGTTTGGGGAAGCGTGTGCAAATATAACTTTCATATGATCTATTATTTCAAATTTCAAGATGTGACTAACATGTGTGACTCGAAAGGTTTCCATTGTTTTCTTCCTCTGCTTGATGGCTCCATGTTTTCTCCGACCCATTAGGAACCCATCTTCCGCCCTTAACGGCCCCAACAAAAACGACAACATTCTCCACCAAGGTCTCTCTGAAACGTGTATGCGCCAAGAAACCGCTCTTGTCAATGTCGAAACCTCTGAAAACACATTCGGAAGTTATGATAAAATTGGACCCCTGGTGTTGCATGGGATTCAGGTTTCTTCTAAATGTGGTAGCGACAAAAACCAGGGATACATTTACAAGGTTGCATCAACATGGACTTTACAAGGATACCTTCTTGTGGTTTCATCTACCTTCTCGTTAGAGGGATACATGAAACCACCTCTGGATGAATCAAAGTCGTGGACTTTACTAAGTGGTTTTCATCCCATGAATCGCAGCTGCGATTCAATTGGCTTGGTGCATGGGCCCCGCCCCGCGGTGGAGCTGATGGATTCAAAATGATCATTAAGTGCACTGAGCGGCAACAAACCAAATGGACACTACAACTCTTATAGATCTGGAAACATCTCACTCACGAGTCTCCAAGACATGTTAGAGAATTATCCCGATATTACTTTTCGTCTTCAACCTTGCAATCATTTACTTCAAGCTAAGTTGCTGGTAAATCTCGTCCATAGACCGTCGACTTTGAAAAAGTCCTCAGACCAAAATGGATGACGAGCAAGAATGCACTGTAATTTGTGTGGATTAAGGCATGTTTATGACTATGCTACCTGCTACCATCTCCCAACCGTTATCCCATCATAACCTACTTCCCCCGCTCCGGAACCACCCTTTCAGAACATCCCCAAAATCGAATTGCCAAAATCGCTCCAAGAGTCTAAATCCAACTTCTTGGCAATGGATCGAATAATTCCTTCGTGTGCTGGCACCTGAAGGATTGGGAGGGGGTTGGAAGGTTCGTATCCAGAATCGAATCCGGAAAAGTTTGAAAAAACGCCGAGGATGACATGAGGGTTTTTTTGTTAGCGTTTTTTTAAGTAGTGGGATGTTGAATGAACTTAGGCACATTGTTATGTCTATCAAATAAGAATCCACATAGAATGAAACAAATGTGTAGCGGGCTTAATCGACTGAAATATATATATATATACCAGTACCCATATATTTATATATAATTTATATATATATACTTGCACATGCAGCACACCAGGCTTGAAACGGCTCAGGGGTTGGGTTTGTCTGTAAACTTGGGCCGTCACATCATTTTCAAGAAAGGAAATTTCTTCACTCGGCCAAGGAGCATAAAATCTCCAAACCGTACCCACAGGATCCATGGGACTGGTATATGTCCCTACATTTAGTAGACTTTCTATGGTAAATGATGGTAAATGTGCCAATCCCATGGATCATTATATATGGTATAGTAACGGATAGTATTAATCTAGTCGGTTTCACCCGCGTTGGGATAAACAAATTGCAAGCTCCAACGGCCCCCCCGACCCCCACATCGCCTGATCGGTATTGATGAAGCTGGTTCGATCTGGATTCTTCTCAATGCGGAATGCCTGGCAATACCTGAGCCACAAATATTTTTTCATGCATGTTTTGAGGGGGAATTGATGGGATGATACATTGCTAGCCAGCTAGCTGTTGTTGTTGCTGTTGTTCTTGTTCTTGTTCTTCTTCTTTTTTGGCCCTCCGCTGCCAGGATCAAACGAAAACATGTTTGTTTTGCTTCAAGGCTCGTTTTGAATGCAGCAACAACACCCTCAAACACATGTGACATACGAAAACAGCCTGAGACCGAGCTGTTCCCTTATTGTTTTCGATAGCAACTGCTGCTGCTAGTGGGGGGGGCTCTTACTACTGGATTCTGGACACCTTGATTTACAAGACAAATTGTGCGGAGTATCTCTACAATCTTTAGATGCATGCTTAAAGATGAGGTTAGGAAACGACCAGGTGATGTATGAATTGGTCCGTCACCTCCTCTGGGACATCCAAAACAACTATACTCTTCAGTATTCAACTGTGATGGATCCATCATCATGGGCACAAGAATCTCGCAAACATACAGACTGTGAGTTCCATATAGGACAAGATCAAATGGGATAAATTGGGTGGCGCCATGTTAGGCTGCAAAACCAAACACTGCGTTTCCGCGGGCGTTGCAGTTGCATGGCCATCCTTTTGTCCACCAACCCGTGCAACCAAGGGGGAGCTCCAATCAGCAAATGATCCCTACGTAACAACTCCGGCCCTGCCATTCGGCATACCCAGCTGGACTACAAAAACCTGAGTTCATGTTGAACTGCACTACTGTCACCCCCAGTGTCTGCATCACCCCAGGTCACGACAGATCCACCTTCCAGAATCGCAGCAAAGGCTCCTTCGTAGGCGTTAGCATTGGCCTGAATCTGCTGCACGCCCTTAAGCTGATCTCGAACTGCTGAACTGTCACCGCCACGGTCTTCCGAACCCCANAGGTCACGACGGATCCATCTGCCAGAATGGCAGCAAAGGCCCGATCGGTGGCTTGAATCTGCTGCACGCCCTTAAGCTGATCTCGAACTGCAGAACTGTCACCGCCAAAGTTCGCATAACCCCAAGTAACGACGGATCCATCCTTCAGAATCGCAGCAAAGGCCTCATGATTGGCCTGAATCTGCTGCACGCCCTTGAGCCGATCTTGAACTGCACTACTGTCACCCCCAGTGTCTGCATCACCCCAGGTCACGACAGATCCACCTTCCAGAATCGCAGCAAAGGCTCCTTCGTAGGCGTTAGCATTGGCCTGAATCTGCTGCACACCCTTAAGCTGATCTTGAACTGCCGAACTGTCACCGCCAAACTCCGGATAACCCCAGGTTACGACCGATCCACCTTCCAGAATCGAACTGCCGAACGGTCACCGCCACAGATTGGATCACCCCAAGTAACGATTTTGCTGTCTCCGTGGCACCACAAGGCAAAGGCACCTATGGCACCTTCTGTTGCTGCAAGTTGCGGTTGAAGTACCAGAGCTGTAAGGCACTCTCCGTCCTCTATCTCTGATTCAGCTAGGATTGTGTCAGGATCGTCAAGGACTCGATTCTTGGCAGTGATAAATCTGAGGCACTTTTTCCCAAAGGCTCGTTGGGCCTTTGTCCTTACATCTTGAATCGTGGAAGAAGGCAGAAGTGTGAGAAGTTCAGCATGCCCATTTGGCAAAGCAACAGTTATATTTAACGAGCTGAGACGCGGTTTCGATCTTGGCAACTCTTCAGGACACGTCATGATTGCGGCTCCAACTCTCGTTTGAGAGGCATAGATGACACCATGATATGTGATATCTGGGTGGATTTAATGCAAACTCCAAGTTGGCTGTCATTACAGTATCCGCATATCAATCTTTCGGTAGGCGTAATTAACTTCTTTCATACTATTTTGACATGCATCACCGGAAACAGCACGCATCCTTCCAACTTTGCCTAGAACATTAAACAAAGGTCTTGAAACCTTCACTTGCTTTGTAGCATTGTCATGATGTCATAATTTGTGCAAGATGTTTTTCTCCGGTAGGTTTTGGAAAACAAATTGGTTTGTAGATGTTTGTGGGATGATGCTTGCCTTTTGTCCAGATTCCTTGCACACTTTTGTCAAGATTGTGGAGGCCAAAGATGTCTCGAAAGCCCTGGGGTCACTTTCAACGAACAGCGGTCTGTTGGTTCCAACCAAAAAGCGGATGAATAATTTCAACCTGAGCTATCCACCTCCAACTGAGTCTCAGTCGGGTCGGAATCAAAAATCAAAGTTTTTTCGATAAAGTTCCCATAGGGTACATGGGACTGGCATATTTGCCTACATTTACCATATAAAAATCAAGTAAATGTATAGATCTAGAAATATACCGGAAATGTACCACACTTGGACGTGTATCAAATATTGTTGATGTCGAGACTCAGTTCTCACAGTTTTATGTGACCAAATGATAAGCCCTTCACCATCCTTCACCGAATATTCCTGTGGGATGACAGAACCTTAACCACAATCGCGTCATGCTTTTTGATGTGACATCCAAAATTCAAAACAACTATATATATATATAATATTTATTGTTTCAGGTTGTTGTTGTTGTTGTTGTTGTTGTTGTTGTTGCTGGTCATTCAATGATAACGTAGATCAAAACCTTTAGCAAACTTCCACAGCAAACACAGCATGAAAACCTATGCCCCAACCACAATGACGACTCACCCTGTCAGGAGCGTTGTCAAAAACAAAAGAATGCTTCAACAGCCACGCCACCATTGCTGAAACTCTTCGAAAGAAATCTGGCCGCTACCATCCTCATCAATTTTATCCCAAATTTGCCAAATTTCGCTCCTCAGTTTGCGCAAATAGAAGGGGTCTAGAATCTTTGAAACACATGTCTAATTGCACAAGACTACTACTACTTACATCCCATTCGATTTTCAGATTTCCAAGCGCTTTGCCAAAGCAATCAAGATGTTGCAAATGTTGCATCCTGTGCAAAAAAATGGCCAGTTGGCATTTGCCAAGCATCTTATCCATGCTGTTGATGGGGCGCTTCAAAATACGCGTCAAAAATGGCAAGAATTCTTCCGGGTCAATGGACCCAGACTGGTCCTTGTCCTAAGGAACGAAGTTGTCGCAGAAACTGCTGAGTTTCTTGTATCAGATCACGGGTCGGCACATCAAGAGGTGAAGCATTGAAAAAATACAGCATGCATAAACGCATTGAATGAAATGAAGTCATTGGCCATTCTGCTCAGCAAACAAAAAAACTGTTTAGGTTCTAAAGATTTAGCCGTGTCTAACTTTGCAACATCACTATGTTTTCTCGTTCATCAAGTTGCATCGAAAAGAATACACCATTGAAACATCTTCCGAGAAGCGTCACAGTCCGTTGGCATAGGAGTGGCATAGGTATCATTTTAACGTATCAATTCTCGCCCGAAAACTTCCTGATGTATGGTATATATGTTGGATGTACAGAATTTTATGGCCTTACTACTTCATGGCTTACAATTTCAAACGGTCTATTTTTGGATCATTTCCGGGTTCTGCCTAAACACTGGTTCACAGTGGATGATGAAGGTTAATAGGGTCCCTTCAAAAAAATGAATAGATTGTTCGCCCACAGTGATGCAGGGTTTAGGCAGTATATTTCCAGTATTTCGGAAAGGTGTATATACATCTCCTGAAAACTAACATTGCAATGGAGAAAACAAAACTTATTTAAGGATGTATATATTCTTAGTCAAAAGGTAATTTTCAAGCCAACCATGTTCGTTTTGAGAGCAGTATCGGATGGAATGCGTTTTGTTTTTTATATCTTGGCAAGCATCGAAAGAATCAAAGATTCGCCTCAATTCTCCCGGATCTTGGACGATCTTCGAGGTCTCTTTCCTCGGCTCCAAAGACGCAGCCGGAAGAAAAACAACGCATTTTAAGTACACATGATGATGATGATGATGATGATGATGATGATGATGATGATGATGATGATGATGATGATGATGATGATGATGATGATGATGATGCAGCGGCAGTAAAAAAAAGCCACAGTAATAACACCAGAATCAGCAGAAACTGCTTGAAACTACTGCTGCGACTTTTACTACCACTGCTGCTCCCGGCTTCTTCCTACTCCAACTCCTAGGATGTGAAAATACACCCACACATACATTCCAACTTAGTCAAGTTCTTGGGGTTGTTAAGGATAAACGACTAAGACCATCCTCCTGATTGTACAGTTCATAGTATATACCTTTCCGGCAAATCTGAATAACCTATAATACATATAACATACACCCAGGAAGTCCAAGCCAACCTAACTTTGCCCATTGGTAGTAAGGAATCCTTTACATGGATCATCACCATTCGACCATTCTTTGTTTGATCTTGGACTTCGAGGGAATACAGCTTGGGTCCTGCTTGTACGTTGTAAGTGGATAGTGAAGGTTAGTCACGGTTAGTCGGGTTCCCTCCGTAAAAATGATTAGAAAAGGGGTATTGGCAACTCCAACCTTGTAGCCTTGGAAAAAAAAATGTCAGATTTCATTGGCCCCAAGTCGAGCATTTCGGAAAAAGTCGTCCAGCGTTCATAACCTTTTCGAAAAGAAGATGAAAAACAGTGCACCCCGGAAATTTGATTTTCACAAATACCCAAAATGCAACGCATTTTTGGACAGGAGTAAACACATCTAAAAAAACGCCGGCATTTTTTGTGGGTATCTATCTTGAATTTGCCGGGGAGATATCCATACTGAACAAATTGAATCCCAAATCTGACCCCAGCAACCGAGTTCATTCTGGGAAAGGCAAGGGTCTTTGTCACGCTCAAGGGCATCGCTTGTCTGATGCCTAAAAAAAAATCACGCGAGGCTACCAACAAGGTGCCCAAGAGGAAGAAAATGGAGACGACTGGATAGGATTTGACCATATTTCACCAAGATCGAATAATTGTCCCGGAAATACATGGGATTACTAAGCTGGCGTCACCAATGAAATTCAGCCGGACTAATCAATTCTGAAAAGGGGTCGGACATGTTTTTCACAGCATTTTGTTCTTTCTCTGTGTTGGAATTCTTGGCGCACTGAAGTGTGTGTACTTTGATTCATTGGGCATGGATTGGCTACTTCCGAAGTTCACCTGTCCCTTGATGTGGCTGTTAATCATGTTACGTTTTAAGCTACACTCCGGAAAATAACGTATGACAATGGAAAGTCATGGAAAATCCACCATTTGAAGATGTACCTCCTATTAAAAATGGTGATTGTCCATTGCCATGTTAGGTTTTTTATTTTTTTTTGGGGGGGTAACCAACAAAAAATCCTTCACCATCTTCACCCAAAAATTAAAACATGACGCGATGGTGGGAAATTGACATGACAAACTGTGGGGTGAGCCAACATGAAAGAGTTTTTGGCACTCATCAGTTTCAGGAAATGTGTGATGTCAGCTTTGATCATGAACAGTTCACCAATTTTGAAACATCCTGAAGTAGGTCCACTATCCCCTTTCTCTACAAACTACAACACCACATGAGTGTCACCCTCTATCTTTAAGTTCGGGAAAGGGACTGAACTGCTGCGAAACGTCCAACTTCTTTGAAGACTGTTTCTTCAGTGCCGTCTGCGTCTGCTCCTTTACCTCCTGCACTGGGAAAAAATCTAGTTGTGGAAAGAGCTTGTGGAGGATGGGTGGAAGTCAACCTGCAAAGAAAAAGATTTTGTTGATTGTAATGAGTTGTATATTGTGGTCATCCAGCAAAACAACACTATGAATAACAACAAAACTAAGAAACTGGCGGAGGGAGAACCATGGTTTGGGACCTTCAAGTAGTAAACAACTTAGGAATCCTACATTGGATCTCCAGATCCTACAAGTCTTATCTAGTTGGTGGTTGAACCAACCCATCTGAAAAAATATGCTCGTCAAAATGGGTTCATCTTCCCCAAATAGGGATAAATATCAAAAATATTTGAGTTGCCACCACCCAGTTATTTTCAATACAACCAGGATTTGAGGCTTGCTCCCAATTTTACCTGAATCTCCTCAAGGGCCAGGTGATTAGATCCCGTTGAAAACATCATCAAAGAACTTGAGGGGTGAAAGTGAACATGGAGGCCATCGAAATAAAAAAGGATACTTTCGGGTTCGGAAACTTCAAAATCATATTCACTTGGGCTCCAGCGCCATAGTTTCAAAAAATATGTTCAATCAAAAAAATGGAAAAGGGAACCGAATCCCAAACGGACCCTCATCCATAAGTTGCTTCGATCGAGTTATTACCCATAGGATCCATGGGATTGATAGGATCCATGGGATTGGTATATTTACCATACATTTAGTTGATTTTTTTATGGTAAATTAGTAGGTAAATATACCAGTCCCATGGATCCTCTTAGGGTTTTCATATCCCCCTGGTTTTTGTCCGGGTCCGCAACCAACCCGTGGCTCCACCCGCACCTTGGAACGCCTCTCAGTCCACATGGCAAAGCTACTCCTGAGACACCGAGGCGACAAGGGGGGGTCGCTTTAAAGGAGTTGTTGTTAGTGATGGATGGTTTCAGGTGGTTTTCTTAACCCAAAAATTAGATTTGAAATCAAGTAATTAGTAAGTAAAAATTGGTAGTAATCATAGTATATATATATATTACTATAAGTAATGGTGGTAATCTGTGTAGTTGTGATTGCGAATGGTTTCTAAACCAAAATGCACCTTTCCATCCTTCTTCCATCTATGATGCATAGTAAAAAGTGCATCCAACAATACAGGAAGGTGCTAGAAACGTGCCCAATCAAACACAAACAAACATAACTATCTGGATACTGAGCCTTCTTCAGAACTCTATGTGCAAATCCAAAAAGGTCGCGTGGTTTCACTCGCTTCTACTCACCATAAGAAGTCAATGATGTTATTTGAGGAATTTAAGGTGCCTTTTTTATCCACCTTGAAGTGACAGTCAAAACTGTCAACTGTCCAAGAAAATCAACATCTATAGAATCTACAAGTCATATTAGCAATGGTGGGTATGCTCAACTGGGAGCCCAATCTCCAACCCATCTGTCCAATTGAGGTGACATCTAAGTCCATGCAAAACACCCAATGTCTCTCTATGTTGAATATTTACATATTATGCAAATTGAAATTTCACAACATCTAAGGAATGAGACATAAAACACAAAAAATAATGTGCCCTGCAAGTCAAAGTCTATTTAAAAGATAGCCCCCTGAAATTGTTGATTGCAAATCCCTTTAAAATAATGGTGTTTGGACTTCCAGGGCATATGTATACATATGAAGGGAAGAACAAAATCGATACATGGCATTATAACCCCCCAATTTCCATCTCCTAGGTGGTGGTTGAACCAACCCATTTGAAAAATATGCTCGTCAAATTGGATCATTCCCCCAAGGATCCGGGATGAAAATAAAAAACATTTGAGTTGCCACCACCCAGGGATGAAGATGTATTCCCTATTGAAACTGGTGATTTTCTATTGCCATGTTAGTTTACTGGAGGGTAACCCCCCAACTTTCCATCTCCATCAACCAAAGCCAAGTTGCTGCATCTTCACCTTACTCCGCTGCACCACCGGTGCCAGCTGTCGAAGCTCCGCCAAGCGCAGCGTGGCGCCGCCGCTGCTCTCCGCGCCGGTGACGGTGGCGGGACGTGGAAGGGAGCTGCTGGTAGATGGGGCCTGCAACCGGGGGGGGGAAACGTGTGAGGCCTTACCAGGTAAGCCCTCACCTACCGGGTTGCCCCAAGAAAAATCATCCGAAAATTAAACAAAAACCGTGAAATTTTGAGTTTGTTTGGGTTGAAGTAGTTTTTTGGTATTGATACTTTTGTCTGCTGGGAGTTGCGGAGGGAAGAAGGGGTGCTTTTGAAAGCATTTCATGAGGCGGGTTGGTGATTCCACCCGATTTTTCACATACAAAATCTGAAAAGCAAATGGCTATAGCCACTCCCAAATTTGCTGGTTTGTATCAACCACCTATATCAACCAACTACATACCACCATCTTCCAAAGGGGTGCCTGTTGAAAAAGCTTTTGTGGGATTTTGTGTTTCGGCACCTCCCCAAGCCATCATCCGTTTTTCACATGCCGAACAAATGATGCAAGTTCCAAGAAAAACCAACCCCAAGCGCCAAGTAATATGCACACAACAACTGAGGGCGATGTAAAAATCTCATCTGCATATAGATTTTGTGGAAAAAGCTGACACCAAGGTACCTTCAGAAATGTTTTTGAATCCACCACAAGCATCCAGATCCTATATTTATGTTGTGTGATATATCTATTGCCCCACGTGTTTTCCATTCATTACTGGCGCCTCAACACGTTGAATTATACTAACACAGCCCAGCTTTCTGATAGTTTTCGGACAGCAGAAACGCCCTCCACCCACCTCGCTATCACGGTTCAAGACTAAAGTCATGGCACGTTTCACCTTCTTCCTCAGAGCTGCCATTTGAGCAATGAACAAACAAAAAAACACATGCTGAAGATTTTGTGGCCTAAAAAGGAAATCCTGTTACAGCTTTAGGCTACTCTCCCAAAACCACCCGTATTTTTCTATGTGAATCATGTCTACCTCACCACCTCGAGATATGTTCTATGAATATTCTGACCTTGGGCGAGTTGTTCCCATTGGTTTCTTGGAATACGAGCCGCTCATCTACCAACCAACCCACCAACCAACCAACCCCAATTGACCTAAATCTTTGAACCCCAAAAAAAAACACCAACGACTTGGCGCAGAAACCATCAATTGCCCTAAAAGGCTGAGCTTCAGCCGACTCATCCGCGGGCCCGACATGGATCTTGTGGGTTCTGTCTTGGTGGCCGTTACCTGCGTTTGTTTGACGCAAGGATGGCATGGCACGGTTGGCACGTTTGTGTCTCGACTCTGGCATTGGGTGTAGATGTGCGTATTTTTCAGTTAAGCTATTGCTATATTATGTCACTATGCCCCATCCAAAAACAAAATCTGGACAAGTTGCATTGTACTGCAAATATATGAACAATATGGAATAACAACTTCAAGCAGCGATGGGGATGTTTCGAGTGTGATGGGGATGGGCGTATGCAATGATGCCACAAGCATGAACTCACAATGAATATAACAAGGACCATTCCAAATGCTTGCCTCTTATAAAATGGGTACATCCCTGTAGAAGATTGTACAGTAGCAGCCTGCCTGCTGCTCATTTGTTGCAAACCATATCATATCAAAAACTCATCATCTTGAATGCTCATGGATGCCAAAATATAAGTGGCTCACCTTATCCAAACCACAGCCAAAGTCTTATGAATCTCATCATCTTCAATCACATTCGTGGCTCACCTTCCTCAAGGTTAATAGTCCCTTCATAAGGCCTTATTTCTTCGGGGGATTGGTGGCACTGCAAGGGGGTCTCCTTACACTTACCCATGACTTACCCTAAAAAAAAACTGCGGTTTTCCAAGTGACAGGTACTCCACTACTTGGTGATCGGCTGCTTGGTGGCCCGGAACCAATGGACGTGATGGATGCAGGTGTCAGTTCTTCCGGCAACGCCAACAACGGAGCTGCCAGCGGTGCATCTACTGCTTCGGGGGGCAGACCCGGTGTGATAGACATAGCTTTGGGTGCCAATACCAAGCCTTAGAGATGGATACATCCTGGAAGATTAAACGGTTGGTTCACCTACAAATCACCCATTTGGAAAAGGAAAATGATCTGAACCAAACCTACATGAGGACATGTTCCATGTTAATCTTCAGGGGTGTAAGATTCTATGGTTGTTGATCTTGAGGCGACCAACAACATCTAAGTCATCATCCGTCATCGCAGTCAAGAAGCCGCTTTGATAAAGAGAGCTGCAGTATTGGATGTCAAAGCATTCATTGATCTTCAGGACCAAATAGTTCATGAACGATGCCTCAAGAATTATCGTCCAAACGTCATCACTCATGGAAACTGAGGATGGGGGTTATTTCTGTTGAGTAAGTCCATGAAGGTCGATGGGTAAGGTTTTCAATTTCATGGAAGGTCCAATGGCTTTCAACATGGCACAAACAAGGCTTGTTAACAAATCCAACAGGTAAATACTGGGTCAAAAGCTTTGAAGTGAAGAACATCAGTTCACGCAGTTCTTTCCATTCCCAAACCTTACATGTTTTCTTCCCAGATTCTGGGAGGATCATTCTCCGAATTATGGGACTATCTTCCATCATTTTTAGGCCTTCAAGCATTTTTGCTTCTTCACCCCTTCACATCAGCATCTAAACTCCGTATATTGGAAAATGGTATCCAAACCTTTAAGAATGCAAATTTCTTATATAACGAATATATATAAACCCCTACAGATTTTTGGTTGATGCCATGTTGATGCCCATCCCCGGTGCATCACCTCCACCCAGGTGAAGCTCTGGCCTGACTCCGATGCTCTGCGAAGCGTCGTGCCAGTTCTGGATCTTCGGAGAGGTATTGGCCCAAGTGACCACCACTGGTCCTTGGTGAAGGGTGAAAGGTGGAGGTGATACACGGGACCCTAAAACTGACGTCATGAAAATGTAAGGGGACCCGGGTATCCATAGTACAACAATTTGGGCCTTATTTCCTGGCAACCGGGGGCATTGATGCAACTCTTACAAAGGGCAATTTGAGGGCTACTCCCTTAAAATAGTGCGTTGATCATCATGATTTTTAATAGATACAAACATGCCTCGCCCCTGAAAAATGGCAAAAGCATCTTGAATCTGAACATGTCAAAAATGATTTTCATTCTTGTGAAACTTGGCAAAGTAAAAAGGATACTAACCCTAATAGGATCCATGTATGGTGTATTTCCCTACATTTAGTTGATTTTTAATGGTAAATGCAGGTAAACATACCAGTCCCATGGATCTTATGGGAACCGAATTGACCTCTACATCAACCAAGCCCAAGGCCCAAGGTACAAGACATGCTGCGGAATACCCCAGCGCATGAGCTGCGCACATCCTGGCGATGCGGAGGTCTGATGAGGTAAAGAGAAGCATCATCGACTCAAAAGTGTCAGCTGGTGAGGATATGATATATTGGTTCCCAGGATGTTATATCTAAATCAATTTGTTTGGGGGAATTGAATCTTTCTTTGAAGGGGCATTTATGTCAGGCGGGGAGTTTATATGAGTGAAATGTAGCCACTGGGAAAGATACCAAGATGTGTTCCAATAAGATAAAACAAATCTCTTTTTGTTTCCACCTGTTCAAACCTCCATCTCAAAGCCAAAAAATATCTTCTTCAATTCCACCAAGTGTTATTTTTTTCCGCGGCATCCAACAGCGCCATCACGTGGTATCCCCATACGGATCTATAAAAGGGGTGTCACCTGAGGATAGGTCAATCATGGTTAACCCCTACAACCCCCGCAGTAACCTTCCACCTCAACAACAGCTGTCCTGGACCAACGCCACGCATCAAGACCTTTCGTAACCATTGGTCCATCGAGCGGCCACGACGCCGCCACCAGCGTTTTACAGACCTGGTGGAGCTGAAAAACGTGCGGCACCAGGTGTTGGCCACATGCAGAAATTAACTTCGTGGATATATTGCCATATTGCCGATAGACTCCATTAGATTGATATAGTGTAGTAGGGTGTTTGTTTTCAAAGTGTTGACCTGTTTGTTGGCCACCAGAATTTAGACAACACTTCCGTGTACAGTACTAAAGTTAATTTTACCATTCATAGTGCAAATAGTCGTGCCATTGCTTCGCTTTCAAGGCGCAATAGGACGTGATCATACAAGATCCTTCAAGCTTTCTGACCTAAAATCACCTTCCGCCCCAGCAATCTAACACAATTACAGGAATCAAGGGCGATGTTATGTTTTCTGTTAAAAACACCAGGGTCTGTAAGTCTGAAGAAGGGACCCCCTTCTTTGTGGAGAAAACTTGCTTCTTCTAGATGTCTTTTGTTCCATTCTGGCCAATAAGTTCCCTTGAACAGTGACATTACCATCCTTCAAATCAATTGTGAATACAAACACATCATCCCCAAAAAGAACAGCAGTCTGTTCAATGTTCCTAACGGTACCTGGAGTCGACGGAGGGCATTTCTGCCCCTAAGGTTTGATCCCAAGTGACACTTCAAGGCCTGCAGCAGTACCTAGGAGATGCAAGTGTTGTGCAAGTTGGTCGGCAACTTTTGTGATGACTACCCTAGGGATGCAGTGGGGTTGGTTGGATCATTCATTTCGGAAACAGTGTAAACATGTCATCATTATTTGTGTTCATCACTATTCATGTCCCTTATCAAATTGAAAGTTGTCGGATGCAATGGGTGTTCACTACGCACGACTCTCCAATGGCATCCTCACACACGTATCACGTATTTGTCAATGCTGGACAGTGGATTCTCTGTTTGGCGTAGGCGTAGCGTGACACCATTTATTTGGTGTTTTCACTACTGACATCAAAAGCAGTACGATTTTTTCACGCAAATCATCAGGCCCTTTATACCATTCTGTTCTAGTGTACCTTTACAACCCGGACAAGCGCTTGGCACTAAAGTGGCGTATGTTTTCACCAGTTACCTGTGTGTTCTCACCCGGGTTTACACCTGTGGTATCTCAGTGTTCAATGACATGTGTCAACATATGTCAACTATATTGCCCCCTTCACACTCCTCCCATGCCCTCAACCCAAGCTTTTACGATAAGGCACATGCTTCCTCAAAGGACCACGGCCTAGATGTTGATTTCGACATGCTTCAATTTTGTGCGCTTAAGGCACGAACAACATCTCTGTGAGTGTGTGAATTTTCCCACGGAAAAGACAGGCTGGAGGATTCATGCTGGGGTTTCGCACATGTTTTATTTATGATTGGTTGAATGGAAAGGTGCTATGAAGCAAAAGTTGATTTGTTAACTTAAATCTTCGATGGAATCCTTCCAACATCTTGGAATCTTGGTGTTGGTTTTCACGAGAAAAAAACGATTCCTCAAATTCCATGATGATATGATGCATGTCACAGCTCTTCGATGGAATCCTTCTATCATACAGCTTGGAATCTCGTTGTTGATTTTCATTAAAAAAATGATTCCTCAAATTCCATGATGCATTTCACAGCTCTTGCATTGCGCATGGGATTGAGCCGAAACGGCATGCATCAATATGCAACGTGATGTGACAGCATTGGGTCCTTGACAGCCGCAACATTGTCGTTTATTGCTGGCTTTTTAGGTGACAAATATAGTCCTATCTGAGAATTGAGATCTGTAATTACGGGCATGTTTTGTTTTCCTGAGAAAATTCTGCTTGTCATTGTCATTTGATCATCTGATATTTTACAAAAATACCTTCCCCGAAACTAACAGCTCCCCCTGAAAATGGGCCAAAAGCCAAAAGGGAGGTAGTCTTCCAACCATCCATTTTCAGGTGCAAACTGTTAGTTTCTCGGAGGGTAAAAATCCTCAAATGTTTGCATCAGAACGCCCCATACCAAAGTCTACCTTTCTTGTATGTATTCCGGTCATGTCACTGGAAGTTGAAGCAAAATCGATTCATGCACCTGGTGCTCCAAATGGTGGGCAACTCCTTTCCAGCACCCACCAAAACGACCTCAAACGTCAAACAACGCCAGTTCTGATCAACTTTGATGGAAGTGAAAGTCGAGTTGAACACTGAAGGATCACTACATAGACCAAAAAAAACAACGTGAAACACATATACAAGATTGAAACCAAAGGATCATCACAAGCTATCAAACCTCTTTTCAGCAATGTCATTGCTCAATTCCTGAATAGCCCAAACATCATCATTAAGAATAAGCCTGTTAGCTCGTTACGGTCGACATCAAACAATCCAATTTGAGGACAGCGCTGGGCCAGTGATGTCTAGAGGTTCATAGTAAACCTGGTGGATGGACAAGTGCATTAGGAAGTATGTGGGTGAAGGTAATCTCCATCTATCTATGCTATGTTGAGGTGATGACTGTGCTTGGATGGAATGCATGATGTTGGAATATTAGAACTATTATATGGTAAAAGTTCAACAAAGGATAAGGATGGAATGCATGTACCCAGAATGGATTTCACATTGATCATCATGGCATCTGCGGTAGTTGGACCCTTGCGGATTTAAATATCTTTCTACATAAAAACCAACATGTGATACTTCGACTTAACTCACACACCTTCAGAATGAAGGATGGCATCTCCAAAAAAACTATCAGACTCCATCCCAAGTCAACCACCTAATCACACCCACCACTGGAGGCTTCCCGGACCCCAGGAAGGATTCGAACCTTAAGTTGATGACCCAGGCAGTTTCTTCAAGACTGCGAGGTGGGGTATGATAAAAACCCCACAGAAATCACTGTTTTTAAAAGGATCCATAGCAAAGAGGGCCCCCACAACAACAATGGCTAAGCATTAGAAAGATGAATGGATTCTGGTGAAAAAATTGATGGTTCTCAAATAAAATGTTGATGTTCTGGTGAAAATTCATGCTTTTTTTGGAGACAAATTGTTGAAATATGCTATACTACGCTCTTGGACTCTTGGACAATTGACCCAAACATGACAGTTCGGAAGGGCTTTGGCTGGAAAGCACCAAGTTTTGTCCAGCGCAAAGGTGAAGAACGTACATCGAAACAGAGTCCAGTAGAACATCAGCATCAGTTGCACTTTAAAAAAACTAAGGAATGCAGCAAAACAGGTGGATTATATTTCGTATATAAATATCAAAAGTCTTACTATTAGATCCTGCACTTCGTCAATTCCAACGAAGGCGACTCCCAAAACACAATCTTTCCCAAATTCAAATAAAAATCCACCCTTTGGCAGCTGAGCACGTCCCTATTTTTTCGCTCGTTGGCTCAAGTCGCGCGCAAACCTTCAACAAACATCACGTAGTACCTTGGGGCAGCATCCCAAGAACTAAGCTGGTTCTCGTTTGTTTGGCAACATCCTCAAACAAAATGCATGGATACTGCAGCCATGTCAGGAGGTACGAGTATCAGTTTGGGCCTTTTGACTTGTAGAAGTCGGAGAGGAATCCATCAATGAAGAAAAATCCAACGTATAACCAGCAAAACTGTGAAATTGCAGCGAAAGTCCCCAGATCTACCCTAGTGATAAAGCCAAGTTTTATCCCTATGCCTATACATCAAACTCACCACCACCCCGTTGCATCCGGATATGGCCAAGAGACAACGTCTTTGCGTCCAAAACGATGATGTCCTCAAAAATGGACAAAGTTGTTGTGCAATGAATGACCCAATGGCAATGCACGATGCACGTGAAGTGCTTGGTGTAATGATGTGTAAAAACTATCAAATACTCATCTCATCTTCGTATACCTGGAATATGCCACGATCTCCCTTCGTGGGGTGTCCCGTTCCATGTTCAATGAAGATGTGGGCATGATCATTTAGATAGGCGAAACTCTGATGCACCAAAAAATGCACACGACACCTATACAGGGATGTTGGAGAGTGATAAATACACTCAATACCTATAAATATACCACGAACAGAATGAAACGTCATGCTAGGCTATATGTACACCTCAAATAAAAGGTAGCTTTGGCAAAATCTTTTGTTCCTATCTGGGTATTGACTCTTGGGATTCACATTGACAAATGGTGGGTTGTAGCTGGGTGATGCTACACGCCCTCAATGGGAATGGAATGGTTGGGAATGGAGTGGTTGTGAATTCATTTGCACATCAAATGTCCATTCCTCTTTGCATTTAACTGTTGCCTTTTCATGGAAACATGAACCACCATGAATTCAAATAAACCATAATGAGCCTATAAACTTCTTAGATAATGGAAACATGGAATAATGATGCATAATAAGTATAATGTATGTATTTTAAACAGTCACCCGGAATGAACAAAATTGACAAAATACAGTATGTGTACTGTACACATAGATAGGCAACATATGTATGAACAATCTCTTACCAAACATCGACATAAAATGACATAAACCTGAACCCAAGAAATTGACAATCAAACCCACATCTCTACCATAACTGGTCAAAACCACCAGGTTCATCCGCATCCAGCGCCCCCAAAGCAACAATCACACCAAACACGAAAACAAGGCATGCTATCAACATCTCCAGCGTACATCTAAACATGCATTCCGAATATAAACCTATATGATTTCCACGCGCAAAAATTATGATGAAAACCAAATCCAAGCTTCCAGTGTGCTGTCACCTTCTTTCCACACTTCCGATTCCAACGCCTTCAAATTCTGTTGAAAACTGGCAGGTTGCACGGAAGAATCATGGTCACTTGCTACGGGGAGCGACAGATGGAGTAGCACTGAAGCGTGCTTCGGTGGGAACACCAAACGTTCCAAGAGCTGACAAATCCTAAGCACAGCACGGTGGTTGGTAAGTTGGGGGGACTTCTATCTGGCTTCACTGTATCTTAGACTTCTGGTAGATGTCCCAAATTGCGTTTGAACATGGTGAGTGAGTGCTTCATTGTTGATTTATTGCACTCACCTGGTAAAAATTGTGGATAAACTAATAAACTACCAACATTAACCGGTGCAGGATTCCTTGCATCAAGTTTATCCATCACAATTTGCCAGTATGTCGCCAACATGTTCCAACCGAACAAACAGGAGTCATCACGAAAAAAACATCTATCAACACAACTATTCATAGTCCAACTCCCTCCAGGTATCTTGGGGTAGTCATCCTCTTCAAACACCCAGAAAAAAAACAACGTCGCCGCCCGAGTTCTCCCAGTCATCCATTTCTGTTTGCAATCAAGGTGCAACTTTGTGAGATTCAGCTTTCCAATGGCCAAATTTTTACCTCAAAAACCGGGTTGAATTAAAAAGAGTGGGACAGGAAGATGTTGGTTAGGTTGGTTGGTTAGGTTCAGACCAAATTGACGCAATTTCCAACAGTGATAAACCATCAAGTGGTGAACTACCAACTAACACATTTGGATAGGGGGGCGGCTCCTTTGAAGCAACACATTCATACATATATTTAAAGCTCACAAAAAATAAATCTAACACATGCAATGCTCAACCGGCATCACACTTGTTCGTGGAAGATCTAATCTTCCACTCTGCAACATCTGAAAACTGTGGCTCATAATATCTGCCAGACTCTTTCAAAGCATTGTCCTCCAAAATTGGGGTATATACTTCTACCGTAGTTTTCCTACCATGTCCTCAAATGGAAAGTTTCTCCATACACCTTCTGAAAGCACTGAAAAAATATCACTCTCTCCGCTTTTAGGCGAGCCCGCAACCAGCTTGCTAGCCACCAAACAAAAACACAACAACATCTTCGATTCACCCCAATAGTCCCTGAGGCTGGTTCCAACTCTCCAAAAAGCCAAGATGCACGTCTTGGTATAAGGCTGCACCTTGGAACTTTCAGGATGGCCATCATGGATAAGGTTGTTTGAAATGTCATTATTGGCTCCAGGATGAATAGCACCTCGCCACATTGAAAAAAACAACAAAATAAAGTCTACTAACATAACGGCCCTTACCCTCCAACCTCCCAACCTTAAAAAAAGAAGAACGATTTAGCTCCCGGATGCATCTTTAAAAAAGCAACATAACATCCTGCCATCATATCTAAACTTAAAATACCAGGATCATCTACTATGACTCATGACATCTCACATTGAACAACAACATCATCACCTTGTTCAATCATTGTCTTTGTTCATGACAAGTCAGTTTTCCCCCCATTTTTTTCGGAACATCCACATATCAGTCCATCCTGAGTTTCCCTGACTGCCGGCATCCCATGCAGCAGCTGTGCCACTTCGCCTCCCTTGGCCATCAACGAGGCCAAGGCCTTCGGTGGTCCCTTGGACCGGCAGGCAGGGCTGCAGCGTAGGAGCTTCTCCATGGGGTCAAGCCAACGCCTGCAAACCAAAGGGGCTGGTAATGGTTGGATGGATTTTTTGAGGGGAAACGGAATTCCAAGAAATCTCCAACAGGACCTAATGAACGGACCCATACACCTGTGTATCTAATAACTCTAGCAACTTAATTAGGGGTCGGTTGGTAAGGTCCCATTCAATTTTTGATGGACAAATTCATATGTGAGTTGGATGAATGCTTCTTGACATTGAAGTTGAGTCATGGGATTGGAAGGTTAGAAGATGTTTTGTTTTTTTTTCTGGAAAAATATGACAAATGAATGTGGAAAACAAAAACGGCACATGTCTAGTCGAAGATGTTTTCTTTTTGGAGGGGAGGGGGATAAGATGGATTTGAGTCTAAGTAAGTAAATGATCAGCTGCTACCCTCCCGAAATTTAACATATATTATATAATACCGAAAACGAAGGTGTTTAAATTGGCATATCCTTTTACATATGGTTATTTTTGTGGTATCTATGTTAAATTTCAGGGGAGGTACTTGTTCGATCTTTGTTGCTGCTTGCGAAATAAACTGCCCCAGCTTCATGGAAATACAGTTGCCATGCATACATCCTGCATCTTCATGCCACCTTTCCATAACTTTCCTCACTGCACCTGCCTAAACTTATCCATGGTTCTTTACCCATTGACCATGACCACAGAACTG
Source organism: Breviolum minutum Mf 1.05b.01 (assembly GCA_000507305.1). Lineage (NCBI taxonomy): Eukaryota > Dinophyceae > Suessiales > Symbiodiniaceae > Breviolum > Breviolum minutum. Next base: position 153,779 of record DF239321.1, on the reverse strand, counting down.
CCACGTTTTTCTAGATGATTCTCACAAGGGGACTCTAGATATTACTCTGTGATGATGAATGTAGTTGTGACATATGAATATATCATAAATCTTATTTTCAATTTTTAAACTTTTAACCAACGAATCAATGATATATCATATATCCAGCATCCAATCATAAAAAATCTTGAATTTCCATGATGCCCTCCATCCTACCCACATTCCATCACATTCTCACCTGGGTGGTACATAATGATATACCAAGGCTGCCAAACGTGCCCATGCCGATGCCCCTGCCATGCGATCCGCATCGTCGTTGGATGCCGCGTCATCACGGAGTTGAGCAAGCAGCAAGTCACACAAGGCATCGGTGCTTGGAGAAGACTCCAAGAGACAAATGGAAGCCTCGAAAAAAAAGTGTTGTAGTTGTTTTTTTTGAAACGACAAATGGTGGTATAGATGATTTGTTTGGGGGGTTGGCTGGCAAAAATGATGTGAATAATGTGATGGTAAAATGATAAATGATGGTGAATGGTAATAAAATGACGACTGGTAAATATGGACACATGTGCACCCTGAACATGAAGCTTTTGAACACCAAAAAAGGTTTCAAGAATCAGGATCTTATTCAGACCATCTAAGCCTAAGTCCTTTTTGGGGAGTACATGCAGGCAATTGATTGGATGGGAAGCCGGAGGAAACGATGAAACGGCAAATAAGTGGCTGCTAATCATGCTAATCATCTGCAAGTGACTACTGGGAGATGTAATTGGAAGTTGTTTAGGTCCAGGTCAGTTCAAGTGGCGGGTGTTCAAGTTGCGCATAAGGAATGCCTTGTACAATGATCAGATAGGAAGTCCATACTTGAATTAAACTTGACATGTCGCATGTTTGTTGTTTGTTTTTTTCAGATATGAAATATCCATTGATGCACAACAACAAATAAGACATCCAACTGGTCACTACATGAATTTGAAAATGAAAGCCATAACTTCTTGGCAAGAGATGTGGTATCTAGCTGAAAGGATGTGGAAGCTGCACGGATTCAACAACCCAAAACGCAATCCCTTGTGCTGAGAACAACATAACTGGAACTGCCACCAACCTGGACAAAGAAGTTTTCAAACAGATTCATATTGACCTCTATACATCCCCAATCATCCCCATGGCCATCCATAGCTGTTTTTTTTTATCTAGTGTACTTTTGAGTTAGTCTAAGAGCACAACTAGATGGCGAGCTCACTATATTATCACTATATTTGTCAAAGTCTCTCTATATATATACTGTACTTGCGTTATTGCCTCAAAAAGGTTTGTGACTGTGAAAAAACAAGAACAAACAAACATTAAGATAAGCAAAGACTGGACACTTGTGGATGATGCGCTTCCACCTGATAGCAACACAGGAAAAGTAATCTGGGGGCCCATGACCCCGATGTCACCTATTATCCTTCGTCTGAAATGTCTGTGATGAGAGTGTCAGCTAATTAGTTGGCCGTTTGCCAAGCAAATGCATGCACATTATGGTAAGTCTTGATACATCTGTTTAAAGGATAGCCCACCAAACATAAGGTCTGGCCTGTCAGTGCAAATTGATCATCAGCATGTTTCTGGGAAAGGTGTAAACGCGAAGTCCTACTTGGATGAAATGGCATTGTAGGTATCAACAAAGCTTGTGGATGTTACAACACGCAGGGGTGACAGAGTAATTGAAGAGAAGCTTGGCGGTCTGAAAAACAAACCAATTAGAACGAATTGAAGAGGTGCCCTCATCAGAAACGTGCTAGTTAGTAGAGCCAAACCAACATATATTCTTTCAGACTCCACTCCCTGACCCTAGAAGGTTTTTCTGCAAGGTGAGACACATGCCACATCTAAACATGGCAAACAAACTGCCAACAATATGTATCAAAATTTAACCACCAGTACTACCAGGAGATGTCTATCAACAATCTGTCATTTTCATGTTAAGAGTAACCCTATCATCCAGCTCATACCCTTCAAACCGTTGAAGCCAGGGTGCCATGTAGCGTAACAAAGCTCGGATTCCGCCGAAGAGAAACCTCACCATGGACACGGGAGTCATGGTTGGAATACATGCCATGATGGGTTTGGGTGAGACAGCGACACGGGAAGTGATATAAGGAGTGTTGACCTCAACATAGGTCATGAACCCCCAATCTTAGAAGACTTGAAAGCAAAGCAACAAAAAGTTATAGAGATTGGCATACGACATATCAACAAGCACCAAATATGGCAACCAAATACCTTAAGGCACTTGCAAATGCTCAATGCTCACCAGCCAAATTGTCCCTTTTTTTTGTGCCAACATCAAACCAACAAGACATATACGGCGCATGACCCAAGGCTACTGAACCGACTATAGGGCCAAGGTGCTGAGAATGTGCCAAGGATTCCAAGTGGCTTAGGGCCAAGATCCTTGGAAATCTGCGAAATTGCAGGCTATGACTATGACACCCGAGGTGAAGCTCCCATGTTAAGTGGCATGTTGAATTCTAAGTTCCAATGTTTCTCATGCCATATTTTGGAGGGAAAGTTCTTCACATTCTTCATGGCTTCAATAAATGTTATAATTGGAGTGGTCCTGAATTGCAACATTGGTGGCTGTGTTGTTGCTTCTATTGTTGTTCCTGCTGGTGCTGATGCAATTAATAATTTTCTTCAACTGCACATATCCGACCTCTTTACCCACAAAGTTCTGAGGTGAAACAACTCCCTGTCCAAGCATCGGATTCTGCAAACGATTCGATGCCAAATCTGCTTGCACACAACCATCGGCCAGTCCCAGGGTGATACGTTCCGCAAGAGCATCACGAACCGCCAGGTAAAAACCTCTGCTGTGGCCATGGGAGTTTGGTCCTTTGGAGAGAGAGTACATACTTGAAGCTGAACACTTGTAAATGGCAAACATCTCCAAAAAAGGAAAAATAAAGCTTGATGCTGGTTGATGTTTGACAACCATTCATGCATTTGTTTTCGAAAGGTCGCTCTCATCAAACTTTTACTCTATCCTACCTCAACCCCCTCCACCAAACTACAACCATTTCCCACCCAACCATCCAACTCCATATCTCAACATCCCCCCATCCCCGGCACCTTTCGAAGACGTGGCCAATCTACCACAACAGGTGCTACTAAGCGCTGCTACGCCATAGCACCACACCTCGGGTCGTACCGGTTGAGCTTCGCTGTCCGCCACGTCCAAGACATCTGCAGCCCACAGGGCGCTGCAGGAGGCCGTGGTGTCACCAGCATCGTTACGGCCGCGTTTGCGGCCCATGGCATCTGTGTGGGCAGTGGTGTAGGTTGGGGGATTTGGAAGAAGATTTGGAGGATGTATGTGAATAACACCAGGCAATGTGACTGGAGATTTTCTTTGTAGATGGAATCAAGATGTAACTGTGTTCATTGGCGTTGCAAAGAAAAAGGGCTCTTGGATTAGAGCAAAGGTGGAAGATTGGAAGGCTGGCTGAACATAAAAGGGACAATGAGACGGCCGTAAGATCGAGATCCACTTCTGGGTTTGGACCTGGAGGGGTGTACCCAAAGAAGGCGCATAGGCACGCTTGACTTCCACCCTTCTCTACAGTATGTCATTATGTTCCCATATCACCACACATCACATATCCATAATGCAAACATTACACAACCACGGAAAATAAAACATATCTATAGTTGCAATAACTCCTCTGCCTGCTTTGCATGTCCAATGATGTTGATAGACCGTGCTGCGGTCAGTTTGATGCTAAAGTGGGCTGGCCAGGTCACTGCAAGGCTGCATCATTCACTACTCTTCCCAATGAGGCCATGTGGAAAGGTTTGCAGCCTCATCAGCAATCCGAGACTCCAAATGATCCAAGTGTTACATGGCTGAATCATGCTGAATCTGTTTTTGAAAGGGCTAAATATGCTTGGATAAAGGCTCGTCGACTTCATTCTATACTCCGATTGTTTTGAAACTGCCATGTGGCATTCTTCAGGGCCTGCCTTTGGGCACCCTGCATATACGAACACTGGCTCATCCTCTTTACTAAAAGTTGCATAAATAGATTGCCGTGCCAGAACCAAAGGGGATCAAGTCTTTCCTCCTGACATTTTGGCCCCGGAAAAGACCAGAATATCAGGTCAACGACCTCCTCAGCAACCGTTCCTGAAGGTGAGCCGTGACATCAACATCCCGCCATTCTTCACCTGGACGACTAGTGGTTGATTCCATCTGTGCGAAGCGAAACTCAAACTTACCAGCATGGCTGCGGCTATTGCAGGCGTGAAATCTGACAAGTGTGTCAGACACCCCGCACATCCTTGCAGCGTTTACCATCGACGAATGCCACGTCCACTCGCCGCTTCCAATGTTGGGTCTGCTCTCGACAGGCTTTACGTTCGATGTGGGCCGTCGGCGAGCTGCATTTGCATGACTGTGGATGGCGTTTTCAGAAGCAGTGACGTACTCCAAATTATCCACAGCATTGTTACTTTTGTCATAGTCTTTATGATTTACATAAATGTGTTGTTGGGTCGGTGGTGGTCCGAGAAACGCGAATGCTACAAGTCGGTGAAGTAACTCTAACCGTGAACTCACTTTCGCGGTATGATAGCCATTTTTGACTTGGTGTCCTGTGGATATTCTGCCATTTGCGAAATGCAATCGGCCGAATGAGCTGACCATCTTGCCAGGGACTGCAGTGCCTGTTCTGGGATCGAGCATCTGCCTCCATACTTCCCCTTCCACCGGTTCTTGCTCAGCAAGTTTCGCCAAACAAAATTCAAAACCTCTGACTGGTATGTTCTCGTCGCAGCTCTTGCGCAGCGAAAATTGGGAAACTCCTGCGTGCCTCGCGGCCTCTACCATTGAGGGGCTTGTTTGCCAGGACTCAGACCCAACTGCCCTCCACATTACTGGCATAGACAGATGGCCGCCAGCGTTACCTCTTGTGGGGCTTGCATAGGAAAGACTTATGTTTTGTGCAGGGGTTACATACTCCAAATTGTCCACATGGTTGTTGGATTTGTTGCTATCTTTATGGTGGACCTGCCACGCCAGTGGATCCGGAGAGCCCAAGAAAGCAACTGCCACCAAACGGTGCACAAAGAAGTGCTGCCCTTGGATGTGGACCTCGTGGTATCCGGATGGGCTGCGATGTCCAGTGGAAACAATTCCATACAAACTGCGGCACCGTCCATGTGAACTAATTTGCCAGCATTTCTCAGTTTTTTCTTTTTGAAGGACTGTTGATGAAAAACAGCTGTGGCTCAAGGCCTGCCAGGTATTCCTGGAATGAACAAGGAACCGCCACTGTAGCAATGCTTGCATCTGATAGATGTGGAATTCAGCCCTGAAGCTCGGCCATGATATTAGGACGCTGCACTCTTTGCACCAGCAAACAGGCAGAACGAACCGTTGCCTAGTAGGTGCATAGGATGAAGTTGGCAGTCCAAATCAATTCCTTTGAACCAAAAAGTTCTGCCCTTCTGCTTGCCTTCAAAAGTCATGCAACGGAAATCCATGTTCCTCACTTGAATACATAATCCCGGTAAGTACGGTGTTCGCCCGTCAGTGAGTTGGTTCGAATAAAACGGTATCGTATCTCCAACTGAAAAACAACGTCCAAGCATCCTTCATGCATTTGAGGCACACCTCTCTATCAGGAAAACAAACCTCGGAATACTCTAATAATGCAACTTCCCCAAATACCAACCTATTGCACATTAGAGTGCTTAGCTACAGAATGATCATATACCCCCAAAGTTCAAAATGAAACCTGAAAATGAGCACCTGAAAGAGGATATTCCTTTTGAAAACCATCATGCATCATTTTCAGGTTCCACGTTAACGTCTGTTAGTCTACATTCTCTGAGGGCTCGTGCCAGGACAGGATGCTCGCCATGTGTAGAGGGTACCTGAGGAACTTGCGGCTGATGTCACATTGGGATGTGTCTTTGGGTTTCGAGGAACAAAGGTCCCAGGCCCTACGCGTTGCAGTAAATAAGCAAAACCACGCTGAATTTGGATGACTTGATGACTTACAAAAGGAGCAAATGGTCTGTAACATGGTCTGTATCAGTTGTACCCCAACCCAGCCCCTTCCATCAATGTCAACAGATCAAGGTGGTAATGAAAACCATCAACACAGAAAGACCCAGGATCCCCAAAGGGCTTGGTAAAACATGCAAATCCAAGGAGTTTACAGTTCCTCCAAAGATAATGTGTTGGATTCGGATTCATTGGCTCTGTCAAAGGCTGGAGTTTCCTTGATGATAGATGGGTCATCATCCATTGCAAATGGTAGGGCAGGATGCCAATGATAATATCTGAAAAAGGATCCACCCTCAACATTATAGAATGGAAGTGGTTGATTTTAGGCATTAACTCGACTCGGACGCCTTGCCGGATCTTAGGCTCCTCATCTCAAAACACAACCACACCCTTTCTGAGAACCTCAACATTCCATCTTAGCCGCGTCAACGTCAACCCCCCCTGCTAGGACCCCCAACAGCAGAGGCAATGGTTGGATACAGCGCTGACCTTCAATCGGTTTTGACAGGTTTGGATGAGTTGGATGATACTCCAGTTCCTTTGGAATTTCAAACATCAACATACCAGATTTACAATCATGAGTCACAGGTTTTTGTTCGAGGTTGGGTACCACCAAATTTAGATATATTCCACTTGAGGAACAAAAGATTGGTCTTGATGCCCTTGACCTCACTTCACAACCTTTTTCGTCTTGATTGGGACCTTGTAAAACATGTAGGGTCCCATGACAGTGCATCAATCATCCTGGACTAAACAAACAACACCACCACAAGTTTTAGATGACTCGGCAGATTCAATTAGCACTAATTTCATTCCATACATATATGCTATATATGTATGTGATATGCACGCAAAACATATAAATCAATCACCCTTAGCCAAAACCTCTGTCAAGTCTGACTGTGGCATATCTGAGCTCTCTGACGGCACAGTGCGAACCTCTGTTCCACTGGCCACCTGAAGATCTCAAATCTGCTGGATTAGAAGAAACAAGTTCATGGGAAGGGCTCCCACACGTTCCATGATCCTTCCTTGTGACTGGATCTTAGCTAAATGAAAATCTTAGTTATATACATGAATAAAACATATGAACTGATCTTGCCCATTGGGATTTGATTACTAGTGAAGTGAATCACTGATGCAGGACAAAGAAATTGATGAAAATGTATTCAATAATGTCGTCTGCTTAAACCAACATAAACCAACTCTTTCTTGCGTGTTTCTCCTTTCCAAAGCAAACCCCTAAAACTTTCGTTCCATTCAGGCCAAAGTCAACTGCCAACTGAACTGAGAGACGTACCACACGCTCGGGCTGTTCTCTTGAGAAATAACCACCTGATGCCTGAAACAGTGAGGTACCAAAAGGCCGCAAATGAGCGCATCTCAGAGTCAGAGACCCAAACCTATATAATAAGATCTGAAGCTGTCGTATTCTGGAGAAGTGTTTGGGGGGAATTGAGACCAATGGCCTTAAAAGCATCAAACGCTTGGAAAAATGCTACTCAAATTGACAAAATTGGTGAACATATTTCAGTCCTTGATGATTGAGAAGGCACAGTAGCATGTGGGTTAATGAATCAATATATTTGCACAAAAGTAGTTTCCTCTTCAAAACTGCCCCTTCACAAAAATTGTTAGTTTTTCTTGTACATTTCAACTTTAATACCCAATATCATATCACAAGATCATCCCTTCACCATTCAACAGGAAATATGAAGCCAGCGCAGGCAGCACTCCGCCCAAGATGCCTGGTCTTGCATCATGGACCTGGTGGGATTCCGAGTCAGCAAAGGGTATAGTTGATGGTGGAGAGCGGGATGCATGCATAGTTCATAAATGTTGGACTAAATTGCCAAAAACAGCATGAAAGCTTGCAAGCAAATCGTCGATTTTGGGTATAAACTGTCATATGTCATCAAACCGAGCAGAATTTAAGCTGCGCATGATCCAGAATTCCGGGAAGATTTGGCACGTTGTTCTACTGCTAACATCTGCAAACCATGCTTCAATTCAGTTGAAGAACAACGTCAATGCCTATTTCACAAACCATACTTTGGCACCAATACATGGTCTGCCTTGGGGGCTTCAATACTTTCACCAGTTCATGTTTGGAAACAACAAGTTATCATAAAGTGTCGGCAAGCTCAAAGCTCAAAAGTCCGTTTATACCACCACACAAATCCAATTCCACAAGCACCTGTGGCACAGCATCCTCGCCCTTTTTTCCATCCTTTACACTTCTCACATCAACAATATCAGGCCCGAAAAGGTCGGGTGCAAAAGTTCTCCCTTCCCGACCGAGGTTTAACCCCCGGCTGCCGAGTTTTCTACGTCGGAACGTAGGTCGTAGTTTGAGACCACTCAAACAGGAAGTTTTGGTCAAAGAGGGAAAAATCAACAATTCCGTCGGCCCTTTTGATGTCGCGCCTTGTGATATTTTTGCAACAAGTTTTTTTTTGGGGGGGAGGTTCAAGGTGATTAACACATACACAAAAACACTTCCACAAAAATGGCAGTTGGATGGTCTATTGCAATAAATCATATATAACAAAATAATCAAATCACTAAATCATCACTGCTCAACTTCAGCTACTTTAAATTTGTAATTGAAATGCTAGCACTCTTTATCATCCGCTTCAACACGTTATGTAATGGTAATCACACTACCAAAAATGCGCGACTCGGGTCAATCATCTGCATCGTGTCTATTGTTCGAATTGCGAATGGGACGTGTCTACGTTGGAACCATCTCCCTGGACAGTTTTGTTTTGCATATCTTTGCAGAGGCTGATGTCTGGACCTGGTGGATGTCAATCCGAATGAACAGGAAGCATCGGGAAAAACGCCGAGAGAATAGAGACTGGAGACTTTAGCAAATGTGAAGACTATACATGCTAGTTAGATGGTCAAATTCCATGAATTTTTGGTGGAAGTGCCACACTTTAAGAACGCAAATCACGTCATGATCACTATGTTAAGAGCATTGAAGAGCCACCACTGGGTTATCACGTAACACAGTCTACGACACAGCCAACCAATTGTTGTGGTGTGACGCTGTTGCTAATGGCAAACCAGTTTTCTCTAAGCTATCAGTGTTTGGTATCCTCATCACTGACCTTTTCGTCTATATAAAGGTATGCATTGCAATGACCATGGGCTTATAATGCTTATATCGTATGCCCTAAGTGAGCCCCATTCAACCGAATCCAAACAAGAAACATACAAGAAAAGAAACCTCTGGACTCAACCTTCCCTCTAGCAACCTGTCCCATCAGTTGCTCACAATCTCTGTTCACAGGCATGCCACATGCATTACTAACTTTCAATATTTCCTTTCACCAGGGAAATTGGGTGAAACAACTTCTCACCCAAAATGGATAAAGCCCAAAGGACAGGAGACCGCAGCAATGACTCAACAGGCTTTTCGCGCAGGTCTCTTGCTTCAATGGTTTACCCAGGGTACCAGGTTGGCTTTGATTCATCTTCAAGGTAATAAGGTGCTGTTACAGGAAGGCTTCCAAAAGATCTTGGAAAAGTATATACTGTAAGTTTTGTGTCTTTTACTCCATGACACTCTACTTGTATTTGTAAATACTTTGGAACTGAATGCAAACATGTCTATTATGACGGGCCAAGTAACAAGGGGAACATGGAAAGAAGATAAACATGATTCATCCGTCAAAACTAGAACAACAAAACTGCAAAACTATTCACTGATCTCAAAGAACCCAAAAAACCTGACCTACAATCAGCTCATAAATAGAAAATGCCACTTAGCTTCACAAAGCTCAACCCAGTTTTATGTTTTTTCATTCCCACGAATCGTCGGAATGACTCGACCGTGACTTCATGGACTATCAGAAGTCGGTAGAGCAGCGGCGATCAGGAGGCCTTGGCTAATGTTGTTTTTTGGCAATGACAATTGGTGAGAGAGAAACACCTACATGGCCCGCAATCAGGATGCATTGCCAAAACAGTCTTAAAACATATCTTCTTAAAAGCAGCTTGAAGGGTTTTTGGAAGATCAATTGACCTCTCAAATATTTTGGATGGTATCTTTTAAGTGGCCATGGGGCGCAAAAGTAAAGTTTGATGTGTCTAGAGATTTGGTAGAAATATAATTTTTGGCATGTCCAGAGTCCAGAGTCGTATGCTATGACGAGGGTTATTTGGGAGTTCTGCCATTAAGTTTTTTCTATATCTCTATATTACGCAACTTGGAAATCAATATAGTTTGCACATCTCGTCAAACATCCACTTTTGATTGACAAGGTACATACAAATGCTGCAAGTTCTGCTTGAGATCTGCCAACGTTGGTGTGGCTTGTGCAGAAGTTCCTCCGTTGGGATTGAACCCCCCGGCATTGCATGGTGAGCAACCACAACCATTGCAGCCACCACAGCCATTGCAACCACAGCCACAACCTCCACAGCCATTGCAGCCGCCACAGCCATTGCAACCGCAGCCACAACCTCCACAGCCATTGCAGCCGCCACAGCCACTGCAACCGCAGCCACAACCTCCACAGCCATTGCAGCCGCCACAGCCATTGCAACCGCAGCCACAACCTCCACAGCCATTGCAGCCGCCACAGCCATTGCAACCACAGCCGCAGCCGCCATAGCCACCATTGCAGCCACCACAACCACAGCAGCCTCCGCATCCACAACCACCGCAGCCGCAACCATTGCAGCCACAGCCACCACAGCCGCCACAGCCGCAGCCACCACAGCTACCACAACTACCACAAGCGCCACCGCCACCATTGACAAAATTGCCGAAACCGCCGCCAGGGCTGTTGTTCATCATGTTCCTGAAAATGGACAATCAACAATGAATGGAAGTAGTAGGGGGCCATCAAGGGAGAAGGAGGGGACAAAAAGGATGACCACTGGTCAGTTTTACACACTTCTTCCACCCAAAAAATGACTTAACTTCCAACAAACATGGAAAAAATTAAAACACCACTAAGCTATTTGACCAAGGGACATCCCAACGTTGCCTCCTGCAAACTGCCCAGCACCCATAGGTGAGCCAGCCATCGGAGCGCCCGTGGACGGGTTGGCAGCCATCGGAGCGCCCATAGCACTGCCCATGGCAGCGCCTGAAAAAAAAATGGTTTGTTGCAGATTTGGAAGGCTAACAATCTCCAATTTATGTTACACACACATTTCACATTTCCAAAAACCTTCGCCACCTCTTTATCAGTTGTCAAGTCACCCTGCAGCTCCAAAATCTGAAAAAAACATCAACCCCAGCGGCTCCAACAAACAAACCAAAAATCTATGCACTCCCTGATGCTGACATAGCCCCTGAAAATTGGTGTCTACAAGACTACTTTCCTTTTGGGAAGGCCTATTTTCAGGGGCGAGCTGTTAGTTTTAGGGAGGGTTAATCGGTTAATCCCAACATCGACGACCGTGGGCAGTATTTGGAAAGCCTTGGTTGCATCCAGCATTTGCCATGTTTGCAGGTGGCACTGGCAACTGGCTCCTTGGCTGGCCAATGTAGATGCTTAACGGCTGGAACCTGAAAATCACCTGGTTTGAAAAGGAATATGATCTGATCCAAACCTTCATTTTTGGATGATTCCATGCTAACCTTCAGCTATGTATATGATATGATTGCCTGTTATTATTGTAGGTAGACACACCTGGGTATACGGTGCCTGTGTGTGTCACCTACCAAAACATGTCTTGTTTGCTTGATGTTACGATTCTAAAAGGATTCAAATAGACCCAAAACAAATACCATGCATACTTTTATTGCCATGTTAGTTTACCAAAAGGACATCTTGATCTACCAACGATGCATCTCACCTTATCATCACCCCCCCAGTCAATTCATGATCCCCACCATTGGAATGCCATCCCAGCATCGTCACTGGAGCAGCCGTTGGAGTTGTCGTCATGACCGGCGGGGCACTTGTGCCGCAGGGTGTAGCGAAAGGATCGAAGCCAAAGTCATTGCCTAAACCATGAGGTTGGTGGTTGATGATACTGTTGATGGAAGAACTCCTGCACCAGTTGATAGATAATTTATCCCATTATTTTTAGGGTTTCATACATCTCAGGTGGTGCAGGATTTTTTCCATCAACCGTAGGTCAACCCCAACGATTTTTGATGTTTTTTTTCTGAGGGTGGATGTGCAAACGAAAAGTCATAGCATTTCCAGCTCTTCACTGGTTTTGCGAATGGTAGTTGATGGACTCTAGTTGACTCTAGTTCGATACGTCTTCTTCGATGAACTTCGTTGGGGACCCAATAGACTGCATAGACATATACAACTCTGCCGTCGTTGCTGGGTTGAGATGTAATGCTTCAGAAGTTGGAAGCTGCCTAGGAAGGGGAATTTCTGCAATCATCCATAGGCTATCCACCCCTTCTAGCAATACATTTTTTTCCCATCACCTGACCTGTCATCAATGGCCAACACACCCAAATCATCTCTAAGTTAAGCCACTTGCTTGAGCAGATCCTGCATTGGGATCAAAGCCACTGGTAGGACTTGGCGCAGCAGCCACTGGTGCAACCGCTGGCTTGGTTGGTTCTAAGTCACCTTGGGCTGAACTTGGAGCCAGTTGAGCTGTGGAAAGTGTTTATGATACAACAGGTGCAGCTTGACAAGTGGAGATTTACCAAAAAAAATGAAGTTGCCAATCATTGGAGATTCATAAGCAAATGAGGGCACCAATACCAATCATTGATGCTTTTCTCAGCTGGGTGTGAAAGTAAAGGAACCATGTTTGTTCCACCCAGCCTGCTGAATGAGAAGTGGAGGAAAACTGCAGGCAGTTTCATTTATCAAACATCATTTAGTTCATGAGGTTGAGTAAAGTCTATGCAGTTTGCCAACGCAGGTGCAAAGCAAAAGTACACATCATAAGACCATAGTATGCAAAAATGCATGACATGCATGATTCATCACTAAGCTGCACACAACAGGAGACCCTTCAACTAGCTCTGTTTTACAAACACGCATCTCAGCAAATCTCTGCAAAAGTAAAATTGGATGAGAATCATAGCAACTTATATCAATTTAGAGTATCATCATATATAAATTGTTCATTTACCATGTGATTTTGGAAATGTTGAATCTCCAAATTGATCCAAATTGACTTCTCCCTGGCTCCAGCCATCTGATCCGAGCCGCTCAGCAAATCCACACTGGCTGGCACCGGTGCTGGGACTGGTCGAGCCGGTCGTGGTGCTGTCGCAGGGGCTGAACGAGAAGGAGCTGGTTCTGGTTCCTTGGTTGAGGAGATGTCTCATCAACACCCTCCCATGACCTGCTTCCCACCCTTGAAATGATAAGCTCTAGTCTAACAAGGTTACGGTATTGTTAAAAGTATGTTTTTTACCACTATGTTTTGTGGAGGTGGTGGCGATGGTGAGGAACTTGGATGATGAAGGTTGATTGCTGAGTCTAAGTTGATTGAAGAAACCCTATTGGCTTGGAAGACAAATACAACTTCATTGAAACTGTTGTCGAAAGCCTGGAGCAACCAAAAAGTCATGGTATATTTTCCAAAAAATGTCAACTATAGTTAAACTCTGTCAATCCATGGTCATGAATATCATCCCCCACCAAGCGTCGGATTTCTCGCGTCGTTGGGGTGGAGCATTGCTACACCAACGCTTTTCTATGTAGGCCTACAGGGCAACGGCATAGCACCGAAAAGAACACGACAGCTGCCAAGTTTGCTAAGAAAATCACGCTCTTGCAAAACTGATTAATTCAGATTCCTGACAAAGTGTGACACTGCTGGATTTGAAACATAGATACATGATATCATGAAAGTCATCATGCTTTTGATTGCTTTTGTATTTCAAACAGCTTCCCAAGAAAATACCTCGTTTTCCCTCAATCAAGGACAAAGAGAAAACAACAAAAACAACTAAGACCACCATGTACAATCTGACGGGACCCGGGTCTCACCAAAAAAAACGGCGCCTTTCTCACAAAGTCTTTGTAAACATCCAAGTGGTCACCTGGTGTGGCATCTGCTATGTGATCTATGTGATTCCGGGGAAAGCTCTGGCAACTGGTGAAGAGTAGTGCAAATGGAGTTCGCATGACTAGAGACTAGAGACAAAACGAAATCACAGCATATATTATCACTTAACATGACTCATGACTATGATTCGATGTTCATTATCATTGCGATCAAAAACGCCAGAAATAACAAACCCAGTCTGATTCATGTCCTACTACTCTGACTCGCTTGTGTCTCATCCTGGAAATGGACAAGGGTCCCCTGCGTACCGTTTGCTTCCAAGTTTGAGTGATTTTCCACTGAAACGTGTTGGTTGAACGGGTAGTAAAGCTTCCACGGAACACATCCAACATTAACAAAAGCATTCAAGCCGCACCTTCTTTGGGCCTTTCATTGTCACGAACATCTGCTAGCCAGGTCTCTTGTGCAACTCGATTGCCACCACCATGGTGTTCTTCCAAACTCCGAACTTCTTCCATGTTCCAAAGGCCTTGTGGGGCAACATCCAATACTGCCCTTATGGAAAAGGAGCAACACATAAAACTCTGTTAAACCCCCAACCGTTTACCTTTAAACTTTAAACTCTTTGTTGTGATGCAGCACTTTATACTTTGTGTTTGCCCTCCAAAAAATGGGGGGGCAAGTCAGTGGAAAATACGGGCAAAAATGAGACTGCGAGGCAAGTATTCACGTTTCATGAAAGAAAATAAAGTCCGAGGACATCATGTGGTGACTGCTTTGGCATATTGGATCTAAAATGCTCACCATCCCCAAGATCTTCACCACTACAATAATGATTGATAATGATAGACTGATAGAGATAGTAGATAATACTGACACTGGTACATGTAATCCTCATCAAATCATGAATCATCATCATCATCATGATCATGGTACTGCTTAAATCATCAGTCAATTCTTAATCCTTTCTGATGTTTATCCTCCACGCCAACCACTGAAACACACGAAGAAAAACAACATATACTGCACTCCATAAAATCAACATCCCAGTATCTCATCTGCGTACTCTTGCATCGATGAGAGAACCTCATGCGTCTTGCCGTTGTTTTGATCGAACCACTTCTGATATCATCTGATGCCACCATGCACTGACTGTATCAGATGATTCTTGCTGAAGCATCCAATGATGTTGTAGGGAAAAATCAATAAAAATCTCAACATCTC
The DNA here is from genome assembly GCA_000507305.1 of Breviolum minutum Mf 1.05b.01. Taxonomy (NCBI): domain Eukaryota; class Dinophyceae; order Suessiales; family Symbiodiniaceae; genus Breviolum; species Breviolum minutum. The sequence goes on along the minus strand of DF239321.1, from coordinate 138,559 downwards.
TTACTTTGCACATGTAGGGATGCAAGGTTGCCATCTTACCACGGAAAATGGCAACAGCATTCTCCACTCCAAGGAGGGAATGTCTCACTATTCCAACCATAACAATAAGGGATTCAAACTTAACAAAATTATCATGACTTGCAGCCAGAAATACAATGATCATGAGAAATACCACATCATTTCAACTTCATGTTTGCCACCACGTTGTTCATTCATCTTCAAACGCCAAGGAACGCTTGATGTGCTGACTTGCAATTGCTGCATACAAAGATCTTGAAAGGCATCACCACCGCCGATAACAATGGAGATCCAGTAGCCAAACAGTTGGCACACCTGGTGGCCATGACTGGCGGTTGGATGAATGGAAATGGTGTAAGTAGTAATCAATATTGGCCTTTTGAAACACTCAGGTCTGTTGGTGGATTTGGATTTGGATTTGGATTTGGATTTGGATTTGGATTTGGATTGATGGATTGATTGATTGATTGATTGATTGATTGATTGATTGATTGCTTGGTTGATTGATTGATTGATTGATTGATTGATTGATTGATTGATTGATTGATTCTTGAATTACATGGTAAATTTTGGTTAGTTGATGAATCAATCGTTTTGATATGTTTCCTATTATGCTTGTTTTCACCCGACAACTGCTTCCTCCAGCCCACAGCTACCAAAAACGGTGATCCATACGCATTTGACAAACCAGGGTGAAGGCCTCTTGTTGTCCGCCAGCTTCCGTACCTTGTTGAGTTCCTCAGTGAAGAACAAAGAAAACGTGGAAAGCGTCATGAGATGTCACGTTTGTTAAAAGCTTCCTCCCATCATCATGGAAGTCAAAAATGGATCCCTCCAATAGTAGTTACCTTTCAAATATACCCATTTTCCACTTGCATGGTCCATGATTATGGGAGAAAGAGTAAAGTGCAATGACTGGAAGAAAACTTACGCTTACATCTCTGGTGTTCAACTAAAATCCTAACAAAAAAAATGTCATTCTACTATATAGTTACTAGTAGATGAATTCTGAACGCACATGGATGACACAAAATGCAACATTGTCAAGAGTTCCCCTCAAAACCTCTCACTGGGCAGTTGAGCTTGTTGAGAAACACCACACTACATCACTGCGTATGACACAAAATATGCTACAAAACCTCATGTTACCTCTCATCTTCCCAGAAAAACACCTACCCTACGGTCGTCTTCACCTTTCACCGGGCATCTGCTTCGGCTTTCCTGGACTCTTCTTGTCCCACTTGCGGCGCCATGGTTCAGGTCTTTTTGCGGGTGTGGATGATGATAGGAGGGATGAGAGCAAAACCACTGCGGGACCGGGGCGAAACGGGTGAGCAAGGACCCCGAAAACGACGTTGACGTTCAACGTTCCAAAAGGGGCAACCAAGTTGAAAAAAAACATTGACATGAAATGGGACATGTTGGGTGAGTGCACACATTGTGGCGATACGTGACGTGGGAAGGCGTTGGCCTCACACATGGATTTCTTACCCTTGGGCATCTTTACTTACACCAGCAAACACCAGGATTTTGGCTTCGTTGTTGGCGAATTGACATTACATTACATACTTACAAAACGTGTATATATAGTTATACATATATATATATACATTTTGATTCAAACCATTTCCTACAGGATCAACATACCCAAACCAAAAATGTCCCCAGCTTCAACAAAAAGTTCTCCTGCCTCTTCTCACCTCCATAGACGTGGTCTCCTCGCAACAACGGTCTGCGTCCCAACTCTTGCTGATTATCGCCGGCTACACATGTGCTCTTTGTAAATGAAGTCATCTAACAGATCACTTTTGAAAAGGTTCCAGGATGCAATCAATAGGTCAGTTAATGGAAACATGAATATATCATTAAAAATAGATAAATAAATTTAAATGTAGATACTAGATAGTCAGATCAAAGCCAAACAAAATCCTCAGAATCCTCCACCATCACTACACTCACTGTATCCATCCTCAACTGTTCAATCACCCCCTTTCCCCACCGACAAAAATGTGCCGACCTTCCACCCATCTGTCACATCATCGCCCGGGCCGCTCGCGGCTCCAAATGTGGCTGGGGCTATTAATGGTGGGAGATGCTGGCTTGGTGGAGGGTTGTTAGGGGCTTACACCCTCAGCATGATGTTGATCTGATGGATTTTATCCCATCATGACTTAGAGATATGGAGCATCATAGCTTGATTTCATTCATAGCTCTCTTTTTTAACGACAGTTTCCTCCACGAAGAGGTTTGTTTAAGGAGTTATCTGCCCTTCCCATCACAGACTCGTTAAATGGAAAGGGACTTTTGAGCAGGGATTACTCATCAAAGAATATCAGAGGTAAACTCTGGTCAAGGGTAGCTAGACTCGCACATGCTCAGAGTGTTTGACAGGTTTTTCTGGCAGCCAGTGATTCTGTGTTTGTGGGTAGTGTTTTTTGCACCGAGGGTGCTTGATGGAAAACTGCAAGAAACATCGACAAGTGACTCAGATCAAGAGTTTGAATTGCAGCACATGCGTCCAAATGCCACTGAGCAAACAAATTTCATGTCGATATTGAAGCTGCCTCTCTTGGTGTAACAAGGGGCTCCCTCCATTCAACTAGGTACAAGCACGCGGCTCAACACACACTACTTAGCTAGCGATGTTTTCATTAATCATCCAATCCTTAACATGGAGCACGTTCACCATCCTTCAAAACAATGCAGTGTCTGCATGGTCATGTCCCAGCCCCACCAAAACTAGGGACCAGTGCAACCAAACAAGTCACAAGTTGGTCAAGACCATCTGACTATAAAATGCCTTTATCTGGCATTCACCCACCAGGATTATTATATTTTCAGTCACCACCAAAATTACCATATTTTCAGTAGGGATTCCCTATAAACCTTCATTTACCACTGTTCCTAGGTGGGGGATATGTAGATCCAACATATATCATTTGACATAAGCCACCATGTCGTACGTGGACACCACTTTCCGCTGACGCGCATTGAGGTGCTTTTGCCTGTGCCATCTTTACTGTCTGGACTAGTCAAGCACTGCCCGGGGCGAAGTACATCAATAATCAGGTTGCATCATAAGCAGCGGACACTCACTTCTATTCAAAACGCACATTAAGGATTAAAATAGAACCATGAGAACGAACCAACTGGTGGAAACACCGGACTCTTTTCTAAGACTCTAGCCGTTTTTTTCGCAAAAGATTTGTCGTTATTGCTGGCCGGAGTGCAAAAACATCCCCAAAAACATGATCCGTCATCTTTGACTTGTTGCAACACAAATTTTGAATTCAAACGGCTTTGATTGCATCACCTCACCAACTCACTCTCAACAAACATGCCCCACACAATGTAACAAAAACATCAATGCAACTGCATGTTGATTAACATATATGCCAACCTAACAAATTATATTTATATATATATATAATATATACATCACACGCCAGCTTGCAGCAGTGCTTGACCTATCAATTTCCATGGCAGTCGCTTCAATAATTCATCCTTCCCAACCTCAAATTGTTCGGAGGAGAAATGGGTGAATTTGGCCAAGTCCCACGATATTATATAGAGGAAAATCAAGCTTAACAAAAGGGCCTTATATATTTAGCAGACTGGGATTTTTTTTCCGGAGTGGGATGAAAATCAGCTCCACCAATAAAAATCAGCATACATATGAGACACCAATAAACAAGAAACACATCCTAATGCGTGTGGTATGAAAGAGCGTGTGGTATGATAGAGTACATGGCTCTAAACGATAGCAAACAAACGTAGATAGGTAGCTGCTGTGCAAAGGCATCAACCCTTCTGTGTGTTGCAAACGAATGTTTCTAGGCCCATCATCCCATGTCTGAAATTCTTCCATTTGAAATCCCCCCAAAAATTACACCACGTTGGTGGTGCTGATGCTTGGTGCTATCCCGGATGATGCATTCTCAGCATACTTTTGCTGAGTTTAACTACCTTGAGCACTGAAACAACCATCCAATTGCAGCTACGCCACTCCATACCCAAGTGATGCCACTATGCTCATTCCTGCCGAAAAGCCCGGGCGCCCAAGGCCGGAGGGAGCAACTCCCATGAGGGGGAAGTGGGAAGTGTCATGATGTGCTATCCGTTTTTTGGAACGACCTTGTAGCATTAAAATGCAACATAACATATGCGTGATACTTTTTGGCACTTGTAGATGCAATTTTTGGACATCTTGCAAAGTATACTCGAAATTCCAGGTCGGTAGTTGGAACTAGGAGCATGAGCCAATTGCCAGGAATCATCCAAATGCCAAAAAGTCTTACTGTAGCAGATTCCGATGAAGCTGCCACGGAATTCTTGATCGTAATACCAACTTCCCGACTCTCACACCGACAAAACAAATTCCATCATTTTAGGGGCAAAATCGGAAGTGATGAATGATGATCATCCAAATGATATCAAACAATTTTTAACAGCAATTGACAGCTATAAACACCACCTTGGCCTTTCTTGCCCCCAACTTCAGTTAGGTTAACCCACATAAAACCCCACAACAACACCACCAACCACTGCAGCTTCCCTGGGCCCAAACACATGCCAAGCCTCCAGTTTAAACGTCGTGGATTCTTTTCAATCTCTTCGAGGTCGATACCTTATGGTGGATCTGAGGTGTGAAGGTCGTTTGATTTTTTTTGGGGAGGTTGGTTGATGTTGAAATGGTAAGATAGTTGGGTGTTTCCTAAAAATAGGGGTGGAAAACCCCCAAAATGGATGATTAATATATAATGGAAATCCACTATTAAAATGGATGATTTGGGGGTACCACCCTTTTCGGAAACACCCATATACAGTCCTTAAAACTAACAGTTTGCACCCTGAAAATGGGGTTTCCCAAAAGGAAACTTCCATACTTCCAACCATCCAATTTTTTTTTGGTGCTATGTCAGTTTCAGGGAGGGTCATTTACAATATTGGGGATGTGTGGCTGAAAATATGGTGAAGTATGGTAGGATAATTAGTATTTTTGCAATGTATTCACCATCATCTTCATGAAAAAGGTGCAAGGTGAAATGCAAAATCTCATCATATACCTTTGCAACTGATAGAGAGGATAGATATCGCAACTGCTGGCGGAAGCCAACACATTTTTGGTGCCCCTAATTTTGAGACATATCCAAATAGATTCAGGATACCGCAAGCTAAACATACCAAAACTGTGTCAACACAAACCGTCCGATTCCACCTTCATGGCCTAAGTTTGAAACTCGGTGAAATGCAACAAGTCCAAAATGCTCATGGATTGAAGATGTTTGAAGTTTCAACTTTTGGCTCGGGGAGTGTTAAAGCTTAAAGAATAGCATTGCTGACACAAATATGTGCCAAGCAATGAACTACAAAATCCTAAGAGGCTACAAAGTTCATAAAAAATGTTCATTGCCCTCGAGAAGAAAAAAAGAGAAAGCTCAAACTCCACAACAACTATATACCCTCCCTAAAACTAACATAGCACCTGAAAATAGGCCATCCCAAAAGGAAACTGGTATTCCAACCATCCACTTTCGGGTGCTATGTTAGTTTCCGGGAGGGTATATTGCACCAATGTGCCACTTTCTTTTCTTTCAACCAACAAAAGCCTTCAAGCCAAGAATTCTCAACTTAACGCACCTCATGCCTCAGCTGCTAGGTATCCGTACGCCATTTACCTTTGCCCCAGTAAGCCGTCTTGCCTTGAACGCCTTGAATCTGCAAGGGCTGAAAAAAAACTGGTTCGCAGCACTGGAAGAAGAACCCAACTCCGAATTGAGGTGATTGACTTAACCAATATGTAGAAATTGACATCATACCAAAATAGTACAGGAACATGACCTGAAATGTGAAGGCAAATACACTAAAGCAACTTTTAGTGTGTGTGTGTGTGTGCCTGTGGTGATTCTGCAACATAAAGGCCAACAACATTCATATCTCCAATCCTGTTCCTCAAGGCTTTTCTTGGATCACAAAAAAGGAAACCATCAACCTTCACTGATCAACCTTCACCAATCAACCTTCACCAATCAATCAACCATTGGTTCCGATCTTTCCACATTCAAACAAAAAAAAACAGAATTCGGAGTTTGATCTGAGTATATCCCACTGATCTGCGTCCAGGAAGAGTTAGCTCCATCCACGATGGTTTTGGACCTCAGCTTTTCGGGGAGGGCAACTCCCTCTTGTGGCAAAAAACACGACCCCTCTAATTATGACCTAAAGAACACCATGTTGGCTATTTCTTGGTCGGCGGAAGAGTGGATCCACAAAAGGGTCCAAGTCAATCTACCCAAAATCTAGGGGTCAAATCGGGTTCAGAGTGAAATGTACCCAACTGTGATTTATACCAACCTGGGAACCTACAAATCCTACACTTTCCATCGGTTTTTTCAAAATGATCCTTTCAATCCCTCCTTCTTTCCGGACAGCCATTCTGCTTTGGTCACCTTCCAGAATGGATCCTATCACCAAGCCGGATCGAATTCAAATCCTGGAAGACCTTGACCAAGATATGATTCAAAGACGTTTCAGTCGGATTTTCCGCATCTCCCTTTCTCGCATCATTGCTTGGATATCGACCTCTTGCCATGTTTCACCCGGCAAATGTTGAGGTTCCGGTGGATCAACCAGCTGGAACTCATGTTGGCCAGTATGCTTCAGCAAGCCACGGGCACATTTGGAAATTGAGCCTTGATCCAAACCCAACGTTGCAGCTGCACTTTTGATGGAATCATGCCATTGCCACTCTTTTTCCCCAAGAGGTCTGCTCCACACTGGCTTAGTGCTGGACTTTCTTCTGCCCGTTTCTTCAGCGTATCTGACAAAATGAGCCCGGTTTTCACGTGGTGTGGCGTATTCCAAGTTGCACACAGCATTGTTGGCCTTGTCCCCGTCCTTGTGGTTGACTTGCGTGTGCTCCGACGTTGGACGTGACCCGAGGAAGGCTCGAACGACGAGCTGATGCACATACACACAACGGCGTCGGCCTGCTAACGCGAGAGAGACAAAAGCATAACCTTGCTGCTCTCGAAACCCTGCGGAGATGTGGCCAGATCGAAACCTGACCCTCCCGAGCGAACTCACCAACATTCCCTCAACAGCTTTGGATGACTTAGGCTCAATCAATTGCCTCCACACTTCACCATGAAGAGATTGTTGTTCTACAGCTGCCATTGCATACTCGCAGCCATCAATTGTAAGACTCAGCCGGCAATACTTGGAGAGGACCTTTGGTCTTATTCCAAGTTGCTTTGCTCCAAGTTGAATTGATGGACTTGTCACAAAGTCTGTGGAACCAACAGGTCTCCACATTATGGGTTGCATGCAACCAGATCGCGTTTTGCTTGTTACTGAATTTGCAAAGAAGTAAGTCAAGTTTTGGCTGTGAGTTACATATTCCAAATTGTTAAGCTTGTTGTTTGTTTTGTTACCATTTTTATGATGGACTTGATCTGTTTCTGTACTGGGAGCTGGTCCATGGAAAGTTCGCTTTACCAAAATGTGCACTAGCCACAACTTCTCGGAAATCTTCACATAGTAATACCCAGTTGGATGACGATATCCAAGCGTGATTCTTCCCTTTGTGTCACGGCAACGGCCCTCTGAACTTACTTGCCACTTTCGAGGCACATCATTGCAAGCCCACCGCCATGCTTGTGACAGCAACCGGGAAGGTACACCAAAGGTGTGTCCTACTGGCCCACGAACCAACATGCTGAACCGTGAGGTGTTCAAGCAACCACTTAAGCTGGGTAAATTACACACAACTTCAGCAACCTGCAAAGGTTGCATGTTTTAGTTTCAGCAGAGTTATCCCAGCAGCTATCCAAATGGTATCGACCTGCATGGGTTCATGATCATGGGCCATGGGTGTGTCAACACACTCAGAAATATGCAAGCCACCAACCAACGCCTTTAAACGGAATTGTCTATAGCACCAAAAATGGTTTGATGACATGGTCCCGAAATCTCATCATCCACACTAATCCACACATGCTCAGAAAATGTCCCGCATTCGACGATGGCGCTACTAAAGGAGAAATCACTTTTATGAACATAAAACGAAACTTGTACAGCAGCATCACCTAGAATAACATTGAACTATGGTCAAATCATCAGAGAATATCAGAGGCCCTTGGAATATGATATGGGGATATATGAGGACTTCGGAATACAAGAAACAACTGCTTCTAGCACCGCATCCAAAGAAGCTTCGCGACGCAGAATAGCACAAAGGATTCACAGTTTCAATTATTGGGTTGCTTCTGTAGCTACTAAACACACCTTCATTGAAGGAGCAGTGGTATGTTGAGACATGTTCATTTGATACGAATACCTGATGAGAAGATATCACAACTTCGGTTTGAATGCTGCAAATGAAGGTGCAGCATATGCATTGTGAACAAACAACCATCAGAAGGTTGCCCCCAGTAGCAAGACAACACCCTTCAGCAGTAACTCAACCACCTCAAACCGCTGGGATTTTCCCGGCCATAGACTGCGCTTTGAACCCTGGCGGATGAGGGAGGCAATATGTGTGCCATCTGAACACAACCACCAAACCGAACAGCAAGGATCAAAAGATGACTTGCATATAACTTAGGCAATGAATACATATTGCACATGCATAAAAAAAATAAAAACAAAATCATAAACAAACATCATAATTCTGTACAATGTTCACTGGCAACCACTAAACATTCATACTTCATAAGTTTCTACCAATTTCAACCGCTGAAAAACTTACCCCCACTTTAAATACTTTTTGACGTTTTCCAGCTTCACCTTGGTTTTTAAAAATTTTCGTCCCGAACCTTGGGGTTTGATGTATCCGGATATCATTCAATCCGTAGGACCCTATAGGACCCATGTATGGTATATATATAGAGTTATTTGCCATATAATTGTTTGGTTGATGTGCGAATGGAAATGCATATATAGGTGTAAAACACTACTAATAATCGGCATAGTTGCATATTAATATAGAGGCCGCATATAGTACAAACATGCACACATGCAACATACATTAAAAAATGAAATCATACGTTGATCCTATATCTCCGACCGGCCTCGGATATCTCGTGATATTGTTTGTGTCCCGAACGATGTCCTGACCTGAAAGTGGCTAAAAAGACTTTGCAGCGTGTCGAATCGGAGGAATCTTTTTTTTGGCCGAAGGGGATGAAAGAAAGGATTTCTGGAAGTCCAAGCAGAAAAACGGTCTGTTGAAAAAAGGTGGGCATTTTGAAAAGTAAGATGTTTAGTGTTCCAAGCATCGTTGTTTGTTCAATCTTGTTCAACTTTCAATGACACTTGGAGGATGCGTGCATACATATATGATGGGAACAAGGAACCTCCAGTCAAGGATGAAATCTGGTTTCCGGCAACACTGGGCTTAAGTGATTTGTGTTTTGAGCAAAGGTCTCAACTTCTATATAACAAATTAATATAAATTCATTTTCTTCCCGGATGTTCAGGGTGTCACAAATGCTCAGGTGCCACAGTTGACATCCAAAGCAGGTACTGTGCATGAATCGACCAAGATGATGATATCCATTGCAAAAAAAAACAGCTCACAAAACAAAACGGAAAACGTTTAAAAAAACAGATCCATCCATCCAGCAGCCGCAAATTCTCCCAGGCGTTCTGAACTCCAACGTAGCTGGTGAGTAAGCACATCTCTTTTTTTTGTTCATTTCTTCGCTGCGCGCCTCTTTCAGCAACTTCTTTTGTTGCTAAAATTTCATCGGCTGCGACAATTTCGGTGCGACAACACGGGTGGTTTCGGAAACGTAGCTCGGAATCGTTCGCCCTGATCTAAGGGGATCCAAGCATCGGGGGTGAGGTCAAACGCGGGGGGACACGCCGGACGTGAAAGGTACGGAACTTCCCGGAAGAAGGGCATTGCAAAGATTTGGCTTTGAAGAAACACAGGTAACCTTTCAACTTCACAGGATAGATGATCATAAATTTGAGTGAAATGTCAAGTTTAAGTATATAGACATGATTTGGATTATATATGATTTTATTGGATTGTTGTTCATGAACTAGTGACTGCATAATATATGCCCTTTACTGTATTTCAGTACCAATGCCAGTTGTCACTATCAAAGGTACTTCCGTTGAAAAGACTCCGTGATTCACATCAGCAAACTTGTCCAATGAAATCAATGGCTGCAACATGCTGCAACTTCATCTCCTATTGTATTTGGGCCCGAGTGACGTTGATTGTTCAAAAAAGAAAGATCAATGAGATATTCCAGAGACGGAATAGTTCATCAATTATGCGATGTTTAAGTTCATATACCAAACAACCAAACAAATCATTTGTTGCAGCTGAGGTCCAACCCGATTCAAACCATTAAGTCTGCTGCTATAAGTTATCGTATGAATTTATATCCACATCATCAACACCTATCATTGCAAGTACAATAGTCAATGGAGTTTCCTGGTTCCCTTAATAGGTGGTAGGTACCATAACCCAATTGGCAATATACAAGTGGTATATAAGTGGTATATACGGCCAATTGGGGAATTATTTGAAACAACCATTGAAATAGTGATGTCTCACACGGCGCTTCATTCAACTGCCCTTTCTGCCGCTCCCTTCTTCCTACATGGAAGGCGTCGTATGTGTCCGGTCCTACCACTTGATGTTTTCAGAAACTCGAGCCAGTTCCAGCATCCCAAAAAGCAGCACCCACCCATCTGAAAAAAAATGTTCTGAATATAGCTATAAATATGAAAAAATATATACACGTATATTATCTGCGTGTGCAAGTTTGTTAATAATAGTTAAAGCAAAAAAAAAACTTAAAGTTCCAAAAAATGGAGATCTACAATCCTTTTTGCCCAAAAAAACTGCTGAATGCTTCATCAAGCTACCACCACCAAAGGTGGATAAATCATCTCCTTGTTCTACAACCAATCGGTATCATCTTCAGCCACAGCTAAAACCAACAAAAACATCTTCATCCCATCTTTCATCCACCAAAAAAAACAGTCCCCATATGTCAGGTCTGAGTAACAAAAAACACCTGCAAAATTAAACTTGGGCCGGGCGGGCGTCACCTTGAGCTGTCCAAATGGAATGGCTCCAAAAAACGTGAAGATGGCTTTTGTTGGTGCAAATGCAAAGCTCCTTTGGGCCCTTGAGGCTTGCTGGAAAGTGAGCATTTGCCCTGCGCAAAGCTTGCAAATGGATCAGAAACGTCTGTGCCAAAAGAGAAAGGGTATATTTGATTCGAGGAAATTGATTCACCTGAAAGTCTTCGTTGAAGGGAACATATTTTCTATTTATTGATAACTATGAATGATGCGTGTTTTTTTTTTGGGGGGGGTGAAACTTTTAATTGCAGAGATTTGTCGACAACTAAAGTACTCTAAAAGTCAACTTACAACCGGTACATAATAATAATAATAATAATAATAATATAGTGACGTAAAGTCTACACATAGTACAGTATGTGTACAGAAAATAAATACGGAATATACATTCAACAGGGTTCATGTACCCAGAAAAGTTGATTTATAAAATGGTACATGATAAAATGTTGACATCAAGTCAGCGATATGTCTTGAGCATTAACCAGTAATCCTTTGTCTAGCCAACAACTTGCCCCTTCCATGAATGGTTACTGGAGACGCTTTACCCCCTTCGGCACAGGCAAATCGCCAACGTGGGAAGCGATTTTACTTCTCCGATGCTTCAAACATATTGAATTTTATCAGATGATTTTTTGCTTGGCTTATTAAGATTATATGAGTCTTAATCTCGTGACGAGAAAGACTTTTGGAAAGAGCCTTTAGAAGCTGACACAAATGCTGATCCTCTGTGGTCTCTTTTTTTTTCTTCGCTCATTGCCAGTGGCGTTTCATGGATGTGGAGGTGGCGTTTGTGGGAAGAAATGATTTCCAGAAGCAAACTCCTGGTCTATTAGGGGGGAACTCAAAATGTATGGCATTACATATGTAATGAATCCTTTACAATCTCTTTTCAGAACGTGGTGGCAACATGTGGCAACCAATTTAGAGCACAACATATGTTTTTTTGCATTTGTGGCCCGAAATTCTGACCATCATGTCTGGAAAAAAACGCAGGGATAAGAGGAAAACGTGGTTGGAACCCCTATAGCTCTTGATGTCTTTAATCTCCCGGATTGATCTTTTCAAGGGTTTCCTGCTTGGTCGGCTTGGGTGAATATAGACATCGTTAATATTGGCAAACCTTTGAGTGTATTCAAAAACCACACTTAAAAGGAAAGCAGAAGAATGGATTCTACAAAACGTGTGATAATAGGCATCCCCGTACTAAACATGTCAAAAACACCTTTTGTACTTACATCTAAAAATAAATATCTGCATATAAAAAAATTGCTCAATATATCAATATATTTTTTTCGACATATTTTAAATCCTGGTGGCCACTGTTTACTGAGATTACTTTGTGGTGGGATACACCAATTGTTAAGTTTTATGTGAATTTCTCGAGTTCCGTGCATTGAGGTCATAACTGCGAATTTCACTGGATTTCTTGATGTTGGAGTTTGCTTTGGAGCCGTCTAGGAAATACATGTATGTATATAAATTGCTATATATATATATATTTACGTAATTACATATATATAAATATATAAAGATTATAACCGTTCCATTTAAAAACAAGGGTCATCAAAGAGTTCCAGGTATGTATATCTTGCAAAAAAATGACCATAAAATGATGTAATTTTATATCTTAACACTTCGGGTCCCGCCAAAACACTGTTTCAAGTGGATCATAAGGGTTAATAAAACAAACATCCCCTAACTAAAGTAGTGATGAAATATCTTAAATCTCACTGTTTACAAGGTTTATGCACATATCACTGCTCAAAAAATCAAAACTTCTCCATTCTTTGGTTCCTTTGTGCCAGCCTGTGAGGCCAATGAAGGCAGTTTGCTCAATCATCGGAGAAATTGGCAGTTTCCATGGCAAGTTGATCTTCCCATGTTTTTTTCAATACCAGGAATGCATTGATATGATACCCACCAAGCACCATGGAACTAGGATATTTTACCAGCGGAGTAGGAAAATCATCTTCAAAAGTACCTTTCAAAGGGGATATGTTAGTTTCCAGGAGGGTAAAATGGAAAAACAATGATTACAACAGGCTTCCCTATTTAGATGCTAAGTAGTTGCCTTTGAGCAAAACCTAGGATCTAGGAGTGGTTTTAAGAAAAATCCTCGACAAGCTGGGGGGAGAATCAACATAGCAACACTTGGCTAGAGATTTCCTCCAAACTGTTGATGGAAGAAATCCCAAACAACCACCTGGGATGGTGCTAAAACCCGGCTAAATAATGGGATAACCAACTCAACCTCAACTGGTTTTCAAGGCGGATTTTTCAACCATCAACAGTAGGAAACCTGTTCAATGGCGATGGTTGAAAGCCTTTCAGGTCAGCACCTTTTTTCAGATGAAATAACAAAACTATATCCCACTGGATGAGATTAATGGACATATCCCGTTTCTTTTATTCCAGTACGTTGAGTATCCATGGTGGTGCAAGTTTGTTTGGGGGTCTCTCAACGTATCCGCGTCAAAACCATGAAAGTGTGAAAGTGTCATGCCATTTCTCCGGGGATAAGCGGCGCTGCCAAACGCGAAACTTAGTTCGAACTTGTGTCTTGACACAAGATGAGGTTGAGGTTTATTGACCCGCAATGTTTGTTGCTTCAAAATGTCATTTTCAGTTCCTATATATTTGAACTGTTGGGGCATGCATTGGATTTTCATTCATCTTAGAAGCCAAAATTCACTTACATTTATACATAATATACATACATATATATATATGTATTATCTTTTACAAAAATACAATATGAAATATGAATCATATATATGATGATTGAAGTGTGTAAATATCTATCTCCTAGAAAAGAGAGAATCCAAGTTAGTAAAGAATAAACCTCATCATTCACCATCAACACTGTATTGGATGCGGTCGACCTCTTTGAGGATTCTTGAATTCCCTTCTCGATTCCCTTTATTTTCCCCCATGAATTCCCCTGCGAAATCCAGGATTTACTGCAACTATACTTTTGACAAGAGTTCCTTCATCAACATGTTGTTGTTGTTGTTGCTGTTGTTCTTTTTGAAACCTTCAACCTGAATCCATCTGCGGCTGAAGTTATGTAGAAACTCTCAGACGCGCAGTGGGGGTCTGCGGCCGAAGTTGTGTAGAAACTCTCAGACGCGCAGTGGGGGAGTTGTCTCCAATGTTGCCATGTTCGTCAATGGGGCATTATGCCCTTGACTGGCGCAAAACGTCGCTCTTGTGACGCAAGAACACGTTGTTTTCTAGACAATCAGCAATGAAATAGATGTTGAATGCATGATTCCTGCACATTCCACACTGAAAATTCAAAGTACGGTACTCAAAATTGCAAGAATAGAAACTTCATGTTGACCTTATTTTTCACAATTCATCTGAGATGGTGGACGGGGTGCCGTATTCACTAAGTAAGAGGACCTGGAAAGGAAGTGGCAAACAAAAAGCCGCGGCATTTTCGCAAATTTGATTCAGCTTGACAACAGCAACCAAGAAAATGCAAACGGTTTCAGGCTGCCCCTGATGTACAAAAGAATGTGACTGCAACCGGCCGATACAGTCCACTATTATCTACTTCAACCGGTCCTGCACCGAAGAAAAACCATTTAAACACCATGAGTCTAGTGAAATTCATGGATTTCCCCGTGTCAGCCACTCAAATGGGACACCAACAAAATGATGGTCTCTGAGATTATCCTGAGATATGTGTTGTTGGATTCTAATTAAGCTCCCTAGAAATGAACAGCAATCTTGGAGCTACACAGATGTTCTTGGGGCCCTTCAAATGCAAAGAATCACCTTCCAATTCCAAGCATCGATGAGGTGTTTTCGCTGTTAGTTCCCAGGGAGGGTGGAGAAACAAAAGCACAACAATCTCCAGGCATTCAGCAAACCATGCATAGCAAGTGCGCAAGTGAAGTTACACACTTGAATTTATATAGACCACCCGATGTTCTAGTTTCACCCTTGAAACATTTGTTCATCACAAATCTCTCTTCTATGGCTTTAAGGTTCTTGCAGCCCACAAGCGTCACCGATCTGTGCGTCCGGGACGTCAATCAAAGGTGAAGATACGTCAAATCAGTCTGGCATTGGATTTTTGTTTGCCAAACCTGGCAACACTTTGGTGAAGAATCACGAGGGAGCTTGTCTATAGTTGGTGGTTTCAACCCAACCCCTTTGAAAAATATTCGTCAAAATGGGAATCATCCCCACTCAAAGGTCCATGAAATAAAAGCTTAAACTTTATTTTTCCTTTCCAAATATGGAATCCCCAAAAATTTAAAGGTTGGCCATTGGCTGAGTCAGGGAATCTTCCCCAAATTTCGGGGTGAAAATAAAAAAAAATGAAACCACCACCTAGTTGTGGATCTCATATCTTTTACAAAGGAAACAATTAAACACCCCCCGAAGTTTATCTGTTGGCCCCTGAAAAGTTACCGAAACCCCATAGGAAAGGATCGTCTTCCAACCACCAAAAACCCAAAATTGCGTGGGTTTGTGTTAATGTTTCTCTTTTTCCAATTTTGGGTATTTTCGGGTTCCCATGGAAAATACCACCCCCCCTTGAGTTTTCGGGGGATGTAACGTCCAACCCTGTTGGCAAAATAAACCTCCCCATACAAAGTTTCCATACCAAGTTTCCAGTGTTTAGATGGGAAACTCATACATCTATCCTATCAAGAACCAGATTTTTCAGGACAAAATATGGTTTTGAAGGGTCACTGATATTCAACTACAAGTCTCATCAATTGGACCATCCTCCATGTCAGCTGGGCGTGGAGGAATCCGCTTCTCAGGTTAATAAACATGGGATCATCTGTGTCATTTTGCTTTCAGTAGCTTTGCTTTTCCGCATGTTTTTTTTCAGATATTGTTGGATTCTTACTCTGGTGGCTGTATGAACAAAGGCGAGGTGTCCTATCTTTGTTCTATCATTTTTTATGCTGTCTCGAAAATATGCACCCTTTGAAAATACATCAATGTCATTTTGCATTCTTATCCAACATCCAACAACTACTAAAAGAGGGTTTCATAAACTACATGCATATAACTTGGATTTCATCCTACATCTGCCTTTTCAAAAACATCATCAACTTTTGGTATGTGAACGCAAAAATCCACGCGTTTTAACCCACCATTTCTTGGTGCAAAACCCCAAACCATCAAACCCAAACTAGCTCAACATCCATCATCACCCTCACCTCGTTGGCATCTCCATCCATCACAAACCTCAAGGAACCACAAGGCCCCCCCCCGTTGAAAGCGCATGGAAGGATGGGATCCATGTGGGCTTGTTATAGTTGGTGGGTGATGACTATGTGACTATATCTATCATGTCTCAAAATTAGGCCGACAAATCCGTTGGATATGTTGGATCTACCCCCCATCCAGTAATTAACAGTTACTACTGGGAGAATCCCTCTTAAACCTTTAAATTTGCCACTGATACTTGGAGGGCGTAGATCCTATTAGTACTTTTCCAAAATGGATTTGGAGGGGTCACTGATTTGGAGAAACGACCTATTCGTAGACAAAAAAAACGCCTCCGCATTTAGTGGTGGGATTGTCAGGTTTCCGTATTGGATAAAGGAAAGCCTGTTTTTTTTTCAACCAACCCAACTGGCGCAGGATTCTTAAAGCCCTCCAAAGAGTGAAGTTGACATGATGATGTTGACATCATACAGTCTGAACTTGTGCATCCCCTGCTAGGGTAGAAGTGACCCTATTGACACGGTGAGATTTCGTAGACTCCGTGAGATATGCAATCACGTCCTTGCATCCAAATAGGCTCAAAGGCATATCTCAGAAAAAAATCAAACATACCCACTGGTAAACCAAAGCTGGTCAACGAAAACAACCCTTTTCCAAAGGGCCACATTTAGAGTAGTGGATGTTTCCATCGCATTATTTTCATCAATGTGTGCCAAGACGGTTGGTCTCCCATTGACATCCAAAAGCACCACAAGTCTCGAACCTCCAATTATTTCGGTGCTATAGTCTTGGGCATATGGTTTACCAAGCTTAATTTTTAGATCATCTTTGGGCCAATTCCAAAACTCCCGTAACTCATCATCAAACATCTGAATTGCTACAAACATGTTCAATCAGATATAAAATTCCCTAACTACCCCCCCCCCCCAAAAAAAAAAACAGCAACGCAAAAAATCCTCCATATTCTTTTGAGAAGAATGGAGTCATTCACATTTTTTGTATGGAAAGAATTTCGAGTCATATACACCCCTGAAGATTAACATAGAACATAGTGATGGAGGCTTGGAAGATCATTTTCCTTTCTAAATGGGTGATTTGTAGGTTGCAGCCGTTAATCTTCCAGGGTGTATCCCCCAACCCCAACCCCCCACCAAACACCAGCCAGCCATTTTGACATCCAAAGGCACCGTCTCCACCAGAGGATCCGCTAGACATGGAGGATGCTGCCGATGAACCACCGGCTTGGGAGCCCTAAAAGCGGGGATCGGGAATGTGGTTGTTGGGGATGATGATGGCGTGGTTTAAAAGGTTATAATAGGAAAACGTTTTTAAGGGCTATATATATAATATCTGAGATAGGTGGTTGAACCGCCCCCATTTGAAACATATGAGTCAAAATGGGTTCATCTTCCCCATTTTAAGGGGTGAAAAAAAAACATAATTTGAAACCACCACCTAGATATACAAGGATGTATATACATTCTATTTATATTGAGATGTTTTTGTACATGAATAGGGGAATGCTGCGTATTTATACAGAGAAAAAAGGATGTATACATATGCAGCAAATGTGAATCCATATATCAGTAATGCATGTATCCATATGTGTGAGTGTGTAAGTACTGCAAAATGGTTGAAACATAGATGCATATTAGATATGTCTACTTCAACATTGAACCTTCAAACAACTTGAAATGGAGACCATCTAACAACAGTACCAAAACGATGTCGGACATCCGCTGTCAAAATTTTAAACACCCAGGCCTTGCCCGTTGACTTCACGATCTTCTTCACCGCCTTTTCCTTAGGTTGGGGAATTCGGGCAAATGGCAAGGAAAACATCAATTTGAGGATGGAACGTGCCAACTAATAGCGCTAATAGCTCAGCATCCAAAACCATTTGGAAATGATGGATGGAACATCTTAATATCTAGATGATGTTGAGTCCTAACGGAGAAGTTCACACACTTCTGAAGTCAGAGAAATGCATCTGCATACACATCTGGCCGCCGCACAAAAAATCTTTATACTAAGTTTCAAGACATCAAACAAAAACTACATCTTCAAAACATGTCACAACTACATTAACATGTATTACCCATAGGATCCATGTATGGTATATCATTTACCTACATTTTGGTTAATTTCTATGGTAAAATGGAGGTAAACATACCATACTGGGGTGCAGTTTCATCACCCGATTTCTCCAACCATCCACCAAATGCCAAGTAACGATGATCCTTTCAAGGCGGTCAACCTTATCCTCAATATCCACCTGTTCACAAGGGTGGCGACAAGGTAACAAACCTGGCAAACCCGAATCTAAAGGGCTTCAAAATGGACATGTCTGACATTGAGCTATGATTTTTTTAATGGGTGTGGATATCTAAATCTCTATATATTTATGTTGTGCATGATATGTTTCTTTCATTTTATGGATATTCTGATATTCTTGAAAATTTTCAGTTGATCAAAACTGTTGCATTTTTGGTTGGTGAGTGATACCCTCCGGTAAACTAACATAGCACCTGAAAATACACCCCTGGAAAAGGGGGTTCCTATTGAAAACCATCATTTTTCGGTGCTATGTTAGTTTCAGGGAGGGTATGTTTTTCCCCAATTCTATGTGGGGTATCTCAGCTTCAGGTCCTTAAACGGCCGCGGGCAGCCTCGTTGGCGGTCTCCGGCCACTGGGACGCAGGAGACGTGGAGCCGCCGTACCTTTCCGGAAGGATAGCGGGGGGTTTTCCCAAAATCAAATGGTGACATAGCTGGCTGGAAAATGGACCCAGCTTGAAGATGTATTGTCTATTAAAAAAATGGGAAATTCTATTGCTATGTCTGTTAGTTTACCAGAGTGTAAAGTGTAGTTCTTGAAAAAGTGTGGCAGGATGAGGATGATGAGGAGGATGAGGATGAGGATGATGATGATGAGGATGAAAGTCGACAACGGCAAGGTACTTTTATTCACAAACCCATGTGCTTTCTGTGCATGCCTGTGTACGCGCGCCAGAATGAACAAGACCTTTTTCAAATCCATGACAGCATTTGCACCCACCCAGGGCCCTCACTCCAAATCATAATTTAAAAAACATTAAAAAAATAGGAATTCTGCATACCTTTCCCATACCACTTCAATCCCTTTCAAACTTTCATGTATTAAATAACCATGTACAATGGGCAAAAAATAGGAAACTGATAGAAAATCATCATCAACAACAACAACAACAACAACAACAACAAACCACCCTTAACTCCAACTGCAGCATCTTGCAGGTTCATTTCCCTATATAATCTCCCTGGGCCTCTTGATACTATCTGTGGTGACGGGATGTGCACCGGCAGGTTCCAACACCTACGGTTGAAAGATGATTCGATGCCGGCGGCTGTCCGTGGCAGTCCTTTGAGTATTATGCTGAATTTTTCACGTTTGCAAAAATTAGGTTATATTAATTCAAATCATCAACGATACATATATAATCATTATATACCCTGGGAACCCAAAACCTTAATTTTTAGGGCTTATAACCCATCTTTTTAGGGCTTAATAGATGATTCAATATGTGACCCATTTGCGGTTTGGTACCTGGATTCCACCGGCCAAGCCGATGTCTCCTTCGTTGAACTCCAACTTCCTCGGGTGGTCCAAAACGTGGGTGGAGCTCAAAAAGGAGAAACCGGTGGTTTCATCAATCCCATAGCATCCATGTATGGTACGTATATTTACCTACATTTACCACAAAAATCAACCAAATGTAGATATTATGTTTAAAACAGGTAGTTCTTCAACCACCACCTACCTATAGGATCCATGGGATTTGGTATTTTTTACCTAAATTAAATGAACGGTTGATTTTACATGATTTTACGGTATATACTTACCTACATGAATGGTTGATTTGTCTGGTAAATTATGTAGGTAAAATTATAGAATTGTCCCATGGATGCTATGGCAATCTATCCCTCCCGGTTGAGGTGAAATAGAAACAAATTGGGGAACTTTGTCAAACAAAGATGGCAATGATACAACCAACAGGTAAAAATGATTAAAGTGGTTCTTTATGCGATGCATTGATGTAAAAATATGAGATGCTTAGTCTTTCCAAGCTGGGAGTTGGCATATGATCAAAGCTATTCTATCAGACTCAGGGAAAACGAAAGCGTGACTATGAAAAGGGCTGAAAAGCAAACATATCCAAATCCAAAAACATGATCTCCATTAAGCTGAACGTCTGAATTTCTTATTTTGTTTGGAGGATACTTCCAATTCAGCCATCATTTGTTCCATAAGTTGAGATCATATGGCTCAGAGTCACCAAAAGCTTGTCTCATGGCCATTACACTCCCTAAAACTGACATAGCACCTGCCAGGACGCCTTGGCAAAAGAAAATTCATCTTCCAACCCAAGTGATTCAAGTGCTATGTTAGTTTCAGGGAGGGTACCTGCAATTTCACTTCCTGGAACTGCCATTTTGTCTCCTCTTTTTTGACTTGAAGCCCAAGCAACTCGTCCATGTTCAAGGACACAACAAACTTCTCCCAACGCTTGGCTGAGGCATGATTCACATTCTCCAGGATCACGGAGCCTTGGTTTTTAACATTGGAGCAGGGCTGATGTGGCTGGTATTTTTTGGAAAAATCGCAAAGTGATGATACGAATCTTGACTTGAACTTTGTTTTGAATGAATCAGTGTTTTGAATGTGTCATGAATGTAGCCTCAAGAAAGGATGGGTCGCACTGGTAGGGTCATATTGAGAATGGTATTAATTTGTACAGAATATGACTGACATTGTAGGTTGAATTAACTGTTTTCCTCCACATGCCCGAAGATATAGATATAAACAACATCAAGATCAGGGATCTTACGAAATATAGCATGATGTTATGCATGCATATGTCAAATGTACGTATATATATATATATATAAACATACACTGTATTACACTGTATATACACATTGATTTCAGTGAGCAATCGCTAGCGTTTGGCGGGTTGACAAACCTGCGACAAATCCTATTCACACATTCAACATCTGTTCTGCCATAAACCATGACTATTGTTGAACCATTTCTTATATTTCTTGCTCACAGTTTTTGCTCATTTTCAGATTATGTATACACATATATCTTAGCAAACAACGTATCTTAAGTGGGTGTTTCCAAAAATAGGGGTATCCCAAAATGGATGGTCTATAATGAAAAACCTTATTAAAATGGATGATTTATGGGTACCACTATTTTCGGAAACATCCAAGTAGATCCCAACTTTGAAAAAGTTAAAGCAAATCAATCAACTAACCAATGGGCCTCGATTCAGCCTGGCATAGCCCAACATGTCCTTGAAAATGCCCATATAGGCGCAATTCAACTGTGCCTCAGGCAGGTTCCGAAAAAATTCATCTTGATGCAACTGCAGGTGGCACGCCAAATGGGCACATGGTGATATATTGGATGGTATCATCTTTATCTGTACGGTAATTTTATCCTCAAAAAAAATTATAGAGGTCGAAGTTGAAGATGTTTTTTTTGCATAAATAAATTTCAAAAAATCACAAATCCAAGCTGCAAATGCTTCCTGAAATGTTGGGGCCATCTTTGGGGGTGTTGGGATATGGGTTGGATACCTTCGTCTCACCAGCATTTAAGGAGTGATGCCACATCATCGTCAAGCTACCTGGAGAGGAGAATTTGTTGCATCTGTACATATATATATATATATACATACGTGTATTCTCAAGAAACTGATGTGCCTTGCACTAACATCATGTAGAAGCAAGCATGTTACCATACTTTTCCACTACACCCTTGGCAAAATTGAACAACCCCAAACACTTTGCATCTTCAAGAGCAACGACGCACGAAGACACCATCCCATGAGACCAAGTTACGATCAACAAATTGAACAAGAAGATGGTCGTGCAAATGACAAAAATGCCTCAGCTGATGATTCAATCCAACATGTCATGATGTCATGACATATCTACATACATCTACCCATTAATTCTTGAGGATTTTTGTGTATTTTGTTCTAGTTCCAATAGACATGCATTAGGGAAAAAAATGAAAAAATGAAAAAAAAACTGCTCCAAATACTGACATAAAATAGATATATGACCCTGTAAATTTGCTGACATTACAAGCATATCCTGGCAGTTCATCCATTCAGCTGGCTGGACTCAACTGCCCCACTGCAGAATTGATTCATGGCAACTGGTGACCAACACAAGGCAACTGTATATTGAGCATTCGAGGCTTCCACATGGACGCGCTAGGATTTGATTTGATGTCCAAAAATGTCTGTTTCCATTGTCTAGTTCAGGTCAAACTGTGAAAAAGTTCAAGACAGTCATAAAACTTGTTCACTTGCATGGAATTTTGCCTGGATTGATATTTTATTAAAAAATCACCCCTTCGCTGGCATTGTTTCGAAAACATCACCCTGAAAAAGTCACCTCTTCGCTGCCTGTTTCTCCAACTGGGCACAAAAATCACACCCCTCAGCTCCATTCCCAGCCATTAAAACAGCTCCATACCATCGACGGTTTGGGTAAAACAAGGCACTCACTGAGATAAGCAATTTGGGCTCAAGCTCCAACGATTCATACTCATTGCTGCTATACATACCTCCAAATCATCCACAAGAGAACGGGATCGGTGATAAGGGCGTCATCTTCTTTTGGCCAAGTGCGGTTAATATAGACAGGATGGAAGTCATACCTTAGGCTCTTGGCAAGAAGTTATTTACAATATTTACATATACATGTCACTTGTACCAGGATGTATCGGCGGTAGCTACTCGAAAAAAAACATTGGCAGAAAAATACGATGCATTTGATGGACTTGTACGGAAATCCAGTCACCAGTTGAGATTATATAGTTGAAACCCTTCCACACCAATGGAAGAAAAATGATCCCTCCCTCAACTGCAAGGATTTCTGAAGCATCAAAAGAGTACTACATCAGAAATCGGACATTTCCCATCACCCAAGGTCTTTAAAACGAAAAAAATCCATCACCATTTCAGATTCAATTCGTGAAGGTTCTAATGGGCTCATTGGCTGATCCCAATGTGGAAAACATCTAAATTTTCGGGCATTGCATTGGTTAATGCCAATAAGTCAGAAAAAAATGGCAGTTTCCAGGATGTAGTCAAATACTCTCCCATTCAGTAAACTAACATGGCAGTGAACATCTTTTCGGCAGAAATACCTTTTGCAAATATGGGGCATGTTCCATCTGCCACTAGTGTCCTATATATCCTATCGAGGACCTAGAAACGACCATGCCCATTTCCATATGAGAATACTTTATACATTGGAAACTGCTTCTTCAATCCTGGAGCAGTTCCAAAATCCAAGGACTTAGCAAGAAGTCCCTAGCAAATGTTGAATCTTTCACAACTAAAATTTCCCCAAAAAAACATACACGCAGGTCACCAATCCCCCCCAATGAGTGGGAAGCTATAAACCGGTAGAAAATGCGAATCATCCGATCAAATCTTACCTTGGCATCTTCCACTCTTATGATTCCCTGACAAATCCCACGAAACAAAAAGGTGGGATGATGCATGTATCAACATGATAAAATGATCCCAACCCTCAAACTGATATACATTATATCATATTTATAATCTATAATTACACGCGGTGCGTTTCTGGTATGAAACCTTTTTTAGTCACTTAGAGCCATCTTTCATAAAGCATCTTTCCCCAGCTGCTTTTTGCGGTGGGTTTTTTTGGAGCTAATTTGTGAGCCAAGGGTCCGAGCATGATACGGGACAAATTCCTCAATGTGTCGGATTCAACCGTGATCTTTACACGAATGTCACAAAAAGAGTTGGGGTCACGCAAAATACACCCCGGAAGATTAACATGGAACCTGAGAATACACCCCTAGAAGAGGAAAATCGTATTCCAAACCATCATTTTCAGGTTCTATGTTAATCTTCGGGGGTGTAAATCTGCGTGTTCTCTGGATGGATATTTGTTTTATACATCTCACATTTCTTTTTCGATACGATTTCTGCGGATGTCAACTTAGGAACTCCCCAAAAACAGGCTCAAGGATTTGGGCGCAAGCCTGAATGAGACCCATTTTGGGTCGAAACTAGTCGTAGAGCCCAAATTTAGTTGAGCAAGGCTTGAGAGAAGCAAAAACCGGTGTGTTGCCAACTGTGAGACATTGTGGGGATTCTTGGCCATTGCTACCAAGAGAGGGATCACCCCAACCCTACCTACATTCCAGAATTAACATGATCTTTGCACGAAAATCTTTCCCAACAGGAAAATCAAATTTTCCAGTCCCTTGGGTCAAAAAGATGCTTAGCTTGAGTTCCTTTCCAAGGGTCAAGCTAAGCATAACGGTCCCAACACCTGATCCTCCATTCTTTTGAACTTCCCTACCCGTTTTCTGGGCTCATCTCCAACGACTTCCAAACACAGCGAGTTTCAACATGGCAGGCAAAATGTCTTCGAACTGATGATTCAACACGTCAGAGGAAGCCTGAGTTCAAACGGAAAGAGAGAAAAATGGACATCTTTCACCCATGCCATTTTTTTTTCTCAACCAAAAATTGTCCAACGTCCCAAGAGGTGTAAATCACTGGAAATCCCACGGTTGTGTAGTATGAGGGTCACAAGCTACACTGGATTTTTTTAAAAAGTTATTCGCATTTTTTTCTCCCTTGTTTCGTTTCAGAAGTTTCGAGCTTACCCTCCCTGAAACTAACATAGCACCTCATTCCTCTGGAATTGGCATTGGCTTTGGTGAGGTCCTATTTTCACATATCCCGTGTGTGTTTGCTTCTTGGATTAGGCTTTTTGTTGGGCCCCAAATTTTCTAGATCACTTCAAAAGTAGCCAAGCTCATCTAATCAACTCCCATCCATTCCTAACCACAACCAAACAAAAAAAAAAGGATTATCCATTCATCTACCGTAACGGTATCATCCGAAACCCATCCAAGAGACAATGGCACATCCAAAAGTGACCACCACGAAGAACAAGGCGAAGACATACTGAGCCACCTCCTGTGCAAAGAGTCGCAAGCTTGTGAAGGGCGCTCCTTCCTGTAAAAAGCCTATGAAACGGTGACCAACTGCACAGGAAATTAGAACTCACCAGAAACATATCGATTTGGATGCTTTTGGTATATAAAAAAACAAATCCCAACCTCTCAATTAATCAAGTCATCTTGGCACATCTTGATGTCCTTTTTCTACACCTGTCGCTATCCCAAAAAAGAACCGAGAGTCCGTCGAACGGTAGCTTAGAAGAAGACCCTCTGTCGCCATGTGGAGGTGAATGGTTCCAACCAAAAATGCACCAGCTTCAATTCAAACATCTGAAGAAAATAACAACCAAAATACAAAAATCCTATTATTTGGAGAGAGTTTGCACATATCCAAAGTGGACACCTTTTACAGTTATACATTTATTATTCAAACTCAAAAACCAACATACCTGCTGCACCAACATGTGTCACCCTTCAAACTCGCCAAGGTTGATTATGGGTAAAATCCAACGGATCCTTCATCCAAAAACACAAAAACCGTTGGTTATGGTGGCTGAAAAACACCGTCAACGTGGAGCTTTTTCAATCATCCTCCCACAACGGTCAAGTTTGACGACTCAGCTCCTGTACCATCCTGCCACAGACCAAAACAAAGGTACTCAACTTCGTCGAGAAAACGGTCAATTCCAACAGCAAGAGGAAGTACCTCTTGCTGCGAACCCGTCCCGGGACGTCCGCGATTGTTTTGGCACCAAATGGGGGCAGGAAACGGTTGGGTGATGTTTTTTTGTTCCTAAGGAATGGGAAAATGAAAATCAACAACAACAGGGATGATGGTTTTAAGGGGAATTGACCTGAATGTGAATTTTGGAATGGCGACCTGATGTTGGTATGGTCAGGCCAATATGCTAGAATACGTTACTAGACTATATGACTATATGACTATATATGGGTGTTTCCTCAAATGGTGGTACCCCCAAAACACCCCAAAATTATCATTTTAGTAGGAAAACCATGGTTGTTGGGTACCACCATTTTAGGAAACCCACCCGTATATGCATGGATTACTGCGAATCAGAATCACTGTGTTTTGGGACCCCTTAAAACCTAAGAAGTGGCACCTGAGCAGAGTCTTTTAGGTGCAAAGCTCTTAGTTTTAGGGAGGATAAGGTCATTGAAGTATAGTTACAGCATATACATTTGGTTTTGAACATGAAATCAACATGCTTCACAAAAGGTTTACTTCAACAAGAACGCATTACATAACTCTCAAATGGTCATGATCCATACGAGGTCCAAAAAAAAGTTCAGCGAATTGACGCATCTGTGAATGTCAATGATAGATCTTGATCACCAGTCTGCCGTCCAACCCCCCCAGCAAAGAAGGCACAAGAGTGTCGCCAAGAACGCAAAGGTAGCATAGCTACCAATCAGATCCTGTTGAGAGCAGAGAAAAAACACCACGTTGAAGGGTGGTCACGCCAAGTTGAAGTAAAGCAATGGAAAATGGTTGCCCAAACAATCACGGAAAAATGTGAAGCGCAACGATTTGCACCTAGCATTGTGGAACCATGTTTTGGTTTCACCATTAGTGGATCATGTGCAACATCAACTTCCTTTGAAGTTGTACTGCATGGGTGTGATTCAGGATGCTTCCTGTGAAGAACTATATGCCTGTTTGAAACATTTGCTCTTTCCAAATTGAAGGCTTATGGTTCCCCAACGTTTCGGAAGTGAAAAGACACCAAATTACAGTACTTTGAATTCCACCACCCCAAGTCCTGTTAAGATAAGGCTCGAAACACCAAGGATCCATTCATAGATTTAAAATTCCATGGAACACTTCCTACCTATCAGTGAACGGGCAAATACACCCCGGAAAATTAACATGAAACCTAAAAATCACCCAGGAAAATAATCTTCTAAACCTCAAACTTCGGGTTCCATGTTAAATTTCAAGGGTGTATTCCAACTTGAGTGTGAACCTACAAATTCCAAAAGTCATGGACCATGGAAAATGGAGCACCCCTCCAAGCGTTGCTTCCTTTGGAACGCGAGCGTTCCAAATTTTCATTTCCAAAGATGGGAAGGGTATGGAATGGTAAGCCAAACTCAAGCACCAAACATCTTCACCAAGTAAAGTCATTGAAATCTCCGACCTAGGGACAGTCAAATAGTGAGAGAACAAATATGCAGTACTATAAATACATATATATATATAAATAAATAAAAGATATCTTTGCATAATGAGATTTGTATGACAAAAAAACATAATATGAACATGTGAATGCATATCAATACCTGTATGAAATTACATCTTTACTTAAAATCATATAATACCCAATTTGGGTGTGATTTATCACCTGCACACGTTGCCCTTACCTCCCCAAAACAAATACGACATCGAGGCATTGAGTCCTTAACACCTGCACATGTGGCTGCCAACTCGGAGAACTCCTGAAGGGGGGGGAAGATGAGATTTCTCGTGATACTGTTGATGGAAGAAATCCTGCACCACTTGGGATGTATAAAACCTTGTAAATAATGGGCAAAACTACATATCAACTGGTGCAGGATGTCTTCCATCAACAGCACCATGAGATAAGATCAAGGGTGATTTACCCGGGACTCCCAATAGTGGTATCGAGCAGATGACATGTGCTTTCTCGTGATTTGTTTGAGAGTATGTCCTACTAAACCCATGTCATCCGGCACTAGTATAACGGCTTAGGTTTGGTGGACTCCTTTACTTGTGGTTATGGGGATCCCATCATTATTGGGGAACTACCTTTTTGGTACTGTAGTGGGAATAATGGGATTAATAATAATGGGACACCCTTAGGGAGTAATTTACATTGAATGGGATCCCCTTGTGGTAATCTTCCCATACTATTCCCATATCTTAAGGGATTCTTACGGGAGTGGTATGGAAATAGTTGGGGTAAGGGGTCCCACTATGAGAGGTCATTTATGATCACCTAGCCCAGATGCCCCATGGGACTGGAATATTTACCTATACGTGAAAACCAAAAAACAATGATACATGTAGGTAAATATTCCATGCATGGATCCTATGGGCTATGGTCATTCACAGTATTATGATCAATGCTCATTTTATGATCATTGGATGTTTTCAGATGTTTTGCGTATGATTTTTCCATGATACTAGTATGAGTGGATTTTGTTCATCATCAGACAACAAAAGATACTTTCAACTTCGTACTTGTGATGTAGCTTACATCTTTAAAAAAAAGTTGATCTTGATATGGAGCATGCCATGGGATACAACACAGGGTCCACTTAGGGTCATCATAAGAACAACTGACCCAAACCTCACAAAGATGGAGGTTTGGGTCATCAACTCCCACGGTTGTTTTTTTTACTTCCCCACTTTTTTTCGGTGCTGAAAGTGTTTTCAGGGTATCAGGAGGCATATCCCCTGGCAACCCTTCAACACCCCTCTATATAAGTCCCTCGTCAGAAGTCCTTGTCGCTCTCCGCATGGTTTCCCAAGCAGTGCAACAAAGGCTCCTAGCTCCATGGGGTTTTTGTTGGGACTGGAAACTTGGGAAAACGCTAGATATATAGCCCCTATAAATAGCGTAAAATTTCAAGTTCCAGATAAAGACATATTGAATGCATTGAATCAAACTTAAATGAATATATGTTGTACAACCCTGAAACTCAACATGGATACCCTTCAAACTACCATATGTTAAAGGAATTTAAAGGACATACCATTTCCAAAACACATTTTTGCACCTATCTTAGATCACATTACTAAATCATCTGATGTTGAGTCTTTCTAATGCCCCGGGGCAGATTTTGGATTCCACATTTTCCTCACAAGAAAAGGAGACGAAAACCAAAAAGCTCCTGCGCCAACATCGCCATGAGCACTAGACACAACGAAGCGCTCAAGGCTTCCTTACATGGTGGTTTGGGGACTGGGTATGGATAGAAATCCAGGGTTAACAGTTGTGTTTAGATATGTCATATCCCATCAATTACACCCCCCAATCTTAATACATATATATATATATATAGACCCTAAAATAGGTAATGATCCGCAGACTATTTTTTCCTCTCAAAATGGTTCCTTTTTTCAGGGGCTGTGTTAAACTTCGGGGGTGTATATATATGTATATATATAAATATATATAGACCATTCCAAGTAGTATAGATTCTGTAGATCAGTTGATGAAACTGTTCAAATAAACTGCTCCCCCCAGAAGTCCAAACAATATCAAACAATGGCAATAGAGATCATCCATGTCCAACAGGAGATTCTTTGTATCGAAAAAACCTTGCACACACCCCTGAAAATTAACATGGAAGCTAAAATCACCCAATTGAAAGGAAAGTCATCTTCCAAACCTCCCTTCTTGAGTTCCATGTCAATTTTCCAGGGTGTGTAATTTGTTAAAATTCTACAAAGGAGCAGGGACCTGTTGAAACAACTCTGTAGAACCAAAATAGCCTAGAAACGGCCAAGCTAATCCACGACATCAAAGATTGGTTGGACCTGTCCTATTGCAAGGAAAAGCACATTCAAAAGTCCACATCTCTTGGAAGGTGAAATGAAAGCTTCACAAGAAATGGCTAGGTATGTCGTATACCACTTCCAATAAACCTGATTCCAGAGACGCCTCAAACCGGAGACCTTATTGGAATGGAAAGCTATCATAAGCTTCAGTATGTTGAGTTCCCCGTTTTTCCATCTTCAAAGGTTGACTCCAATCCCCTTCCAAAAAAAATCTGGTGAATTGACCGCCAAATGACGGAGAAGTGCATCAAATAGATGGGCACAGGAAGGCATAAGATCCTCGGTTCTTTGGCTGATGGAAATCCATGAAGTGACAGGTTAGATGACCATGACATAAATACAACAACAAGTAAGTCCATGGTGGATATGCCATGATCAGGTTCATTTTCCAGAAATTTGTAGTGGGAAAACATACAAAAACTAGGCTGGTTATGTTCAAAATCAGTGGGTGGAAACTCTTTGGAACTGCTGCCCTCACACTTACCACACCCCTCTTTACCCTGCAATAAATATGAAAATGACTCGGAAATGACCCATAGACACATCCACAGTGATATCCAACCATCAAACAAGGCTCAAACAACAACACCCACCACTACCTCATGTGAGCACTAACAAGAATACCGTGTCGTTTAGCTCATGTATACAGGGGAGCTTTAATCTTAATTGCTACCCTTTGGGTTATCAAAAAACAAATGAAATGAATCATGATAACCAACATATGAAAGACATCTGGATCTTTTTTGTTGCATTTTTGTTTCATTGTTTTTTGTTTCCTCCTCACCCCCGTGCCGTGGACCTTTCACCGTTACCACACATCGGTTTTACACCATGCCACTTTCGCGTCTCACCATTGCGACAGGCCTTGGAGAAATGATACCTTGGGAGTGGGGCCCCACCGTTGGGGAGTGGATGTTGTTCCGGCGTTTGGGTGAACCCTGGGTTGAAATCCTGTAAAAAAGGTAAGAATTTCATGTATAAACCTTACCTTTTTTTAGGGTGAGTAGTTGCTATTTTCTAAATGTAACATTATTTTAATGAAAAGAACATAAGATGTTCTACTCATATCCAGTTGGTAATGCCGCTTTGTTTGTTGCATTAACAACAATTCAATGATGCAACGGTGAGTCAACAATGAATTTTTGGGACCCTGGTTGGCATCGTGGCTGAAGGGCATGCCAACCACATTCCTACATAAGCTCTGAATTTCTGATGATTCAAGAAGGATTGGAAACCTATTGAAATCTGTATCGAACTACTGAAACAGACACAAGTAACCTGGCAAATCCATAACAACAACCATAGTACTGATTAACAATAGCCACAATAAAGATAATAATTATATAATATAATTTAATTAATCGTGATAATTAATACATACGTTCAATGTTAATCATAACAACAACACTAATGATGATGAGAATTACAATGGTAATAAACTAAAATCTAGAAATGTTTGACGTGTTTTATCTTCAAAAAGACATGTGACTCATGTGAGAGAAATTTTCGAGGCATGACAATGATGTCATGAGCTTGATTGAGGCCTAGGATTTAAGGAGGTGTTCTTTCCAATGGTAGGTTTCCATGTCCCGACACATCCGACATGAAAATCTACAAGATTGCCAAACAATACTGAGGCAGGCAGGTACCCAAAAAGATCTAAAATTATCTAGTACAACTTCAACATATCTCAACAGAATCTACAAGACACATTAAAACAAATTCAATTGTAGATTCTTTTAAGATTCTCCAGTTTCCAATTCTCCAGCTTCAAGATTCTATTCATGTTGTTTTTTAAAGATGGCATCTTACAAACCCAGGTAGCTCTACCATCCTTCCCACCCAATCTTGACTCACTTCACCAAGATGCATGTGATGAAGTACCAACTGCCCCAAGCCGAAAACATAAATAAAGATTCGGCCAACGAAGACTGCCTTAGTCTGGTGTTATTGTTGTGGTTCTTGTGGTTCTTGCGGTTCTTGTGGTTGTGGTTGTGGTTGTGGTTGTTGTTGTTGTTGTTGTTGTTGTTGTTGTTGCGTTTGTTTTGCCATGCTTCTGTTGTGGTCCCAATAGAAACGGTGTTAACAAATGGTTTCATAAAAGAATGTGTCACAAAAATGGTGGTTAAACAAAATGATGCTAAGTGATGTAACGCCGAAAGGTAGGCTGGCAGAAAGTAGGACAATAAATATCAGTTATCCCATCTCCTTTAACCTTCGGGGACCCTTCCATTCCAAGCTGCAAAAACACAACACATGCAACTGTTGGTTTGAACCTTTACGCCTCGTACATGTCTAAAGAAAAGTGGCAATGATTCTGAAGTTTAAAAGTTTTAACAAGTGAAGCCGGGACTGCATGCTTCTCTTCAAACTTGCATTCCTAGACCCTCCAAAAGGGTCGAATTTCAGCCCCCCCAGGTCTGTTTTTGGTGGTTAAGGGGCCCAAATTTTAGACCTTTGGGGGATTCAGGTTGCTATTTTTCTTCCAAAGAATTGATTGGCTTATAACATGGCCATCTTTGTTCAAAAGCTGGCAGGCAATTTATCCACCGTGCTTTTTTTGTTTCCACTCAGGTTCCAGGAAACCTCAAAATAAAGCAAAGCACCTTTGCCAAATACACAGATGATACAGGGAGACAACCACAAAGTGAGAACGGGAGATAGGAAGCTTTTTTCCGAAGTAGAAAATAAAGGGACTTCTTCAAAGGACTCCTGATATCTCTTTAGAAAAAACAATATGAGGCTAGAGTTGATGGAAATAAATATCCGAGATTCTGCGTGTCAGGTGCAGGATTGTTTCTCTCAAAGCTTATGGCTCGAAACTATTGGACCCAAACATGGTAACCCTTGACCCTTTGAAAACGCACCAACAAAAAATTGAGATTGTCCCCTTTTGCATCCTACCATTTCAACAAGAGTTGAAAACCCCAACCAAAAACCCAGGCCCATTTTTTTTGGGCTATGCCCCGACCTTCCCCCTTTTTTTTGCCATGCCGAGATGCCATGATAGAAGCTGAACTGGCTTCTCCCGAATAGTCAGTAAAGACGGCTTGCGTGACCACAAAAACCACCAGATTCAGGAGGAACCATAGCCTGGTTTTGGGGTCATAGGGGTCCCAATATTTAGCCGCCCCAAAATATTCAGTTGATTCTGGAAGTTTTATTTGACTTCCCAAAAAAACTCCCCGATTCCGTACTTGAAGCACAAGGTCCTGGAACATCCTGAAAGGACTTATAAATGGTTTGGTTGCTTCTACCCATTCTACCCTCACCATTGCCAGTTCATCTCCTGTTGCTAAGAAACCACGCCCTCAAGTTACTAAAGTATTCTTAATATCACCAGGGACCAATACCTTCAAAGATAAGCACTTCCCTTCCAAACACATACCTTTCTGGAATTCAACCACCTCTTTCTTTCCAAACAATAGCAAATAAAAATAAATCCCGAACAAAAACCTTGGAAGCTGCCCAAACCAAACAACAAAAAAAAACCTGGCAGCTGCAGCTTTCCCCCCCCTTTCAACGGTCTTTTGTTTGGATCCAAGGAACTTGCTATTGAGGAAGGTATAAGATGCCAACCTTGACCACAAGATATCGGCCGACAAAATCACGGAAGGATGACATGCAGCCACCGGATCACCATTCTCCTTAAGATGGAGCGGGTTGGTTGGTTGGTTGGTTGTGTGTGTGTGTGTGTGTGTGTGTGTGTGTGTGTGTGTGTGTGTGTGTGTGTGTGTGTGTGGTGTGTGTGTGTGTGTGTGTGTGTGTGTGTGTGTCGTAGTGTAGTAGTAGTAGTAGTAGTAGTACGTACGTGTACGTGTAGTAGTATAGTTAGNTGTGTGTGTGTGTGTGTGTGTGTGTGTGTGTGTGTGTGTGTGTGTGTGTGTGTGTGTGTGTGTGTGTGTAGTGTGTGTGTGTGTGTAGTGTGTGTGTGTGTGTGTGTGTGTGTGTGTGTGTGTGTGTGTGTGTGTGTGTGTGTGTGTGTGTGTGTCGTGTCGTGTCGTGTGTGTGTGTGTGTGTGTGTGTGTGTGTGTGTGTGTGTGTTGTGGTGGTTGGTTGTTCAGTTGGGCTTATGTTGCTTGGGGGATGGTGGATCCTCATACCATCCTACCCTGACTTCAAGAGGAATTCATATGATCTAAAAGAATCAGATGTCATATAAAGAAATGATGTGGAAATGACTTATGGGAATATGGACATGCATCTTCAACAAATACATAGTTGCATTGACATGTGCTAAAAACAGGTACTGTAAATCTATGTAAATCTTGATTGTACACACTAAAAATGAGGTAACGATATGACATGTGAGTTCCTACCCAAAGTATGTTGACTTGAAATCATCATGTTTAGAACCCCTACTGGGGATGGTCATCATCACATCGCTGATGATTTGGGGGTGGAACACCAAAGCAGTTTTGAGTTTACTTTATACAAAGGCGTTTTAAAAACCCCAAAATGGCGATTTTGAGGACCCAACACACACCTGATAAAAATAGGTTCGAGCCCCTCGGAGGGTCCCTGCTGATTCTGAGAGTAAGAGGTTTTAGAGTTGCAACCTGGCCAGAAAGGTTCCGAGAACCTTACAGAAATCACCGGTTTTTTCTAGTTGACAGTTTCAATTCTTCTTTTGCATCCACATCTTTGCAAGATAGATCTTTTAAAACGTACCACGCCGTCACCCACCAAAGGAATGAACTGTTGGGAAGAATGGAACTAGTTGGTGGTTTCAACCCTTCTGAAAAATATTAGTCAAAAAGGATGATTTTTCCAGGTATATAGGGGTGACAATAAAGAATATTTGAAACCACCACCTAGTTAACATACAATCTCTAAAATCCTTGCCGAAACTACCCCTACATTCTTTCCATTTTTAGGGTATATAGGGTTTCCTCATATATCCACCGCCCACGGAAGATTTAAACATCCTTGAATTCTTGAGACAGCCTGGCGCTCGCAGTCCACCCAAACAAACCCGGATAAGTCGGTGGAGAGAAACTACCACGTCTCGGAAGGATTCCTTAGGCTTCGAGTTTCTTGGGGGAAGGTGTGTGTTTGGTGGATTGTTTGTTTCTCTTGGGTGTTTTTTTGTGATATGAATGACGCTTAAATAAAACTTGAGTTAGTTGGTTTCACAACATCTGAGCAACAATCAATCTCCGACACTATTTTGTCTTCTCCGGGGTTCCCATCTCTTGTATGAACATCACTCAGGGCATGACAACATTGACTTATGTACCACCATTGAAATTCAAAAAACATCTCATCAAATTTGATCCAAATGTCTACTAGAATCGAAGTCACATGGACATTTAAGAGACACAAAAATCCGGAGAAATCACATCTTCAATATATAAAACGCAACACCAACACCCATTATTTTTTTTTTCGAAAAAAAATGTGGAGGTTGAACTGCCTGAAATCAGAGCTTGTTGCGAAAATTGCAAACAAAAACTATCCAAAGATCATGGGAAAAATCCACCGTTTCCCACCTTTTTTGACCCAAGATGCTGAGAAATCATTCTTGGCATCCACGATCATGTACCTGCAACATGCGGGGTTCATGTCAAACTTCCGGTCAGGCGACATCAAACTAACTTGGGAAACCTCATGGTTACAACTATATAATCCTATTCAACTTATCCATATTAATATTACAAGAACAAAATATGTTTTGAAATACATCTACGTTCAAATCGCATTCAGATTGTTCTACAAAACATTGGCTTGAAGAGCAGTCACGCACAGTTCACCAACAACTAGCAAGCTCATCATCTACCACTCATTGCCCCACGTGATTATCAATCCTTGAAATCATTAGCGGGACAACTACAACCAACGCTTCACGACATAAGGATAGTTAGTTAGATTCCAACTCAACAAAAAACGGACAGATATGTGGATTATATAACTCGGTCGCGCGAAGATCCAAGTGGTTGGATTAAAAACACCGTCTTCAGTATGATACCATGAAGTTTTATGACCTCACGTGCCAAAACTTTTACATCTCATGGGTCCCCCCATGGCTATGGCAATCTCACTATCATGTCGTGTAATTAGTAGCTTGCACTGCACCTCATCAAATCAGCAGATCCAAAAACAAAACACTCTTGAAATAAGAAATTCAAAAAATGCATCTTCATACAGCTCATCAAACCAACAAAAATTCGTGGGGGGAGATCCCTATCAGTTGTTACACCACTTTTATGATGTGTGAAATTTAACTGCACCGATCATTTCGATGGCACGGGGAACAAACATGTAACATATCACCACAACAATGTTAGCTTCGACGTGGTCACTTGATGAAGTAGTTCACTCTCCTCATGCCATTCACCGCTTGTCGCGAGCGCCAAATCAACCCATCGAAGAGCGTGGGCAAAAGTTCTGGCCCATCTTGACAGATCCTGACGATGTGTGACAGGTCTTTCTGTGTGTGTGTGTGTCTGTGTGGGAAGTGATGTAGATAGCATATAGGATATTGTAACATCGAAACTGATTCAACCAACAAAATCGAAGCCGGAACATCTAAAGAAAACAACTCTTGCCAAAATAGATGTGAAAAATCTGAACCACCCGGCAAAATAATAGTAATGAACATCTTAAACTTAAACCCTTTGCTGTTTGGATTCCCCTGTTCTTATTTCAGATCCCTAGTACATAGATGTAGCTAAAAGTGTATTGGATTGGATATCCACATTGTTTTTCAGCAGCCACCAAAACTACCACCATGGTCGCCCTCCCGAGTCCTCCTGACAATGTCAGGGTGACGATTGAAGAGGGTATCCTCAGGCTGTCACGAGAGATTCGACCACCTTTCAGCAGAGATTCCCTAGTTGATATTATCCCATTACGGATCCATGGGACTGGTATATAC
Source organism: Breviolum minutum Mf 1.05b.01 (assembly GCA_000507305.1). NCBI lineage: Eukaryota > Dinophyceae > Suessiales > Symbiodiniaceae > Breviolum > Breviolum minutum. The sequence goes on along the minus strand of DF239321.1, from coordinate 101,797 downwards.
ACTGGTTGATTTCTTTATGGTATATGTAGATATATAATTTGCACCATACATGGATGGTATGGGTTATGACACACCAGCACCGAAAACATTGGTGGATCAGCCAGCTGGAAATCTTTTTGTTGAAAGCTTCTGGGAAGCTTTAGCAGAAAAAATGTAGGGGGATGCACCATCAAATTTCCCCCAGCAAGTATTCAGAAAGACACCTCAGCAATCTGAGTCAACAAAATGCTCACATCTCCAAAAAAAAAAAGAAGATGGACAGGTTAACAAAATCCCAAGACTCCTCCGTTGTTTCAGGAAAATCCAGCCTTTGAAGGCCTATCAATTTTCAAACCATCTTCCTTGTGTCCAAGGTGTTGGTGGGTGAAATATGTTACCAACCCACCGGATTAATCAGAAAGAACAGCCCCCGAACTGTCAGTTTCAAAGGCCCAGCATCCATGGCATAGTAGTAATGATCACGATCTGCCCGGATCGTCAGCAAATCCAGCAAGATGGCCTGGGCACATTTCAATCCAATCATTGCTGGATATGTTTTTCTGTAATGATGCTGGGGAAGCAGGAGCCTTGTACCTGATGCTAAAAATCTAAAACGTACATATGCAACTGCAAGTTTCACCCCCCCCAACTGAATCTACATAACTGGCAGGTTTATGATGGCCTGTCAGTTGTGACATGTTGCGATTTGAAGTCGTGGCTTTTTTTCTCCAAGACGTCTGGGGACACGTTGGTGCTTCGAAATCCGGAAAGAGGTCTATAATGATCTATACATAATACACTTCCAAATCACCAAATGGGTCCCATACATCAACCCCTCCAAAACTCATTAATACAAACAAAACGTCCAAGATCAAGATAATTAACCCACAAGCCGGCCCCCTTGGAATCTATTGGCCATTCCTCCTCAAGGAATGAGGCCTGAAAATAGCCGGGTCTCATAAATTGCCGCTACAAATTGCCAAACAAAAAAACCTCGTGTAGGCCGGGCATCCCGCAGCATGGTCCCTCCGTGCCTGCGCCGCTTCCAAGCTGCCACTTTGAATACTCCACAGAAGTGGTGAAATCGACTGCGTTCCTAGTAGGAAGAGGTGTTTTTACATGTGCGCGGCCTGTGTCCAAGGGGGATGGATAGGATATACATGGATATACACCCGGAAATGAACGACTTGAAAAAAGCGGATAGATGATAGATACAGTACTCCTAAATTTTTGCCATGTTCTTTGGAAAGAATCAACCTGTTCAAATCATGTTTACTTTAAATGTCCTTGTGAGTTTTACAGGGGCGAACACTTGACAATGAAGAGGTGTGACAGGATTTGTGGGCGATTTTTGAAGGTGACCAATTTCTAAATCTTGGTATGCTCCCTTTCCTGATTGCAGTGACAAGTGAAGGTTTACTTCGAGATCCATCCCAAAGTGTACAAGTCTACGAATCTACGAATCCTCCTGGCCACTGTTACTCTAAAGAGAAGCATCCCTAAGTAAGTCTCAAAGAGCTTCGGGTTCATTTGGGGCAGTGAAACCCATGCATTTTTGGAACAGAAAGGAACGCTGGTTTTTGGAACTTTGGAACTTGGATTTGTACAACATTGGAGGGATCCCAACATGTCCAAACAAACCTTTGCTATTACATAAGGGTCAAAACCAAAGCAAGCAAAATCATCTCTAGCAAAATGATTGGAAAAAACCATGCGACAAAAGATTGAAAACAAGCTCATCCCCAACAATGCAGGTAGAAGGTGATAATGGAAAGAAAGAAAGTTTGCTTTGATTGATGTTCTTTTTGCACCCAAAGGGACCCACTTGCACTCGCAACATCCATTCTGCTCGTTGCCCGCGTGGTGCGTTGCTGACTGCCTGCAAAATGATTGTGCATCTTGCAGGATGCCGGTAGCAATAGCAAAACATAAGAACAAACCAGGATGTCTTCAAGATTCTGGCCAAGTGAGTGGAAATGCCAAGAAATGGAGAATATGGAGATGGAAAAGGGGACCAGCTTCACTGAATCCAATATTTCTGAAACCAAGCACTGTTGAGAACGACTTCCAAATATTTTTTGACACAGACCCACGCGACTCCACGTCAAACAATAGTTCTCCAAGTGGGTAAGCCATGTTCAAATAAGTCAAATTGCGTGAACATCTTCACAAGCATTTTGTTTCATCTGTTTCTTCCCAAAAAAACACTTGACATATATATCTATATAGATCATATAGCTATAGAACTTATGTAAGTTTCAGCACGACACCCAACACCCAGCTGATCATAGCGGCCTTCCGCACCAACTTAGCACAGTTGGCATTAATGGCACGCATGACCAGGGTAGAGCCTGGCCGATAATTTGTTTTTTCGCAGCCAGGTGTCCACAAAAATATCATCGAGTGGTTCAGTTTTGTATGGTTTTCGTATGTTTTGATTGGTTTTGTGATAATTCCCTTATGAGAATGATGACCACTTGCGTGTTTCTCCAGAATTCCACACCAACAGCCAACTACTATAAGTGAAATTAAGTAGAGGCAGGCCTCATTATTTCGGTGCGATACACACCCTAAATGCAAGGGAACAACTATCCTATCTGCGGAGGAAAATGGTATAAAGGCAAGACAAAAATGTAACATACTGTATCTGTTTATAAAGGTGTTTCAAGAATGAACAAGAAGAGTTATAATTATGGGTAAATAAATACATAATCATATGTACAGGAAATCAAGGTCCTGATTGTAAGTGCTTGGGGAGTAAGGCATCCCTGTCAAGAATTGCGCAATCTCTTTCATTCTTAGTCAGAACAGAATGTTCCCAACCGAGTGCACCATGCCACTATGGGCCTTCAGTGATGGTGCGGCACAAGACACCTTCAGAATCAAAGGTCGCTGCCGGTAGGGTCTAGAGCGTAATGATAGGTGTCACGGGTCTAGGATTTTGTTGGAGTAACTAAGTGTTCACTTCCAATAAAAGTACGACATGCACTCTCTACAAGATATGTTTCCATAGTTAGAAGAACTGAACCTAACCCATGTAACAGAGCGCGCATTTGTCAGAAAAAATATCGCATCCTTTTGTGTTTTGAGATCTTGGAGTTCAACGAAAAATGAAGGTAATCAACTAAAAAGTGCTCATGTTGCACTTTCATCAAAGATATGTGTCCTAGTCTGCGCACTATTTCCCTCTCAACTTACAAGTCAACGATCTTTATCTGAATCGTGAAATCCGTACACGTCATACAAAAAGATTGTGATTGTTTGCTTCGCTCTGCTTAACTCTTTTCTGTACTTCAATGTTTGGATCCTCATCCTCTCTGGAAAACGATCAGCACTTCAACAGATGCGCAATGTGGGATATAATCTCATCAGATTGATCATGATTATTTCGCACCTCTCACTTTTTCAACTCCTCTTTTACCTTTCCGCTCTTCCTGTTAAACAAAACTGCCTCCACGGAAGGAAAATCATCAAACAAACTCTACCACCCACATCCACCTCTAATCCCTGATATATCCGGTAAGGAAGGATTACTCCCCCAAAATTTAACATGGAACCTGAAAATGAACCCCTGGAAAAGGAAAATCATCTTCCAAACCATCATTTTCAGGTTCCATGTTAATCTTCCGGGGTGTACCACCTGTGTTACGTTTAACCCCGGCATTACCAATGTTTTCAACGACCCAAGGAACGGGAAATCAAACCCAAGGACCAACGAAAGGCTTCTTCCTGTTCTGCCACATTTGTCAGCTCCCTGAGGGCGGGGAGCTTTGGGAAGGGATGAGAGTCGTATCAATGAAGTCAATCTGGGGGGATGGGATGGGTCCACTTATCCATCCAAACTGCCAGAAAAATCCATGAAGGTTACGGTTTCATGTTGTTAAGAAGATTTTTTTGGATCACTACTATCTCAAAATCCTTTAAAAGAAGCAGTTACCTTAACATGAAGGAATCCTCACCTATGTAAGGTGTAAGGCTAAGGGACAACCCCACCCCCAATTCCCAGCCTTATTTTAGGTGTCTAGTACCTCCATTTTTGGTAGATGAAACTTTTGGTAATATCAAGTCATTTGAAGATACACTCCCTAAAACTAAGGCAGCCCAATGAAAATAGGCCGAATCCCCAAAAAAGGAACAGGTCATCTTCTTAAACAGTAATGTTCAAGGGCTTATGCTATTTGTTCGGTTGAAACAATGTCCCAAGGAGTGATGTCGGGATTTTTTGAAAAGAACTGTACTTGGAGGCTACTTGAATAGTTGGATAGTAAGTGTGGTCACAACCCCTATATATTACTCAAGGAATCCTATGGACTGACAAAGTTACTTCTGGAAAATGTATAAGAAAATTGAACTGTAGCTGCTACACCTTTCAAAACCAAAAATAAGACTAAGAAGTACTCCAAACAAATACTTGTGCCAAGCAAAAACGTCACAATTTCCAAGGGACGTTTCTGTGTTGTTAAATCGTATGGTCATGGTCTGCTTACTACACTCTGGTAATCTAACATGGCAATCAAAAATTGCCCCTGTGGATCTGTTTCCTGATTCCATCGACATCCCCGAAAACTAACATGTCCCCAAAAAAACATGCCATCTCAAAAGGAAAGTAGTCTTCCAAACCACTACTTTTCAGGGACATGTTAGTTCAGGGGCCTTTACAATCCCAACCAAACACTGCATTTTGAAGGGGAAACTCCCTCAAACTTATCATACATTTGCATTTTTTGAAGTTCCCCCCAAATGGCTAATTCAATAATAATCCCTGTCATTTTCAGGGGTGAACAAATCCCTTCCTCCGCTTACCCCCCACCTGATTTTCTCGATGGCGGAGCTGACAAAAGGTCCAAAAAGCTCAGTGGGGATGCCATAACCCACGTGACGAAGTCCCAAGGCACCTTTCGTCGGAGTGACCGAACTGTTGGACGACCGCTTTGTTGGAAGCGGAAAGGATCAACCCCCACCCCTAGTGTATATATGCCAGGGGTTTCTTTTAAGGTTTCCAATTGGTTTGTTTCATCCCTAAGGGTGCGTATTTTGATCATCCCTATCCCAGGGATGAATTTTTTAAGGACCAATTGGTTTGTTTCATCCTTGAGGGTGCGTATTTTTTAAAAAAGAAACAATAGGTTGCTATCATATCCTACCATCTCTTCAAAATCCTTTTCCACAGTAACCCAATGAAGAATCCAACAAGAAAAACATTGCCATCCAAACATCAACAAACAACAAACAAAAACAATGACACACAATGTGTCTGCAACAAACAAACATTATCCAGGTGATTCAATCCGTGACCGAACTTGATCCCCAAACATTGGAGGTCGCGTCTTCGCCTTTGCAAAAAGGGTCACTTTTTCTCCATCCTTGAAAAGGTCACGAACGCAAAATTGCCAGGTATATGATTTCTTAAGGATCATTTGGACTATTTTTAGGATACTGTAATTATGATCCTATCAATTGGATGATGAACCATTAACCTATAGGAAATTACCGTTATTTCTTTCACCAAAATTTCACCAAACTGAAAACACCAACAACTTCCAGGTCCAAGCAGCTCAGATCGGTCATCACGCTTTTGGGATCCTTGAAGATTTCCTTTCGCGTGGCGGATTTTTCGTTGGGGTTTCACTCGGGTTGAGTCGTTGTCGTTTTACAGGGATTTCGGGGCTTAAGGAAACCTACTGTTGTTGAAGATGCTTGTAGAATTTGTAGAGATCAAAAGATGAATATGCAATTGTATGCCGGCACCCTTTCTTGTTGATTTTCAATATTGGTTTTCAAATGTTTTCAATAGTTGTAACCTAATCACTAATACCATTCTCAACAGAAACTCTTATTTAAATGCTGAACATGTCCATCTGTTTCATGGTGTTTTCAACTTTGGACATCCCCCCCTCCACCCTCCCCAAAAAAAAAGAGGACCGACTTGCCAAGCATCTTGAGTAAACATAATGACTCGATCAGCAATGAAGTGCAATCGTGTCGATGATTGTTTGAAGTAGTCTTGCCCTTGTGCACATTTCCTCGCAAAACATCCGCAAAGCTTGGTTGGCGGTGTGTAAGTAGCAGCGAAATGAGTTATTTTTTTCAGGTCACCTGGGAAATTGATTTATGACATTTATGAAGCATTGGCTCATCATTGCCAAACTATATCTTTGGATATCCCTCCCAACTAGGTAGAACCTACAAATCTTTTTTTTCATGGGAAGGGAGCGGTGAACGAAGCCAAAGCCCAAGACCTTTCGAAGCCGATACCCTCCTTGAAAACTAACAGCTCGCCCCTGAAAATCAATCGTTTTGAAGGTGAGCAGATCCTTTTAGGTGGCCTACTATGTTGGTTTTTTCTCTCTTGCTTTCTTCAGTGTTTCTTGTATAGAGCCGAAACCCGTTTCCAAGTCATTAAAAGACATTGCTGATTATATCTTCTTTGCTCAATCGTCTCGCCATCACCACCGAGCTTTGACACTAAACGATACTAAACGAATGTACCTATCAACTGGTACAGGATATTTTTTAAGCATCAACATGTCTTTGGGTTGAATGCCATCCCGTTTAACAAAAAACGAGCCAGTGAAAAGGGTAGCAGTTGAAAAGGTCAGAAATGCATATAAATTCTATCTACCAAATTTTCAGATCTGGAAATCAAAACATTTTTGTAAGCAACGTTTGAAATGTAACCTCATCTTGGTCAAACTTTTTCCTTAACTTTTGGGGATCCTTTCATCTTAGCATGGTGATCCTAAACAACCAACCTGCAAGCTTACCCTTGGTGGGTTCCACGACCCGGGTAACCCACAGCCAGGTAACGCGAAAAAGGTGGTATAAATCCCAGTGCGAAGCAGTAAGAGCTGATCCTCTGTCAAAGTGGAGTACCTCAAAAAGATTCGCCAAGAAACAGAATGGTTGGAGGTGTCAACCCATTTGAAAAGAATTACAGTACCCTCCCTGAAACTAACATAGCACCCGAAAATGGATGGTTGGAATACTAGTTTCCTTTTGGGAAACCCTATTTTCAGGGGCTATGTTAGTTTCAGGGAGGGTAGTCAACATGGGAATCTTCCCGAAGTAGGCAGGGGTGAAAATAAAACAACTTTGAAACCACCTAGTTGTGTGTTTTTTTTGCATTTGGGGGAGATGGCGGTGTGTCTTTTTCTTAGGCTTGTTTGGGTGAGAAATTGCTCGGGGTGGGCAGTGTTTCTTCTATGAATTGATTCATACTGAGTTTCATAAATGAACAAATGAACGCACACAATATCCAAACTGAATATAAGATGTTCTGACATTCTTCGAGATTAAATGACACACAACTGCAATCATATATCATATATTCACCAAATTAGTAGCACTCATCCATCTAGAGAGTCGGGATATGCTTTTTTGGTTGCAGTCACAAACAATGACACCATCATTTTTCCAAAGGAACAAAAACTTCTTTGTCCAAAAAAAAATTGGATCCTCACCTTCTTCTTCCACTCTCTTCTTCCAAACCCAACCATTCAAGGTTGCTGGTAGGTGTGGATTTCTGTTTCAGGGTTACCACCGAGCTACAGCTTTCGTAGCGCTTTTTGTTGCACTTGTGGTTTCCCGGAGTTGGCTTTCCTGACGGATCGATCAGGATTTTTCCAGACGCATGCCGAGTCTCACGATTTTTTTTTTGCAAAAAAGTAAGTGAGGTAAAGTCTAGTGTGATGGCATTATCATTCTCGGCAATTCTGTGTGTGTGTGTTCTGGCTGTTGTATGTAACTAGCTTCATCAGTTCAATTTTGTTTTGTTGGGGGAGGATGTGTGAAACTTGTTGAGGCCATTCGATCCAAAAGAAAACAAATTCACTTATCAAATGCCGTGAACTCTACGAATGTCTTAGAGTAGGAATCTGATGAAAAAGAACAACTGAAATTTAACGAACTGAAGGGTTGTACATAGCTGTGTCAAACTCAGTTTCAACCCGTAGCGTGTAATGTGTTTTTCCGCAACCTCAACAAACTACTTGTATATGTTTTTTATGTTTTTTGAATATACACAAAAATAATTCCATTCCCATTTGTTTGTCATTTCATCTGATCATCTGGTAGCTTTCACTTTTGGACAATATTTCTCTATATCTCCCCCAGGGAAAATATATAGGGACGTTTTTTTCTCCTTTAAGCCAAGATTCAGCATACGTTGGATGCTTTCCCACAACCAAGTCCAGGCTACTTCACATTCCTTGGGGTCCAATTGGTTGATCAGAGTCATACCTCGATAAATCAAAGTGTTTCGGGTGGGTTTATTAACCAATAGGATCCAATAGGTACTGTTGATGGGACAAAACAAATCCTGCTCACAAGTTGTGTTTGGTAGGTTCTTTTCCCCATTATTTACAAGGTTTTTAGCACCATCCCAGGTAATTGTTTGGGGATTTCTGAGCCATCAACAGTATGGCTTCGTAACCCTGGGATTTTAACCAATAAGGTGAGTAACCAATAGGGTCAACCAATCAATCCTTGATTAACTACCCTGTGATTTGGGAGAGGATTCTGGGGTTCCAGCTTCTCATTTAGTAGGAAAATGATTAAATACATCATCCATGGCTGCAAATCGCTTCCCAGGTAGTTAATCACCTCCCAACATTTTTACAAAAAGGAGAAAGTGCCACAATGTAGAGGAATCTCAGAGTAGCCATGTGATGTGTTAAGTTCTTCACGAAAAATGTTGTTGTTTTGTGCATTACTCAAACCGAATCTCGTCTGTTTTAGTATGGACATTCTTTGTTTGCACTTGCAACGGATTTTTTGGCCTTCTTGAATTTCCACGTTGGCTGATTTCCACAGCTACATGCGTTTAGAAGGGACATTAAGTCAAAGTCGTCCATGATACTAGGGACAAACAGGAACAGAACCAATACATGCATTCCAGTATCAAAATCAACTATGGCACATATATAATCAAACATATGTCCACGAGTCACATTATGTAATTACTGCTGCAACTGGTTGCACCAGTTAAACATAGAAGTTTAAATAGGTGGGGTTGGCTTGTGCCTTACAATTTGTGGCCATATTTGATATATTGTGAGGGTATTTTACCAATCACCACCAAGGCACCGAGTTCCAAGTCTTTGGCAACAATGATCGCAAGGAGGCCTTTGGTGAACCAACCCAGGCAGGCAGGGAGAGAAAAAAACTTCCATTTAAAAAAAGACACATCCAGTTGGTGGTTGAACCAATCCATTTGAGAAAATATTAGTCGTCAAATTTTTGGATCATTTCTCCCCAAGGTATGGTTGAAAAAAACTATTTGAAAGCACTACTCAGACATGGGTCGACTGTCAATGTCATCCTTTTTCATTTTTTCAACTTCAACGGGGTAGTTTGGATTTTTTTAATATCAAAATCTGAGTTTGATTCTTCAGAAGATGTGGGATGTGAAAAGTCAATTCGCGAGACTTGGACACTTAAAGATAAACTGATTAACATCTGAAAGCATTCATGGGTACACTATATTTGGCGTGAGGATTTTCCTTGGGAATATGAATGATCATTCAAAGGAATGGACCGCTGGGTCTATTCAAAACATAAAATGGACATGATACATGATACACAAATATACAGTAATGTGAAAATTTGAAGCATTAAAATGCACATTAAACTAACCAGCGTATAACTTAAGAAAAATATATTCATACAACCTTTTTGGTGACAAGGACTAAACATCATTTGCATGCAACCTTTTTAAAATGAACGTTGGCCACAACTCAATCAAAAACATTCATATGCTTCTCTCCTGCTTCATGCTGTGCGCACTTCTTAGCATTCTTGGCTATACCTTTCCTTCCATAAACTTGCTCTCTAAGGGAACTAGCCTGTCCCAAAAAGCAGACTAGGAAAAATCATCTTCTCAACCACCAAACATCCAAGATGCACTTTGGAACCTGGTGCGATAGATCCTTATCTCCCCCGAATCAAAGGTGTAGCATTAAAGCACCACACGGCACCCTCCACTGCATCAAAGTGGCCAGCATCACAGCTTTGAACTCCATATATTCGATCTTAGTTTCAGCCTGTTCCATTGGGAATTACGACGGGGATGTTGTGAAGAGTTGTTCCACAACCATGCCACGTGGACTAGCTGATGGTGAAACAATTTAAAAAAAAACATGGTGTATATTTACATCATTCCCTGAATGTTTCCGGGTGAAAGCAAGAAAAGATTGACACCACCACCTAGTGGATATTGAGTTTTGTAAAGTTAAAGAAGAAGAACGATAAATGACTCAATGTTTCCAAGTTCAACTCTTACAAATCACATGATTCATCGAATGATATCGTGCCGGGACTGGCTCTTAGCTCTTTTTGTTGTGCCTTCATTGGGTGGAAATTCAAAAATGATGCATGTATAGTACGCTCAAAACAACGAGTCTATCCCATCCTACTTGGCTTGTTGATAAATATCCAGGACTTTTGTTAAACCCACAGCACCATGTGAATATCTACCTGGAGTAAAACCCGCTTGAACATTCTCATCACATCTTTCACCTTTCAATGTCTTGCAATCCCTGCATCTGTTACCACGCATTGGGCCCTTCCGGCAGCTCCAATAGTCACGAGTATGTATCACCATGGGAATCTATATAAGGGTAAGCCTCCCACCACCAATGCCACTCACCCTAGCAAATAAGGCCTGACTGATTAACTGAGTACCTGATGATTAACTAACCATACATATTATCCCTTTCATAATAGCCTTCTATGTAAGTTGTTTTGTTTGTCTTGGGGGAAGGAGGTTTGGTGGTATGGGGGTGGGGGGGGCATCCTTTCGGATTTCCCCATGATTTACGAACTTCCCTCAGCCTTGCCAAGCACAATGGATAGAACATCCGCTTCTTCCATTACTCCTCAGGTGGATTGAGTTCGGATTGAGTAAACGGCGATGTCGATGTTGAGACATACAAATCTTGTCATACAAAACATCTTGAGGGTGATGGACTCCTTGTCTTTTGGTTGGTTAATATCTTGAAACAAATATATGATATATACAGTATCTTATACTATTTCATGCTATTGAGTTGATCGCTCAGCAGACTTTTTGCGGAAAAAATCCTGGGAGCTTCTCCGGAGCTCCCACTTGCCAAGGTCCAACGTACGCAACGGGGTCTCTAGGCTCGATATAATCAAATATACGTATATATAGGGAAAGAGATAGAGAGAGAGGGAGACACTGAGAGATGGAGCTGATGTGTGGCTTGAGGTAAGTTTTGGTATATATTTGAAAATATATCTTGCCTGATCATGGATGATATGGATGCACACAAGTCTGTCCAACATATTTCCCCTGCTGAAGTGTAACCCATAAAATCCATGTATGGTATGTTCACCTACATTTACCATAAAATTTAAGCCAACTGTAGGTAAATATTCCATACATGGATCAGGTGATTTGGGGGTTGAATTCCCTCGCTCTAAGCCACTCCATTATGAAGTTGAAAAACCGGTCCTTTCCTGAATCCCTCCATATTATTTTGCTCCCAAAGCACTTGACCAAGTGACTTGACTTAATATCACTACACTTACATTCCTCCAAAAACTCATCCAACAAAAATAAACAACAACCAAAAAGCCACTTCAACCAACAACTATCTTCCACAAACAATATCAAGAAACCCCAAAAAAACACCTCAACTTCACTGCTTTTTTCTACAAAACATCTTCCAACAAAAAAAAAACACCATATCTTCACCGTGAAGGTACGTGCTGGATCAGCCGCATGGACCACTAGCGTAGGGAAGACATCCAAGACGTGAGCCATCCATTCGCTGTTGCCATAACCCATGACTGTAGCATTAAATCTGAACATCTCCTGAGAATTGATTGGTCCAAAACCACGGAAAAATTCACAGATTGGAAGTTGAAAATGGATGGTTATTTGAAAACGGTGTTTTTTTTCGTTTTGGGGATGCCTTGCTGGCAGCTGCTATGTTAGTTTCCGGCAGGGTAAAGGTTGGGATTGGGCAATGCAGGGGAAAAGTTTCATAGTCCTATGTGAGGGATTATTGCTTGCAAACTTTTTCAAAAACAGGTGGTGGCTTGTTATGAAATTCGGGATCTACCGGTAGTGGTGTCGAATACATGTGTTTAAACCAGTGCAGTATATGTACTCAGTAACATCTCAGTAACTATAACATACCCCGGTCTTTATGCAAAAAATCACACGAACTGCCTTCAACTTCACCACCTCCCAAGAAGTCACCTCTAAAAACTCTACAGCCGAGGTGCAGGGAAGGTGGTGGGCACCTTATTCTTGCTCAATCCTCGGTTGGTTCAACCGCAAGATCTGTGGGAATTCCTAAGGGACCTGTGGCCCGACCCCTCCTGGCTGCCAGGTTCTCCCCCCTCCGGGCCTTATTATATAGGATGTATATTAAGTAAGGAGGCAATGATGGGGAATCCCTTAAGAAGGCCAGCTTTTTCTTTGGGATAGGTGGCATTTTATCGGGGTAGGCCCCGTGTGGAAGTCACATGATAAGAAATAACCCTGCGCTGAAAATTGGGTTTAAACAAAAATTAGTTTTGCGGGCTCATTTGCCAGCAACTTCCTTGATATTTTTCTACTTTTCTTTGTTTGGCACCAAGATACCGCCCACTTTTTTGCTGCGCCCTTCTTCCATAGTGGTTTCCTGGAATTATCCAAAGATGTGGTGGATCTTTCTACCATGTGGATGCATCAGAATGAGAAACCTCTACGGCTCCCTACAACTTATCTACTTGGATCATCTCCCGAGTGATCGGGGTGAACATAAGGAATGATTGAACCCACCTGGTAACACAGACAGTTCGCGCCTGAAAATGGATGGTTGGGAGAGGATCCTTTCATTTTGGGAAGGCCTATTCACACGGCCAAGCTGTTGGTTTCAGGGAACATAATCCCTGAATCATCAAAAGCCACCCAAACAACAGCAGGCTTCTGACAACTCAGGCCTTTCGGTTGAGAAGGGGAAACCTTTGCAAACATGATTGCAAAATCACGAAAATCACGTGAAATATGAATCAATCTGTCCTTTTCATAGAGGATTATCAAGCCCACCAGTGTCCCATGCCGAAAAAAAACATGGTTTTCTGGCAAATGTAGCTCTGCTAAGAGGTACCTGGTGAAGCTGGTGAACCTCCAAGGAACAGGAAAATCATCGACTCAAAGATGCCTTGGAAAAAGATGGGTTAGTTCCCATGAGGGTATCTTTCTTTTTCATCTAAAACTCCTACTTGTGATACCAATCAGCTTCCACTACAAGGAATTTTTCAAAATCCTGCACTACTGGGGGTCACAAAATGCATTTAAACTCCACTTTGGCCCCCACTTGACCTACATGTCCCGACCATCCAAATATCTAACCCCCAAAAGTGCACTCCTTTTGAAGGGCTGCGATCCTCCACTCCTTGTAAAGTTCCTAAAGCATCTATTTCACCAACCAAAGGCCCTCCTACCAAGCTCCAACACAGCCCCTTGAAGGAGCGTCCTGGCTGACACGTGAAGCGTCCACGTTCTCGTTCTTCTTTTTCTTCCAAACGCTCTTCCATACTCCGCCACCACCTGCCATTGAGGAGCAGAAAACAATGAGAAAATCCATGGCAAGTGATCAAAATGTGGACAAAACAAAAAAGAACAAGCAGCTTCAAAGGGGAATATCAAAGCCAAAATAAGTGAACTAAAAACAAATTTACATTATATATACAATATATGTATCAATTCATTTTGGGTTTAAGACTCCGATTTTTTGATAAGCCCATGTACACAGTTCCAACATGTATTTGTTGATAGTGAGGCTATAGCGGATGTTTCAAAAAAAAGTCCTCGGTTGCTTAGAAAATTGGCATCATTTCATCTTGTTTCACTTGAGCAGGTTGGTAAGCAACCAACAAGTCTCAGCCACTTCAACTGGATCTTTTGTAAGGGATTCAAGGAAACCTCAAGGTACAGATTGCCGCTTTTGTAGGGAACCTTATGTGGCAAATCTGCAAAACTTACTACCCAAGTGCTGATTCGGAAGGGTACAGTTTCATCATGAATTCGGTTGATATTTTTCCCGTCAATGGCCTACGAAACAGAGGCGCTTTCAACTCAATGTGGCAAATGTGATCCTGATTATTCTTATTAAATGATTTAGTTCCAAAATCTTCGTGTTACTTCTTATACTGGAGCTTTCAGCCACCACACATCCCTCATGTATCCCATGGCGATGCAGGAGTATGTTTTTTCTTCTCCACCTACGAGCACCAAGTTCGCATCTGCATAGCTCCATTGTTCAAGAACGCCCGTCGGGAACGCTCAGGGTCCCGACGAATTGTTTTGGGGATGCCCGGGGCACCGTGGGATGATTGGTATATGATCATGATGGACACTGAGAGATGGGAAAGCAGAAAGTTTAAGAATATGATGCAATACTGACTTTTGCACAACTTTTTTTTTGAAAACGACTGGTACAGTTGGCCCATCCTACTGGTACAGTTTGTAGGGTACTATTCAGTGTTCATTTCTATGGCTCATGGTTGCAATATGATCCGGAAAAAAGCACATACATAAGTAAATACACATAAATACACAATATATCACAACAAGTGCTCACCAAAATCAAAATTTGGGACCTTGAAATGGATTGCATCATCATCATCATCATCATCATCATCATCATCATCATCATCGATGATGAGGTACTCATGTGTTCTATCCCAACACTAAGTGAGAAAAAATACCGCCAAAACAAACAAATCTCGCATGGGCGCCCCGGGTCTTGCTGGACGAGGGAATGCTCAGTCTCAGGTATTTCAAGATCTGGTTTCTTGGGCAAACGTGCGTGTGATTTCACGGATACCCATCAAAACACCGGTATTCATAAGCTTAGTAAAAGCTATAATTTGTCCACAAACAATGCCTGATTTATAAGATTTATAAGATCTCTGTTTGCTGGTTGTTTCTACAAGTTTTTGCTGCTGTGATTCTTGCATGATGTTTGAATATGACTTGGAATGATGTCATCCAATGGTCATTTTCAAGTATCTGGCACCAGGCCTCATGAAATCCGAGAAAATATTTTGTATCGGCCTTCCTCATGACACCAGAATAATTTCGGGGACAAGAGTACATCCCACCCCTAGACAGGTTATGAATATGGAATACCATAGATATCCATAGATAATGACTAAAAGAAATATTGATACAATGAAACACATGTTATTTTGCAGGCATCTATTTATATATTGAAGACAAAAATCGAGCATTATTTAGATAGTTACATATGTAAAAACCTGGTGTATATATATAAACATATATGAACCACGGGAGTTCCTTTTTTGTCGCGGCTCGTTTCAACAAACGGCCACAACTGCCACAAGTAGTTGGTCAGTTCAACTCAAATCTAAAAAAATCTGATACCACCTAGATAAAAATCACCAAATTTCCTGACACTGAGCATATGAAAGTCAACCCGTGCTTTCATTGAAAAGCTGATTTCTGCTAGCAGCAATCTGAGTCTCACACCTATCCCTTTTCTTCAATGACGTTCGCTACTTTTTGAACAGGATCAATGCTGAATTGACAGGTTCTATAGATTCTAGATAGTATGCATATATAAATATAAAGATATATATACAATTATAAAATCGGTGAGAAAAAACATGTTCTCCATCTCTCTTCCTTATTTTCAATTGCTAGAAAAAGGTATATGTCTCCTGTGTCACATCAACCAAACATACCCAGCCATTTTCACCTCTAGACCTCCTTGACCTCGATTGGGTCTGAATATCTACGTCTCATACATTACCCCACCATGGGAGAAGCCCACTACCATTCTTACATTTATAACCTCCAAGAAGCCATTGAAAAAAAACATGGGCAGCTGATGCTTCGAAAAATCTATGAAAAACCACCTATTGGGTTCTATTTATATATAATTGAAGCCCAAGTTATAACCAGTCAGCAACCAATTCTCAACTAAGACTACCAACCTCAAGTGCTTCGCACATCGTATTTCTAAACCATCAAAAGTAACAACCGATAGTTTAAATCACCAATCAGCTTTCCGTGGTGAAAATTCGCACAGCTTTGTGAGAGCTCCTGCAACTTCGCAAATCTCCAAAGTCCCAGGTATAGCAGGTTGACTGGAAAATCTGGAAATGTTTTTGGCCGAAGCTTTTTGCTTTACCTGATTTAAGATATCTAAAGTCTGCAGCTTCATGGATTAGTCACTGAAGTTCAGACAGAAAGATACCAAGACAGGGGAGATATCTTGCACCCATTGTATGGCAACCAGGCTGTTTGACAAGATGAATAGTCGCTGAAATGGGTTCATACTACGTTTTAACTTGTTGGATACATATCATGAGTACCTTACAGTGAATGATGATGATGATGATGATGATAAAACATAGGAAGCTACTTGACACCCAGGACTTCGGAGACCTTGAAAAGTGCAACGCCAAGACGCAGGAGATTTTTGGGGGGGAGGCGATACCATCACGGCACCACATTCGGCTGTAGATAGAAGGATGCCTTTCCCAGGCGAGCAGCGACACACTAGTGATAGGCGGGTGACTTTTGTTAAGCTGCTTAAGTTTAATACATATATGTTTGATCTACCGCCCCACCCTGTAACAGTCAAAAAATTGAGGTTACTAGGGTTCCCTACCAAAAATGTAATAATCATGGTGGTGGCTCTTACTGGGCGGGGGGTAGATCCCACATATATGATATATGATATACATATAAATTATATTAATACCTTTAGGGTGCTGTTACTCACCAATGCATTTAGTCGCGTTGCGTTGGGCTTTTATTTTTACCTTCATTTGCAACTGGGAGCCGGGAAGCATCCCCAATTCATCTTTTAATCGGACAGGGATTTGCCCCAAACACGCACAAACACATGTAGATGTATGTTTATACACAAGCATATGTTATATTATCAGTATTCCATCTGGTTTGATAGTGACAGGGCATGTATCCGCTTTTCCGGGAAAACCACAAAAGGCATGGGGTTGTTTCTGGTTTGTTGACATCATCATGACTATACCATCCTCATGGAATTTCGAAAGGAAAAATCCCTGCCAGGCTCAAGCAAATGCACACCCACCCAATTGTTGTACTGTCGCACAGCAGGCAAATGAACGAAACCCTGCGACTATGGCAATGCAAAACCCATTTTGCCACCATACCCATGGGGCACTTGCAGCTTTCTACACATTTTTTGGGTACCCAAAATATCATTTCAATATCATTCTATACATGATATATGATATATGATGAATAAAAAATCTGCTGATCTTAATGGTCACCTTCATCCTTCCGAGACACGTGGCAGCACCTTTCCACCAGGAAAGCTGGGGGTTTCATCCTTCCCCACCCATCCCCCCTTCCAGATCCGCCTGGATTCCGGCCTTTTGCCGAGCGGAGGGTGAAACCTCAGCCAGTCACATGTCTCGGTTGACTTATTTTTTGGGGGTGGAAAGGGGGGATATGTTATTGTAGTTACCGGGAGGGATATAATATAATATATATATATATGTATTGTTCACAAAGCATGTCTTTTTGAAATCAGATCATGTTGTTTTTTTTTATTGGCTGGCAATGGGCCTGCTGATGGGAGGCAGGATATCAGAAAATGAACCGCGAAGGGAATAAGATAAAAATGGTTATAGTCAATCCAATACAGACACCGATTATTTTGCTTGTTGAGGTTGGGGTGAAGCTACCCGCCGCATGATTGCAGGTATTCCCCCACCCACAAAGCCATGTCATATCATGACTGTCCAAAATCAACCATGCATATGGAATTCATCAATGCAATAGATTTCAATGACAAGGTCACACATCCATGGAGGTGTTTGCAGCAGTGATTCACCCATCTGTAGGTGATTCATAACCACTTGCAATACCAAAACTCGTAGATTCAAAGATAGATTCCAAAAGAAAAACACCCCAGAGCAGGAGTAATTTGCTTAAAACTCCCTTCTTCCCAAGTCGAAATTTTGCAGTTTACTTTGGTCCACCTTTATCAAAAAGGTCAAGCGACAGAGGCATCCGTGGAATCCAGCAAACTACAGAAGTCCTGCTGTGGCATACGTGGCAGACGACAGGTGGTTGTTTCAGAGGGGGCTGTCATTGGCACGTTGTATTTTGGGAAGGGCAGCAAAGGTAATTCTATATATAAATCACGCGATTTCATGGAGATAATCAGACAGAAAAAAAACAGGTCACCCTCCCTGAAAACTAACCTTTTCACCCCTGCAAATGGATGGTTGGAATACGATTTGTTTCCTTTTTGGGAAAATCGCCCTATTTTCAGGTGCGAATCCCAAGTATGGTAGTTTCATGGGAGCGTACAGGCAATGAAGATGGATTGGCCCATAGATTTAGCACCTCAGTTACCTTTTACTCCAAAAAAGTTACAACACACCCCTGGAGCACACCCCAGGCAATCCCCCTACTCAACTATGAAAGGATTCCCTTTACAGCCTGTTGGTAAAGGTTTAGGGGTGTGTTCCAAAGGTGTGTTGAAACACCCTTAGATTTACAAATTCCCCAACCCTTCCACCTGGAAAGTGAGCTCACCCTTACAAGCAGCATCTGCTTCTCGTACCAGCAGCTCCACGTTCACCTTGGGATGGATATGGATGGATATATGGGAGGAATCCTACCGGTGATTTCGGCAACCGTTGCGAAAATGGTAGGACATTTCCGAAGATGTGCTTGGTTAAACCTGGGGGTAGCTCCTTAGCTCCCTTCCAAGCACCAGCTAGATTTCTCACAAGTTTTCTGGTGACATGCTTGAAAGAATATGTTTATAAACTGCATGTTTCACATGTTTATTTGGCATACTCAAAGGCTGTAGATGATGGAACTTGATCATCTGGTACGGAAGGAAATGCATTGTACAAAGTCATAACTGGTAGTGATAGTGGCACCTATCTAGTTTCCAAGTGATCTTTCACACCTGATTCTTGTCTAGCTGTAAGTGGGCAACATGGACAGGGCAAATGCTTCATGTCACCCTAGTAGGATGTCATGGTTCTGATAGCAATAGATTGCAAGTGGCACCCAGATCACACCAATATTTCCGTCCAGTGCATATTACACATAGGCCATAGGTGACACCCCATCACAAAAACAAAAAACCAGTCAGATTTGTTTCCTTGTTTCAACTACACTCCCTGAAACTAACAGCAACAAAGCCTCTGAAACTAAGCCGAATCCCAAAAGGACATCTTAATTTACCAACCACTGATTTTCAGGGGGGTGAAGCTGTTGCTGTTAGTTACGACCCATGATTTGCAGTCCAAAGCGCTCCCTCAAAGGTCTCGCCTCAAGAAGGACTTGACAGATAGAATCGCGGCAAACGTCAACGGGAAGGTTGGTGGGAAAACGGTGGGAAACCGACGTTGAGGAAGTGGGAAGTGAAGGCCATTTTACAGGGGATTGGGGGGGGTGGAATCAGGCTGCCAAACATGTTGTTTTGGGCATATTCAAACTCAAAATCTTGGAACGTTGTTCACAATAAGTACTCACCAAGAGCCACGAAAGTTCTCTTGAACCTTAGGTCCTTAGGTATCATCCACCATGAATAGGTGGCCAGCAACAGTATATATCAAGCTGGAAAGGCTTAATAATCAGAGACTTCCCTGCAAAGAATAATGAATGGGTTGGTTCCATCACGCCATGTCACTACAAAATTGGCCATAGAAGTATAGTGCCTGTCCAAGAGAATATTTGAAATTGGGATTAGCTGTCTATAAAGCAGGATTGGAATGCCAAAAAGCAATTCAAGTTAGCACATGCTGCATAGGGTCCATCGAACTGACATGCGCATCTTATGATTGCTATTTTGCATCTATGCTTCTCACACCATACAACCATGTATCACAAAAACATCCCCCTGCGGGCATCATATGGAAGCATACGGTAGCATCATGCAATGCACGTACTGTCACCCATTCAAAATCACCAAAAAGATACACGTGCAGCAACCCTCCACCCCCCAAAAAAAACACATCAAACAAAAAACAAAATCAACTCCAAACAAACTCACAGCACCTTTTGTTTTTGTTCCGTTCCTGGTTCCCTTTCGACGAGGCGCCGATGACTTTTCTCAGGTCGTCTGGACTGATGGACCCGGAACCATCGGCATCTAAACGATTGAAGGCCGACAGAACTGCTTCCTTCCACAAGGGGAGGCGCCGCGGGGGAGGATGGGTTGGGTTGGGGAGATTGGGTTGGGTTGGGGAGGATTAGGTTGGTTGTGAAGATTGGGTTGGGTTGGGTTGGTCTCTGAGTGGTTGGTTGTTGATGGTTGGTTGGGTCGGGTTGCCTTCAAGCAATTCAAGTCCTGCAATGATTTTTTTACCCAAAACATTCTTGGGGATTTCAACCATGACTTCGCTCATGACAAACTCCAAAAAAAATAACCTCACAACTCCGAAGGCCTGTCGGATTTGCTTCCTGACGTCCATGGTGGCGGCCAAAAAGTCTGAATAATAGACCTGCTCCTGACACGCCAAAATGGCGGGGTGTCATCTTCAGCTTGGAAATCCGTTGCAAATGGATACTCAAATGTAGTATTGTTGTTAATAAGTAATGCGGGATATCTGGGAAATTTTTATATCTGGGCAAATGAAATGATAGTTGCTAGTCTGATAGTTACTAAACCAATAGTTAGTTCAACATGTTGAAAAAAAAACTGGGAGAAGAACAACAACTTCAGGATCAGCATCAAGTACTGTATCTTTTGTTTTGTTGCTGTGACATCACCTAAGAATACATCACTATAGTATGTTGACCCAAAACACATTTCACCCATCCTGGAATAATTTCCGAAAATCAGGCCAATTCACTTCCGAGAACAAACACACGGTGCTTCTTGACGATTTCGGTTTGACTGTCGTCAACTTTTGGCCACAATGTTCGACCCCAGAAACATGAGGGAACCTACACGCAAAGATGAGAATGAACCCTTAAAAGAATCATTGTTTGGAAAACACAGCTGTTCTTTTTGTCAAACCATCGGATTTTTTGTTTTCCAAATTGCCCAACACAACATAACAATGGAATATCCCCATTTTCAATAGGAAAATACATCTTCATGCAGGGTCCATTTTTCAGCTATGTCAGTTTACCAGAAATGTCGTTTTTGCTCCAGCTTGTCTCCAAGTGCTGCGTTTCTCGCCAAAGGCACATCTCCATTGGCGTCTAAGACTTCGAAGAGACTGCCGATCACTTCCTTCGGGGGAAGGTAGAGCACCACGAGATCGGCCCCATACGATCGTTATAAATTGGGCTTAGGGGGCACCTAGAAATGACCGAAAATAGATGGGTAACTGGGGTGCAATAACCCTACCTATAGGGGATTTTAACCCCATTTATGACTGGTAGGGCCTGGGGTCCATCTTGCAAAAATCGGAATGCACAGTACAATTTGGATCTTACTACCCCTCCACCCAGTAACAGCTGAATGTTGTGTTTTCTTGAGATTCCCCGATCCTAAAAGATGCAATGTCATCCTGGAATCCTGGAATCCTCGGAGGGGTGGATGCATCCCCAAGAATGATCATCTGAAAGGAACATGTTGAACTTCAATATGATGTGATCATCCCATCTGGGTGAACAAAGATTTCACCAGCCTCAAATAATCCATGATTGAAGCCCCAAAAGTTCAGACCAACAAGCTCAAATGATTACTTGTGCTTTCTCCAAACTGCACGAAATCCTATGTGATACCTGATGGTGGTGGGGTCACTTGTGGGCCTCCTTTTGCGATGGCCCATTGTTTTTTCCAAGCCACCAAAAAAAACACCTAGCCGTCCTTTGCATACCATTACAAGCATAACTCCTGCTACAATTCTCTGCTTAGGTTCTAAGTCTCTTCATGAGGTCTAAAAGGTTGATTTCAATAACTTCCTGACTAAACGGTGTACTTAATAAGCAAACACGGCCAAAGGGGCATCTCAACCGTCCCACACATGGGCCTCACATCATACCACAGTGGTACGATCTGAAGCTCCAAGTGATGGAAAATATGCGTCATTCCAATTTTTCAAGAACTACTTATATAACAACCTACAGTAATAAAAAAAAACGATACATAGCATTATGTACACATATATGTACGCTATGTAGTGTCCCAATTTAAGCATGATAATGATATGTTCAGATCATCAACTCCTACATATTTATAGCTCGATTAAACAAATATATATATATATAATTAAATATATATCATATACCTATGAATTCTCATTATATCTCTCCCTTGCCACACCTGCATTTCCCAAACCAAAAACACAAACGTCGTGTTTTCTCCCAAGTATCGGATTTGGCACGTCTCAAGCGTGCTGCGGGTGTCCGGGGCGACTTGGGCGTAGAGGCACCACTGAGCGGAGCAATGGTACCACCCGTCTCACCACAAGGCTCGTCACCACGGATGGCACGTTTCAGCTCCTGGGGGTGGATGGATGGATGGATGGATGGATGGATGGATGGATGGATGGATGGATGGATGGATGGATGGATGGATGGATGGATGGATGGCTGGCTGGCTGGCTGGATGGATGGATGGATGGATGGATGGATGGATGGATGGATGGATGGATGGGATCGATGGATGGGATCGATGGATGGATGATGATACATTGAAACAGTTTTGGGGGTTAGATCAGCACCCACAAATAATTCACCTTTGCCGAAATATTTTCATTGATGACGATGATGACGATGATGATGACGATGATGATTATGATGATGATGATGATGATGATGATGATGATGATGATGATGATGACTGATGATGATGATAATAATGCTGATCCTGATGATGATGCTGATTATGATGCCGATGATGATTCTGATGATGATGATGATGATGATGATGATGACTTATGACAGATGATGACTGAGCACATTAATAGAGGTAAAAAAACATGTATAAGAATGTGTGCGTAGTACTTCAACAATAAGAACAACAAGAACGGCAATTCAAACAACAATATGTTTATATACATACCAGTATATAGTGTATAGTGAGTATAGGGATTCAATGATAGCATAATTCATGATTCATCATGATTTATAAATCTATAAACATAAAAGTATCCATCAACGGCAACATCCTTTTTTAAAAAGCCGAGCGTCGGAGAGGCTGATGGTACCTTCACCAGTAGAGTCCAAACCCAAGAAGACGTCCTTCACATCGCGCCGTTTTCCAACGGAGGAATCAAACGGCTGGGGAGATGATGAAACAGCGGGGGATGACACAAATGATCTACCTTGATACAACCAATGTCCAATGTTTAAAGTTTAAAGATCACAGGGCATCCAAATGGGCAAGCTTTTATGGCACCTTTGTTTGGTTTCAAAAATAAGATGTTCCATGAAAGAGCAAACCTTAGTTTTGAAGGGTGTAAAAATACTAATGAAATACCAGCATCATGATTATGACTCAGTTGACTGTGACTACCAGGTCAGCCCTTTTGATTTTGACATCTTTTGACTTCCCTTTTAGTGACTTCAGTAACTTACATCTATGCTGGTAAGCAGATGTATTAATCAGGTACTCACTGAGCGTTGTCCAATTTCTTTCGGAACTCCCATGGTCCCCGTCCCAATCCTCCGTAAAAAACCTATGGGGCACAAAAACAAAATGCTCAGAACACAAAGATGACTCTCGAAACTTCCGATTGGTCCCTTCCATTACTCGGAGGATCCATGCATGAGATGTTTCCCAAGATTTACCATAAAAATCAACCTTAAACGTCCTTATAAACTTGATTACATGGTGAAAAGTATTCCATTCCCATATGCAATCCGCCCCCATCAATCATCATCTATAACCCATTTAAAAAAAACATATACCATTCCCATATATACATAATTATACATGCCCCCTATATGGGTGTTTCCAAAAATAAAGGTACCCCAAAATGGATGATTTCTAATGGAAAACCCTTGTAAAACGGATGATTTGGGGGTACCACTATTTTTGGAAACATCCATATATAGGGATCATCATCCATCCACCCAAGGCACCCCCCCTTCGTTCGTGCGACAACGAGAAAAAAATCCGGATGTCCCGTAGCTCTTTGGTCTCATCGGGCGCCAACTCTTGTGCCAACAACTGGAGCACCGCACGACGTGTGCGCGAGGTATCTGCATAGTGACGCAACGCGCGTAAAGCGTCCTGGCTGGTGGGGTGGCCAGGGTGGTTTGGCAGGGTGGGTTTTGTGGTGATGAGATGATGAGAGGTGGTGGCGAGATTTTTGTGTTGGGTGGTGATGTGTTTGGGCGTTAAAAATGCAATGGATAAGCGAGTTGGAGGTGTTATGATACTGGATCGTTATATATGTTTTGCTTCAATCATGTTGAATCTAGTTTCCCAGTTCATTTTAAATACCGTTCAGGCTCAGGAATCAATTTCCGAGTTTTGAAAATACAACTACAGCACAATAATACACTGCTGAGTAAAACTAGCAAGTAAATCATGGTTGCCGAAAAGAATCTCCTCTTTGAGGGGGGCTCCATGTTCAGGTTCCATCTTAAACTTTGGTTATTTCAGTGTAGAAAATCGATACATGAAACTGAAACCTACAAGGGGTGTTTCCTGAAATGGTGGTACCCCCAAATCATCCATTTTCAAAGGGTTTTCCAATATAAACCATCCATTTTGGGGTACCCCAATTTTAGGAAACCTCCACAAGGTTACAAGGTCATTTTGGAAGCATTCCAGTCTCCAGGCCACCGAGACCTTTACCATCAAAAACCCGCACATCCCATGCAACCACCTTATCGAGCACGGGTTTGCTCGCATTATGTCCTGGGTGCTTCGGTCTTGTTCCAGTGGGCATGATAAAGACACATATCACCGGGTTGATGATTAAGATATTGTGAAGATTCGTGAAGCAGAAGTTTCACAATCAAGACGTAATATCATGACATTCATAATTCCCATTATCATTTTTCAAATTAATTATCTAACTGCTGTGCTATCATGTCCTTTCAATTTTTCCCAGTCAACATTGGCTTCCAACTCCCCTTCTACCACGTGGAGGGGAGGAGCCATGGTGAGGCATACTTAGGCCAATGGATCTCTTGAACTTAAAAATCAGTAGAAGTTAAGTTACACAAGATTCCCCAACTTCCCGCAACAATTCGAGTTCCAGTTTTTGCTTCCTTCACAAATGGGATCCATGGGATTGGTATATTTACCTAGATACATTTGGTTGATTTTTATGGTAAATTAGTAGGTAATTTATTAAAGTCCCATGGATCCTACGGGAAAAGAAACAACAGGTTGTTTTTTCCTGCGGAATACTTTAAACTTTCTTAGCCAACCAAGTCAAAGGACCTCTGCAATAAAGATCTTTGAAGATTGACCATGTTTGGTTCTGTTGAAACCCCCCAAAGCAAGGAAGGAAGGTGATATCTTACACGAAATCACCTCCAACTTTTCACATCCAACAATAGTCAAGATGAGAAAATCCATGAAAATCTTCCCACCCGCCTCCAACAAAAAAAAACATGTCAAGCAGTTTTCGTTGTTTTTTGTTCGAGTCAAAGGCACGAGATTTGATCCATCGATGGGATAAGGCTTCGCCTGCATTTCATTGGTGCTTGGGGAACGTGTTGGTTGCAAGGTTAAGGGGGGCCTTGGTGTGAAAAGTTCTATGAAACATGTCCAACTGACTGAGAAAAGAAAGTGGTGAGTTGCAAGTTGGAAGATATTCATAGGTACCGTATCGTTTAGTTTGTTAGGGGCAGGTTTTAGCCTGCACAAAAATTCACATGTCCCCCTAAAAATGGGACCACTTTAAAAGGGAAACTAGTCTTCCAACCACTAACCCCTATTTTTCAATGGAACATGTCACTTTATAGTTCTCGGGGGAGTAGTTCTTTTTGAAAGTCTATGCCTTCTAGATACTTTTTACCTCTCAGAAAATTTGTTGGTACGACAGCTTCCATCCTCAAGTTGGAGAGTTCCGATCACATTTCTCATATCAGCTGTCTGGAAGTTACAGTTAGGTGATCCAAACATCTTGAACATCAACATAGACATACTATCTTATACTTATACCCTCCCTGAAACTAACATAGCCCCTGAAAATTGATGGTTGGAAGACTACTTTCCTTTATATATCTCCCTTTGGGGAGGCCTATTTTTGGGGGCGATGTTAGTGTTGGGAAGGGTACGCCTTTTTAAAACTGGATGCTTTCCGCAAACGTCCACGTTCCTTGTCAACAAAACATGTTTTTTCTTTCCCCAGCATCTATCAAGACTCCTCAATGGCCAAAAAGAACCCTGCACAAATACGATCACCAGCGATGGTACCTACATCCATTCGTTGAAGTGGATCTCGCACTAAAAGACACCTGAAACGGCTTGGCTGTGACATTCACCAATCGAAAGTGGGAAAATCGTCACCCGAACCAAAAAAGGTTTGGAAAAGTCGTGTATTTCAATTGGAACAGAGAAACATTTCAATGATGACTTACAGGCATCTGCCCCAAATTAAGATTATCGAAGATCATTTAAAGATCAAAAATCATCAAATCAGATTCTCCGCCCGCGTTTTGGATTCATGAAGATTGCAGACAAATCGCAATCTTATTTTAACTTGCCGTTGCCCAACAAATTGCAAGCAAAACTTCTTGGTTCTCACCCATATGGCACCACCACATCCCTCAGAAATCATTAGAACCTCCAGTTCCAACCCTGACACTAAGGTATCGCGACAAGGATGATTGGTTGGGGATTCCAGGCACCTCATGGCACCTCCCAAGGGCATCCGGCCCTACAACCCACGGTGTCTCGTCTCCACTTTTTGAATTGAAAAATACCAAGAGACTTGACAAAGTCAACAGCATCCTCAGAGACCTGGCTGCATGACACAGGTCTAAGCCGTGAAAAAAACAATATTGTATGATTGTATGTATTATGAATATAATACGGTGTATATATATATAAATATTATGTGAAATGCTGTTTGGTTGATAGGGACTTTTCGCAATTCTCATGGTTGATAAGCCGTGTGTATATATATATTGGATGATTTCATTATCACTATAAAGCAAAGGGTAAATAATCAATGCCAATGCCTCATATAACACCAACAACTGAGGGTTTTTTTGGATCCCGCTCACATGGTTTGTTGGGATGCTTTGTTGTTCACCCCACTTCGAATCTGAAGCATCACGGGGCGAAATGGTGGCTAGCCCAGTTGGTTTTTTGAGATCTTGCCAGGAAAGCCACTATGAGGAAAGGCTTCTTTCATACCTGATGTAAAAATGCATCTATAAATTGGAACAAACATGTCATACCCCAAAAGTACTGAACCAAAACCACTGTCATCCCCAACTAAGCAATTCACTTCATCATCTCCCGACACCAAACTCCCCCCCTCAAAAAAAAAAACAGGCCCTGAACCCACCCCAAACGTGTTTTACCCGGTAAAACTCAAGAGTTTCCTACCCCACCAAAACCAGCCTTGCGCCAACGACTCTTGTGACTCCAATCAACGTTGGCGCAAAGGATGTTCGAACGCATGTCCTGTCAGCTGGTGCTTCGCTATAGGTCGGTGGAGTTGTTGAAACTCAACGACCCCAAAAAAATGTTGAGAGAAAACTTAATCCCAAAACTACTTGTAATTCCTATGCTTTCTTCAGAAGTTGGGAATTCATTTCCATCAAAGGCTTTCGGGATGAAAATAAGCGAGCAAATGTTTGAAAGCAACACGTCGGTGTCTTTTTGCTGGTACCTTTGCATGGGAAAAAAGTTGGTGGGGGAAAAGCCTTGGCCTTCTGCATGAGGATTTCACCCCGGTGTTGATGACTGAAGGCTTAAGGAGGGTTTCATGGAAGAATTGCACAAAACCCATCACCGCATCACCTTAAAGATACTTTCAAGGTCATATCAGACACTTAAAGGCCTTAGGGATGTGTTTTTGTTGATGTTTGATGTTAGATATGATATCTACAATTTGTGGTTCCTCACTGCTGAACCAATAATTCAAGAGAAATATGTAACTCAGAGGTTTTTTGTTGGGATCTTCCAAGCAACTCATCTTCCTGGTAGCCGTTTCCACCGTCAATCAAACTCCGTCCTTCTCGGAGCCATGGAAAGGAGGATACCCAACCTGAGTGCCAAACGAACAAAAGACACATAGATGGATTGTATGGGTACTCCCCCGAAATTTAACATGGAACCTGAAAATGATGGTTCCCAAAAGGAATCTCCATTTCCAGGGACTTCTTTTCAAGTTCCATGTTAAATTTCAGGGGTGTATATACCAACAACTTCCAGTTGAAGATGTGCACAGATTTCCCGATAGGAACAGTTGTTTGTTTGGAAGGTAAGGTAATTCACGTTAGATTACTCCCTGGGAATTAATATTTTGAACCCAAAGACATGGAGGTTATGGTTCAGATATTTTGTTCATCTTCAATTGGGGGTGATTTTTTCCAGCTTCCAGCTGGAAAAAAATGTCAGAATTTGCAATTTGGGCATTCCATTTTCCCACAGCAACATCTTCATCTTATTTATTTTCCGAGCATTTTTTGCCTGAAAAAAAATCACCTGGAATAACCACCAAGCTCCAATCCTTAAGAGTTGACCTGCAGATTTTCGCAGGAATTCCGCCCAAGTGACCAGAAGCATAAAGACAATGACACCCAGACTCCACAAATCACATTTGTTGGTATAACCCTCACCTCGGTAGAGTCAATTTTTCCAGGTCCAACCCAATTTTTGACCTATAAGATAACTGTTGATGGAATCAGAAATCCGGCTAACCAATTGATATATGGTAAATCTCCTATTATGTATTTATAGGGGAATTTTATTTCCCAGGAGGTGCAGGATTTTCTCCCAATCAACAGTGTAGGAAAACGTGAATGTCACTTTTGGCTTCATGATCTTTGAAGGTTCGAATTTTGTTTGTTGAGTATTGCGGAGGGTAAGGATACCTACCAAGTGATGTTGCGTGATTTTTGGTTGGCCTCCCATTTAGTAAGGGCAAACAATATAGAGTCAATACCATATACTATACGCCCTTTGCAGCTGGATTATCATCGCTAGTCCTACGGATCATCAAAGAAGGGTGTTGCAATAAAATTGCGAAACAAAATCTAGAAAGCAGAAGTACCACTAGCAGGTAGGTAGGCTGATACGCTCCCTCAAACTAACAAAGCACATATAGCACCTGAAAAGTAGGGGTTGAAGATGATTCTCTCTTCTTCCATGACAATTGCCAAGTTGTTTTGCATGGATTCTTGTTCGCCATCCACCATCTTGATGTCAAGGAAGGTAGTTGAAAACAAATGGGAAAATGCAATGGACAATGGACACACTGAACAATTGTGTAAAGGTGCCATAGTACAATGAGACTGACCATCAGAACAAGCGAGAACATGGGAAAATATGCTGGCAAATAGTACTTACCTTCAATGATGTGCAGTCAAGAAACCGTTCACAATCATAACACACTAGGGAAAAAGAGTATGGGAATTGACATCTCAACAACAACTAAAGGGAAACGAAAAGCAACACATACAAACAGACAACATTTAAAAAAAAACATGGGGAGCTCCTTGTATACCCCCCCCCCCGTGCAGACCCCTCCGATTATTTATGAAATTAATGCATCATACCTCGACCCAGGTCTGAGAAAATAATCGGTGATGTCAACCACATAGTGGATTAATAAAGAAACGCCTTTTCAACTGTTTAACCAAGTTACCCTTGAGGACATCAGGGCTCACGTATGCGATGCTACCACACGATGCCATCCTTGGTTAGTCGTTGATCCTCGATGGGGTTTGTACCTGTCTGGACCAGCCTTCCCCGGTGAAGGAAAAGTCATCTTCCAAACCCCAGTGTTTCAGGTTTTATGTTAGTTGTTTAAGGGGATGTATTTGCATTGTTGATTGCAGGGTAGATGATTTTCACAGCATCCGCAATCTCAAAGATTTTAAGATAAATACGAAATGCATACAAATTCTCTGTAGATGATTGAAGAAAAAATAATATCGCACAACGCAATGAGTCTCTCTAAACGTGTCAGTTTGGAATAGCTGAATCAGTTTTGACACGCCAAAGTTGAAGCAAAATATGTGTATACCAGAGTGAAGCTGTTGCAGAAAATCCAGCACCAAATGACACCTTGTTTATCCCACTATGTACGGGCTATCTATATACAGGGTTTCTTTTGTAATACATCCCAGGTGGTTAGCCAGATCTTCTTCCATCAACAGAAGTAGATCAGTAGATCAGTATCAATTTCCCACAAAAGATACGTCAGTGGGATATTGATGTTATATATGGTGTTTCTTAAAAAAAAGTGCCCACCGGATGGTGTCGGCATGGTGGAATGCAACTTTTTGGCATAATCCATCAATGTGAAGATTTCTTTCTTGCACTGCAAGCGCATTGTTTCCGTCAAGAGCTGTGCCTGTCCGCAAAACAGTGCAAAACAAATTCGTCACCCTCAAAAATATTCACACGATGTTAAGGTGAATGGCTCTTTCAACCAGCAGCCCAATCCGAACACCCAGAGTGTTCCCCACTGTCAGTGCACAGATTGACGTTGCATGAACAAGGTATTCACAAGTGGGTCCAAGTGGTTTAGTAAATGACCCTAATATAATCCATAATATGGGAGGCAAGCGCTTTTTCTGCAACACTTTAATACGGTCATAGTGTTCCTAATGCGTGTTTGGATTGGCAAAGAATTTGCCATAAGAATTGCAAACACTTGCAGTCCCAATATGAAAAAATCAACTCCTTGCAGGCCTCCGGGTGGTCATCAAATCACACAAGTTCCCTTGAATAAACCTGATACTCTTGATGAAAGAAATCCCAAACAACCACCTGGGATGTATAAAACCCTGCGAATAATGGGATAAACTACCACATTCAACTGGTTTTCACGCCGGATTTCTGAAGCATCAACAGTACCAAACAACCACCCCAAACTCCCAAACAACTTCAACTCTTGCCAAGCATCATCAGGGTGGATGGGTCCCAAATTTTTGCAAATCCAAAGTCGATGAGTTTCAATGACGCCTCAGGTGGTTTCAAATGGTTGAAAAACCTGGAGAGTTGACGGGTTGGTATAAGTTTTCTTTGGATGAATGTAAGGTTCTTTGAGAGGTGCAGATTTAAAAAGGAAAAAAAAATATATATATATATATTTCAAACACATGAAGAGGGTCTCAAAAACTAACTACCACATTCATAGTGCAAACTTAGCTTCAAAGCTTAAAAACATGCCATTGATTATTATCCAAGCTCGGTGAAAGTCAGTTGGATTGGCTTCAGGTCGGGGTCCTGTCAAACAAACCAACATGATGTTAGTCAACTCAAAACAAGCTGAACCTTTGACGACTGAGTCCATACATGTCCATTTTGTCATGTTGAAGTTGGTTTTTGTATAAACCGCAATGCCTACATTGCGGAAATTGACCTCAACTGGTGGCAAAAGCCACATTTTGCTGTTACAAAAATTTAGTTGAGCGGTTCAAAATCTGGTCGTTTTGAAAGATAGTTTAATAGCTCCACCAAGCAACAGATGCTTCCGTGCTTTCATAAAGAAAGTTCTCCTTAGTTTCAACTCAGGCTTTGACCACAGGCTTCGTTGTGAAAGGTTTGGGCTAAGGAACCATCATGTTCAACCACACAAGCAAAACCAGAGGCCTATATTCAAAGTTCAACCAACAACAAACTGTAGTAGAAAGTGTCTGGTGACATTCCAAAATGGGAAAAAATATGACAACATATCTATCATGCTTTTTGATTGGTGTCTGAATTTGCTTCTGAGTTCTTACATAAATGGGATGCAAGACTGCTCCAATTTCAATAGCCTTTGAATGAATGACACCAATTTGAGGTTGGATCAACCAGCATGACCAACAAAATTGTTGACTTGATAGCCTCTTTTTCCATGACAGATCATCTTTTTCTGGATACATGGACGGTCTCAAAATCCATGCCAGATGTCTCTTGCAGAATCTAAACTGCGAGATCCCCTTGGGGAAGAGGGGGGTGGGGTCAGGTCACCCCATCCTAGCCAATAAAGTGGGGTGGTCCAACCTTTTTTGTTGATGAAATGGGTGGTCCAACCCCTGGCTAGGATGGGTCTCAGCAAAACTGTAGATGGATAAAACCTGTGGTCCAACCCCTGGCTAGGATGGGCGGTCCAACCCCTGGCTAGGATGGGGTGGTCCAACGTCTTGGCTGAGATGGGTGGGTCCAACTGCCTGGCTGGGATGTGTTGGTCCAACCCCATTTTATCCAAAGTTTTTCACAGATACCCCACATGATATCCCTACGCATTTCCTGGTGGAACCCATTTCATCCAAATGGTTTTGTACTTAACATCTAAGAATAGTTTTAGGGTTTCCAGGGCTCCATTTTGGGTTGCTGGGCTAGTATTCGAATCCATATTGGGTTCTACAAACACATTTTGGACCCCTTTTCGGGTTTCAGTGGCATACTTCCCCGTTGCACTTTGGAAATTTCAAAGTAGAAGTTTTCGCGTCCAAAAGTCATGCCATTTTGGACGCGAAAAAAAATAGTGTTGCAGGTTCCATGTTGGATTCGTTTTGGGGATTGCAGGGCTCCATTTTGGGTTGCGTGGCCTCCATGTTGGATCTATTTTGTGTTCTCGGGTTCCATTTAGGACCCATTTTGGGTTCTCGTATGATCAAAGTCCTGCATTTTTTAGCGTTTGGGATCTTTCACAGTCATTTTCTTGTTCAAACTGGTTACCGTGCCATCCGATGCATGGAATATACCGGCATTGAATACATCTTCTCTACATGAATGGTACAGGTCAGGTCATCAATGGTTGTCCAATGACGCGGCGTGGCTGCAATCAATGTTGAAACAAGTGTACACGGTCTGCTGATTGAAAATGTACCATCTAAAAAGAGGCAACCTTTTTCTCACAAATAAAATGGGGTTGAGGGGGCCCCAATGGTGCCTCTGAAACCCAAAATGGGTCCTAAATTGAACACGAGAACACAAAATAGATCCAACATGGAGGCCACGCAACCCAAAATGGAGCCCTGCAAACCCCGAAACGAATCCAACATGGAACCTGCAACACTATTTTTTTTTCGCGTCCAAAATGGCATGACTTTTGGACGCGAAAACTTCTACTTTGAAACTTCCAAAGTGCAACGCGGAAGTATGCCACTGAAACCCAAAAAAGGGGTCCAAAATGTATATGTAGAACCCAATATGGATTCAAATACTAGCCCAGCAACCCAAAATGGAGCCCTGGAAACCCTCAAACTATTCCAACATGGAAAGCACAAAGCATTTTTTTCTTGTCAAAAATGGCAATCCCCCCTGACAACTTAAGTCCAAAACTGTTCTATGTCATGTTCAACTAAATTCCAACACCCTTCATCTCAGGCAGCTCTAAATAAAATGACTTAGATGACTTAGTTTGGAGCCATCCCCGGACGATGACCGGAAATTGGGTTTTCAAGAAGGGAACCATCTGGCTAGGATGGGTCGGCCCAACCCTTGGCTAGGATGGGTTGGTCCAACCCCTGGGCTTAGATGGGGTGGTCCAACCTCCGGCTGAGATGGGGTGACCCGACCCCTCCCATCTCAGCCCAGCCATTCCAAGCTGCTACTCGACTATTGTTTTTTTTTTGGTGGGGTCAGGCACCCCCATCCTAGCTTGAGCCTAGACACCCCCATCCTAGCCAGGGGTTTCCAAAGGGGATCTGCGAGAAATGACGGAAAAGGTTACAGCCACACTTAAAATCACCCTTTGCAAATGTACGCAACTGTGGATTTCAACTTGCAATGAAACAAACAAACATACACATCTTATATATCAAACTCTCGGAAGCGTACACTACCCAGGTTGGGAATCACAGTTCCAGTTGATGCGTTCATTTTCGAAGTTGGACCGAAATTGACCAAAATTCACCCCCCCAAAAAAAGAGATTTTCCCCCAAAAAAACACCTATTTTGAAGTCTCGAAAAAACTGTGGAGCTCCATTTTTGGAGCTGAAGCTTCCCGTCCGCTTGGAATCCAACAGCTTCAACCCTCCCAACCTTCCAACGACCACTCGATCCGAGATACTAACTTCAAGTCACGATGCACCACCTGCAAGTTCGGGTTGTTTTTAAAAAACACACGTGGTTAGTTGGCCACCACCACTCGTCAGTTGTTTCTTTTTGACATGAAGGGATCACAGGGGAAAAACATGTTGATCTTCAAGAGGGGAAAATGGTTTAAAGTTAATCTTATCTTCAAGAACAAGAAAAGGTTGGACGAAGCATTAAACTGATTCTCTTTTGACCACTTATGGTTTCAAATTATGGAAACCGGTAGAAATAATTATCATGTTCGACTGAACCTTTCACCAAATTCTTTGGATGACAATGAGGTGGGTTGTGTCCATGAGCAACAAGGGAATAGGAACATACTACATTCATCGACTCAAAAAAGAACGTCAAATTGTTGGAAATGGATGGCTAAGGCTGTCACTTTTCTGAAGTCTCATCTTGATGTGTATTCTTGTTGGTGTGATGGGGTCAACTACTCTCAAGCAATTTGAAGCTTTTGACTTGAAGTGAGGTCTGGATCTCCAACTTTCAAATTACCTGACCATGCCCCACCCACCTTCCTGCAAAAATAAACAACTTCCATAACTTGGAAATTCTACCTCCAAACAAAAAGAAACCATTTTATTTCTTGAAACCATTTTTCACCACGTCAAAAAAACCTCTAAAAACCCAAAACAACACACCCCAAAAATTTGAGAAAAACAACGGACGGCAAGGCGGCAAGGGCACGTGATGGGCATGCAAATATCCCACGGCCAACAACATCTGTTGCGTCGCTTCCGCTGCATCAGCTTCTGCATAGGTTCCCGAGCTGGAGAGGCCTGGTGGGTCCGATGGAGGGATGAGGATGTGTATATATATACATTTATATTTCTATATGTAAATAAAAATAATATCTATATATATATATATCTATCTAAAAAAATAAATATCTATATATCTATATATAAATATATCTATATATCTATATATGGGGGGTTTCCTAAAATGGTAGGTTTCCCCAACAACTATGGGGTTTTTCTTACAAAAAATGATCATTTTGGGGTGTGAAATGGGGGTACCACCATTTAAGGAAACACCCATATATATCCCAATTACGGATCCATGGGACTGGTGTATGTGCCTTTTTCCTACATGAAGAGTTGATTTTTATGGTAAAGTAGTAGGTAAATTTAAATAGCATACGTGGAGCATATGGAGCACCAGTTGAAGATGTGCACAAATTTCACGATATGAACAGTTTTTAATTGGAAGGTAATTCATGTTAGGTTACACCCTGGCAAAATTAACATTTTGAACCCAAAGACATGGAGGTAATTTTCAGGGAATGTTCCAGCAGTTTCCAGTCAGGGTGCCCCACTTAGTCCCTAAACAAATGGCGAATTGACAACCTTTTTTGGAACCATGTAAGGCACCCAAACTGGAAGGTCCAGGTATATAAATCATGTATTCGGAATGAACCATTTTGGGGGGGTATGAATCAAAGTAACACCACAAATGCATATATACATATAAATATATGTTTTCGTCTTTTTATAAAAGGAAATAATAAATACCAGGATTCAAGAAAAAGCCAAAACTGCTTGAAGAATTGTCATACTCAGATCCTTCCACTTCACAAGTGAGGAACAAGTGCATCAACACATTTGCACAGCACAAAACGATACAAAACGCCCTGAAGATTTTGGTGAATTTGTTCCATGAAATCGTTCAAAACTTCGTTTTTTTGGGGGGGATTCTTTTGAGATGATTGGGGCTCGGGGATTCTTTTTGGCTGTCTTTTTTTGGACGTAGATCATCCCAGCTCCAAATTTTTGCCATGTGAATGAATATAGCTAGTTGCATAGAAAATCAAGCAGCACTCCACACTGACCACATGCCATACATGACATCCATTTTTTTCCGTATCCAGGGTGCGAGAATAAAGTTCACCACCCTCACAACACTCGGTGAGTAAAGCGATTTCTGACTCTGTCCTTGGGAAGTGTCTGGGGCACTTGGGTGGCTTGGGAAAAAGGTCGCGACTTTAGAGGGAACAAGAAGAACGTGTCACTAGAATGACATGCTATATGCAAAACCAACAAGATACAACAATTACATCCCCCGAAGAATTAACATCTCCACCAAGAAAGTAGTTTTCCAACCGTCATGTTTCAGCTTCCATGCATCAATGTTGCCACATCCAGGCATGCCCCATTGGCAGTTTGGTTGACGACACACAGCTATGATCAACCGACATATACGTTAAGGTGACTTCTGGAGCAAGAAACACAAATATGTTAAACATCCAACAGGGAGGATCTTATTATATACACTACATTAATGTTTCTTTTCGTTCCGGGATCTCTACATATCTACATACATATCGTATCAATCTCATCTCCTGTTATGATTACAGTATTTCATGTGTCCTGCAACAACCCATAGTTCAGTAGCAAAATCAACTTCCAAGCATCTCATAGACATCTCGTAGAGCTGCGATGTGCCTAAAGAACAAAAAAAACGTTGAACGACGGCGCAACGGCAGTTTCGAAAATAAATGGAGAACACATTTGTTTACCGTTTTCATGGTACTTCTTTAGGGTTGATGGCTAAAAACAACATTTTTCTACAGCTTTGAGGTGTTCCTGTAGGGTTTGGCCATGTTTTTGGGGTGACGTCAGGGAGATGGGTGTCCTTGTTGCCAGTCGACAAAATACCAAGAGAAGGGGAAACAACTTTGTAACAAAAAAGAAACTTCAACAGTGAAAATTTGCGGGTATAGGTTCACCTTTTTATACTGCAAAAATTGTTTAAACTATCATCATCATATATATATTATATATATATATATTATCTAAATATCATAAATATATACGTACATTTGCTGTTGGCAATTTCAATTTCCTTTCACCAAATCATTCCCAGATCCAAACCTTGCATCATCAATGTGTAAAAAAACACCTGACATCGCATGTGGCACACGCCTCTGGGAGTAAAGGTAAAACCCAACATCCAAATGTCATCTTCTGAGAGGCTGAACCCACCAAGTGGGCCCCGATATCACCAGTTAGAAGTAGGGTTATAATTCATACCTTATAATTCCACTTATGTCTCAGTGAAAACAAAAAACCCAGTTACCCATTTATTTTAGGATATTGGATGGGGGTCCCATAACTCCATGTATAACGATCGTAGGAGCCCATCTTGAAGCAGCTGTCAAGACTTTTACCATGGCACCAGGGCAGCAACTTCCCAACGTTGGATTCAGACAAGACACGGGTGATCTAACATCAAGTAGATCTCCTGTCAGACAAGATGCATTGGCTTCAACAGGCTTGTTGGATACATCAAAAGTGGTGGGTCATTATATTACCAACCCAAACATTGCACTATTACAAGGAAATCTTCCAAATATATAATAGATTTGCATTGTTTGATGCCCCCCGAATTGGGTAAATTAATGATCCCTGATTTGGGAGACTTTCACATGATGATTGGGCGATTTGCCACTTCCCAACTACGCTTCAAATATGACTCAAAATGTTTGAATGCCTGAATCCACTCGCCGTTTAACTGTGTAAGAATGCTTGGTTGCTTGCCACCTTGAATCTAGTATAAGCTTTCAAACAAGACATATCTATACGCATGTGCTGCATGTGTAGCATATGTAACATGTGCAAGTAGGTCATTTTTCTGTATGAGTCCAGTCTGCATCGAACATCAGAGCATGCAGGTATGATTGCATGTCTTAAGACTCCTTCGACTCTATATACAGTCTGCCCCCTGCATGACTAAGTACAGCAATAAAAACACCCTAAGGCCTAAGGCACCAAAAACAACCTCAAAACATCCCACACAAAAAAATAGATCAACAACATAAAGAACAAGTCAAACACCGATAGTCCAGGTATAAATTGCCATTAGACGAAAAAACAGATCATCCACAGCAATGGCAATTTTCCTGGACCTTTTTTCCCTCACCATGACTGAAACATATTATCATAGTCAAGGATCCACTTCTGCCGTCAGTTGCTTGAGAACTTTGGGTTGAACTTTCAGCTTGTGAATTCTCTTCAATGCATATTTCCTGAGAGGATTTTGATGGATGGAATGATGGAACAAAGACATGAGAACATGTGAACCCTTAGGACTTAGAAATCAAGAACTACAGCAAAACCATACAGTAATCATGTTCATTTGGCGTATTGTAGCCACTTTGTGGCCCTTGACCTTGTAACCTATCATGTTTTGGCTCTTCATTGAGGTGCACCATCGTTCATACAATCCGTTTCAGGACCTGGAAAATAAAAATCTTTAAACTGTGGATGGGCCACGGGATTCCCTACACACACCCAAAATGTTGCAGTGATAAACGGAAAAAAATCGTTCAATAGATGAAAAGGGGGCCAAAATGTACTCCAGGTCCAAAGCCCCATAGCGATTTATAGCTTATAGAATATCTCCAATTCCAAGGTTTCAAAAGGAAGCATCCACAAACGTCGACATGGTAAGTTCGGTCCAATTGTGGTGCAAGTTCAGGTGGGGAGCACCAATAGTTTGGTATTATATATTTCATATCATATAATCATGTACGAAATACATGTATACTGTATTTGGTGTATACATATATATATATATGTATATACAAATATATAAACTATTTTGACAATCTTTTCACGTTGCGTATTCTTGGAATCCGCCTTCAATTATCGGGTTGGATAATGATCAAAAAATACAAGCATTATACTTATACATTTACATGTGACATATACCATCCGGGAACTAACAAATCTCACCTGGGGGAAAGGAAACTCATCTTCAAAAGTACCTTGGTAGGGGATAATAGCTTACAACTGCTTCAAAAGCTTCCGAATGGCCTGGTTGTACCACTTTGCCACCAAGGGACCTTCCATCTGTACGACCCTTGGCCATCACGACCAAGCCGCTACATCCTTCACCAAGCACCTTCTTCGGGAAAACCTCGTAGTCCTGACGCAATGGGCATGATCTCACCAGCTTCGCTATGCCTCAAAAATGGCATGTCAAGACCCTATTGATACCTCACATCACATCCCCTCACAACGAGATTTGCTGTTTACTTTGGCATGTCACATATTCAAATTTGTCTAAGTTCCCAAAGAAAACACACACTAACATGAGCACATGCTTGGGTAAGAGCATAACCCAAGACACAGCTAAGATACACTAATTATGTGTTCTAGCCAAAACCTATCACAGTCATCCACACTCTTTTGTTTTGGGGCACGCTGACCACTAAGATCCCTCCCCTAAACATGTGTAGGGTCCTGCTCCAGTTTGCGGCCGCTGGCATCATGGTATCGGGCATGGGTCGAGGCCGCGTTATAGGACATGGCTTTGGCGCGTTCTAAACCTGACAGATTTTCATGGCCGTTTTGTTGCCGTGAAACACCCCAGCGACCTTTGAATATTAAGGGACACAAAAAAACATATGGAGACAAAAAAACGATATTCAACGACACTTCGCCTAAGTAATTTGAAAGGACACGTGTCAACTAAAGAGGCATGGATCTTTTTTGGTGACATGAGTGGGGTAACAAAAAAATATGAATACACAACCGTCAAATTTCAACAAGGTTCGAAATTCAATGAAAAGAGTGAAATGCGCGTTTCAGGGCGCTAAGTACTCTTCTGCCCAATGTCAAAAACCAGAAAAAAAGAACACTTGTATGACACTTGGATGCCCATGGTCAATTACTTTCTATACTATACACGAAAACTAGATTTGCTAGTGTCATTTTGGGGGTTCAAATGAGATTCACCAATCCCCACAAAAAAACATCGATGTTTCGCTGGTTGGAGGCGTTCTTTTCCCTCCAAAATAAAGGGCTGAGGTCATCAGCTGGCCAAAAATGGCCCCATCAAACACTGAAGCGACAAGAAACTGATGGACAATTGATCTGAAGAGATGGAATTCCTGAGATTCGCTGCGATTCAATAAAAAATGTCGTTGGGGACGTAGAGAAGTGACACACCAGATCTGGTGTAAAAGGATGTGTTAGGAAGTTTAGAAATTGTTATATAGTAGCTGAGGTAAAAGCCTATAGCTATGAATGGAGGTGGATGGAGTATATTGCATGGGATTGAAATTGGTTGAAACCAACAGCCTATCCAAGCACTAGCTTCAGTGCAACATCTTCAAGGTTTCAGGGTCGCAAACCCTGATGATACCAACATGAATGGAGTCCCGCTAGTCTTCTGAGGTGTTTCAGACCCCCAAAAGGCCTTCTCATTCGGTGTTTGGGGGTCCAAATACCTACTCACAAGGTATTTGGAAGACTAGGGTCCTATTTGAAAGAAATGCTCTTTAGAAATTTAAAACAAAATCAAAGTTGCCGGTCAGTTCCGATGAAATTTCCTTAAGTCCATTGGCATTTTGGTTACTTCATAGTCTAGCTGCTGTAGCAGCTGCTTGAAGCACCTATTGCAAAATGCAAAGGGAATCCCATAAAATTGGTCAAAAGTGGTTCGCACCACTATTTGGAGAAGGAAAAAGCCATATACAACCCAAAAAAACAACAAGAAAAAAACTGGTTTACATGATTGTGAGGGGGATCACGTTCATTTAAACTACCCAAGCTTTTCATACCCATATCTGACCGATAATAACCCAGCGACTCCATCAAATTAGCACATCCTCAAAAGCTACGTTTGTTACAAATTACCGATCCCTAAGCCATCAAACCTAGCAACGGGCACCATAAAATAGATGGATGATTGGCAATCCAGCAATCCATCTGTGTCTTGGAGATCTTTTAAAGGGGGGGGGAAATATATTGGGAACATACTGTTGATGGTTCAGAAATTCACCAGTTGAGGGAGTTGGTTTTTGTTTATCCCATTTTTGACAGGGTTTCATATACATGTTAGGTGGTTGCTTGGGATTTCTGAACCCATCAAGTCAGTATAACGATCCGTATAACATAGCAAACCCTTTCCAAAGAATTAGAATAGCCCATATAAACATAGCAAACTTATATATACAACCCCTTTAGTAACTTAGCAAAAACCGTTTCCTTTGAAGGCTAGCTACCTACCTGGATGACACCAAGGTGCTTGCGTCCGTCGCCGCCTTGGGGGCTCTGCCCATCTCGACATGTTGCTTGCTTGGCGACACACACACCCATGACTGCAGGATGGTTGCGCCACCATCACCCACCGGTGGGGTCATGGAGCCTTTTTGATATTCAAATTTTGAGCCAAATTTTTGAAAGGTTCAAAATGGGAAAATTTTTGCCAAATATATACATGACTCTGATGTTTGTGGTAAAAGAGCTTATCTTTAGAGGCATGAAACATGTGGATTATTCAGAAACAATATGAACAAAAAACGATAAACACATGATAAGTTAAGAGCTTAAAAAGTGAATGACCTGTGGTGAATGCAATTCACAAAGTGCGAGATGTTTTTTGGGGGTTTAAAAAAACAAAGCACGTTGTCACAAAAAATCAAAGCTCAAACGGAAAATATGAATACTGCAAAAAAGACTTCCAAACCCCTTTAAACATGATTGTTGTAATGTTCCATAGGTTCGAAGCTTTCTCTTTCGCATCATTTTCCATATGATTTTTCCCCCACATATCATATCATCATCAAAGTAATACATAATATCTCGTGAAAAATTCATAACACAACTATTTCAAGTACTCCCTCCCAAATGTTTTTCAACTCCTTCAAACTCCCAGGTCTTGAAAACATCCCCCCCCCCCCCAAGCAGCTGAACGATGGAACCACCTGACTTTTCGTGACCTTCCTCCTTTTGACTCCTCAGATTTCCGTGGGGGGGGGCCATCGGTTTCACGGTGGATTGGCGTAACCCCCCAACCCGGGTGATTCCTGTAGGAATCCGGAAGCTTCCCGTTGTTTTTTCTTATTGAACCAAAAAAAAAGGTGTGAAATGGATCCATGTAACATGGCTGATTTGAATACACAAGACAGTGCTAATGATTGATAGATCATGCACAGAATTGCATAGGTTGGGGGATGAACACCAACCAATTTTTTTGGGGGATGCAAAAAATACTTGCCAACGCGTTAGGATATATCATATATATCCTAACGTTCCAGGTTTCGGATCCCCACAAGTACCAACCCCCAAAATACAAATATAACAAGGGAAAAACACAAGCAATGAATGAAGATGTATATCTCCTACTGTAAATAATTGGTGATGTCACTCATGGTCATGTTACTTTTCGGGTGGGGGGGGGGGTAACCCGGTAACCCAACAACAACAACAACAAAAAAAAAAAACATCAAGGTCTTGGGGGTCGGAGCTTGGGTGAGTCATTGTCAGTCACAAAATAGTTTGGAGTCGGAGGAAGTGGATCAACTACCTACTTGTACACTCGGAGAAATCCCAATATATATAATATACCACCTGGAAAGGATCGATGGCGATCGCCACTCCCATTAGTCTTGGTTTATCATAGCCCCAAACACGAAAAATCCCACCTTTTGGGAGTGGAAACCGCCATCTACTTTTCAGATGGTATACCCAAAAGAAATTGCTTGATAGCTGGTAACGGGTTTGGATAGTCGAAATACACCCCCGAAATTTAATATGGAACCTGACAATAATGGTTTCCAAATGACTTTCCTTTTCCAGGGACTTATTTTCAGGTTCCATGTTAACTTTTGGGGGTGTTTTTTTTGTTCCAATTCGGGTGATGCATTATTTGTATGAATCCTTTCAATGAAACTTCATTGGCCAACCTTACGACTTACGAGATTCGGTGGGTTCACCTTTTCAAAGGCCGTTTGATTGAAATATCTGAACCGAAAACCTCAAACTACACCCCCGAAGAAGAACATAGAATCTGAACATGGCCCCCATTTTCAAAAAAGGAGGTTTTCCGGCTTGGAGAAAAAAAAAAACACCTGCAGTGTTTTGTCAGCTGGAAAGCCGTGGAAAATATTTCAGGAACCAAAATTCGCCCAAAATCCAATGGTCGAAGCATTGCCTTATTCAACTTGGAACTCGGAATTAAGTTGAAGCTAGCCCAAAAACAATAGAATAGAACACAACAATCACCTTTGATTCCATGTCTCTAGTTCATTAGGATTCCGTGGAAAAACTATACATGTACAGATTCCCTGTTTACAAACTGGGCTGACAGCAACATTCACGGTGCTTTCACTTCGAGCTTCTTCTTTGGTGACTTCTCAGACTTTTCCACGCTGTTTTCACAATTCTCATCATCGATATCACCTCAAAAAAGGTCTGCGTTTTTCACGGTGGAACTTCCTATGGCATTCCATGGGCTCAGAGATCAAGATCACTGTAGAAGTACAGTATATCTGTACCGTTGATAAACACAATCCTGGACCATCCTAGCTGAAACACTGTAAGTAGTAAATCAAATACTGTATCTGCCATGACATGTGTATCAGATTAAATGGTACAGGATGTTTGTCGATCAATAGGAACAATAAGATCCAATAAAGGTATGACATGAACAAGTAATACGAAAAAATATGCATGTCTGAAAATGAGAATGAAACAATATACTGCAGCAATGTCAATGCTGACGCTTTGAGGCTTTGAGTTCCACTCTGGCAAAGTACATGATGTTCAGTCATCATGCTTACAGTACATGGTTGGGGGCTGGCCGCTGGGTCCGATATTAGCTCCGGTATGTATCATTTCGATTGCAACAATTATTTCACCAAAAAATTGTTTGTCACCAAATAAAAAGCACAAACCCTTAGACCAGCTGCTGGACCAGCGGCACTTCTTGAGGAAGGACCAGCTGCTATGATCTTATTAGTTGTCACTTTTAGGGGATCCGGTGTTTCTGATCAAAGGGATGTTACATACATCTAGCCTATGGGTGTTGTTTTTAAAGACTGTGTTTCACCAACTAAAATGGTGAAATCCTGTTGACCTCTCCCCGGGACCATTTCAACAAGAAAAACCTACATCTTTCGAGAGCAAAAAAACGGCGTTTTTTCTTGGTTTTTCCAGCTACCAAAACTTGGTCCAAGATACCATCTCCATCATGACGATTGGCCAAGGACCAACATTGCTGGATAAGTTGCAACCTGCTTTTCCGAATACGTTTTGGGATCTCAAAGTTTTGGAATGGGCACATTATATCAGATTATGGCAGAAGTTTTTGCGGAAAGCGTACCTCTTTCTCATGAAATTGCCTAAAAGACATAGTACGTACAGCCGTACAGCTGTTTAACATAGAACATGGCTCTAAGACCGTTGTCTTTTTTTGCGGGTGTAAGAAAAAAGAGTTATATAT
This sequence comes from Breviolum minutum Mf 1.05b.01, assembly GCA_000507305.1. Taxonomy (NCBI): domain Eukaryota; class Dinophyceae; order Suessiales; family Symbiodiniaceae; genus Breviolum; species Breviolum minutum. The sequence goes on along the minus strand of DF239321.1, from coordinate 57,449 downwards.
TTAAAGGATCTTGCCCTGCCAAGCAATCGTTAATGGAATTGGAGCCCCAAATATAATTGATTATGTGGGATATCTTTCGGATAACGTGAGGGTCTCCATCTGGAAAAACTGCACTTCCAGAATCTAAAACCTGCCACTCAGCTTGCCCAATGGTTATGTTACTGTAGTTTGAAGGCCATCATGTGAATATTTCTGCGAATATCATGGAGCCACAAAAATCTCATCATGACTGGGGTGAACAGTAGAATTGAGTACAATGATGCTGCTTCCTGTTCATCGAGTTGTTCGGGATGTTTCTCTTCTTCGTTATGGAGCCGCCGGCGCCGTTTACATTCATTTGTTTTTCTAATTTAGGCACACAGATGTTTGACCAACATGGATTTTCACTGAAATAGCCACACTAAATCTTATGTTTAATTAATGAATATACATATGTCATCAATATATAGTGTATATATACATAAGTATATATATATACACATGTATGCCAGCTACATGTTTGTTTGGCGTAAAGCATCACACCAAAACTGCATGTTTCCATCAGGTATAGGGGACTTCTGAAATGGCTTCGGATCACGTCTTTCACCAGAAAAACTGGGGCATGTCCACCAAAAGAAATAACAAATCAACTACATCCAGCCCAAACTCCTCGAGAAACTGCACACTTCACATCTTTTGCTGGAGATTTGTTTGGAATTATTTGGAAGTGTCCTCAAGAAAGCTGGGGGATGTGGAAAGAAAACAACTGGTATCCTCAGCATGTGCCATTAAATCTCAATGGAGGCCAGGAAGTTAACTTACAGCTTCATCATGGGAAGCTATGCCATCTATGCCCACCCTGCCACACGTGCCCTCCCTCCAGGAAATTCTGTACGGCTTGAACACTGTCTGCAGATTTTGAGACAATAGTGGGTCTGGGTGTCATTCGAAATTTCCCATGGATACTTATAAATGCTCCAAAAAAAAACGGTGGTTTAGACACGGCCCATCACCTTTCATTTCAGATAGGTGCAGTCCCTTCATTTTGGGCCATATTTCCCATTCTAGCAGGGCATTCTTGGACTCTCATGACCTTCGCGGTTTTTCGGTGATTTTTGTTTCTCCGGTTCACAAGCCGCACCTACACCAGTAGTTGTTCCGAACATAGATGAAGGCGCCACCCATGTAGTTGAAGATCCTATACCCAACAAAAGGTAAGGTTTAAGGTTGATGGAACCACCTGGGAATGGTGCTAAAAACCCTGTCAATTTTACGGGAAAATTTACCCATCGGAAACTGCTGCAGGATTTCGTCCAATCCACATTTTTGCCTTCAAATTGGCTTGAGATACCTGAGATATGAGATACTGTTGATTCGAAGAAATCTTGCAATAGGAGTTGAGTTGATAACCATCCCATAACCCACTAAGGATCCATATGTATGGTATATATTATATATTTACCTACCAATTACCCATAAAACTCCATCATTCATGCAAGTAAGTATACTTGTCCCATGGCTCCTATGACTAAGAGTCAAATTAACTAACCTTCTCGTAGTCTGGTCTAATAATCATCCCGTAAGAATGAAACAAACAGCTCTAGGCAGGAAGATATCTATCCCCTAAGAGTAAAATAACAAACGTGTTTAGAAAAAATCTTAGGCTGTTTAACCCTTTCTCCCGTAATCATGGTTCAGTGGAAAATGGCTGCGTATATTATTTGAAAGGTATCTATAAAATATTGGAGATACACCCATTTTTCACTGAACCATGATTATCCAGTTGGTGGTTTTTCACCAACCCAGTTTTAAAAAAAATATGCGCGAGTCAAATGGGTTCATCTTCCCCAATTTTTCAGGGTGAAAATATTTCAAAACATTTGAGTGTTTCCAAAAATAGGGGTGCCCCAAAATGGATGGTTTATAATGGAACACCCTATTAAAACTGGATGATTTGGGGGGGTATATACCACTATTTTCGGAAACATCCATTTGAACCCACCACCACCCAGTAAACTGGAGGAAGGTTGCATCTCCCATGGCGAGACCCCACATCTTCCCCGGGAAGAAGCCTGGCCAAGGCCACTTTGATGTCATTGGTGACGACATCTTCACCTCTGATGATCGAGGTAAGGTTGGGGGGGTTGGAGTCTTGGAATGGTTGGTGATTTTGAGGTTGCCAATTTTTTTAACGACTGATGCTTGGGATGGTGCTGTCAATAATGGGACAAAAAACTACCAAGCTCAAGTGGTGAGTTTACCGGACTTCTGCTTGCCATTCAACAGTATGGTTTTTGTCAAAGGGCCAGCTGTTTGTGAGGATGGTATTTGTAGCTGTCAAACTTAAGTGTGTTTTTTGCAAGGAAAATTGTTTCGTCATAGTTGGTATACGTTGACATTGTTAGCTGCCCGCATCTTCCCGTTTGATTTCTTATCCTCAGAATCCCCCAGTTCAAAACGAATCAATTCAATAACCAAGTCACTTGGCGAGTTCTGGCGAGTTTAACAATAGAATTTTCATAAGCTAAACAACCATGCAGCTAACAATCAACAATCAACTAGGAGTTTCAACGCTTGTGTCAGATCACAAAATTTATCTAAACCGTTAAAAACAAAACAACAACATCGATAGAACAGGAATCACAGGAAAGCCAAACATGAAAAAAAAATGAGGCTCTATATAATAGGGGGGTCTGGGGTTTTTGAGCCGGCAGCCGGGCCAAAAGAAGTAACAACTAAAAATGAGTAAAAATGTATATCAAAACAACTTTCCAACCTTTCAACTGGACTGCTCCCACGCAATCGGTTCACCTTGGACCCAGACAAACAAAAAAACAACGCGTGGCTTGAACTCGCCGGAAAAAAAAGAGTCAGAATGTTAGACTAGGTGTTTTTGTTTGTCAAAAAAGGGGGCAAACTATTGGTTGTTTTCTTTGATGTCACCTACTAACAACAGCATCTTAAGATACAGAGAAAAACAATGACATCAAAACCTCCACAAGGTTTAGGTCACTCACATGAAAACCCCACCCGGCCCCTTCCCCACCCTTTTTTTGGAAAATGTGGTAACCTGAGATTCCCAAACCCAATTCACTGACAAACATCTCAAGCAAGGCATCACGAAAAACTTCAATACCTCAATGGGGCTATCAAGCAAGGCGTCCCGCACGGGTTTCTCAGGATCGGCCTTTAGGGATGGACAGCCTGGAAATTTTTGCCAACTTTGGGGAGGTACCTTCCACTAAAACCACTGGCAGAGATGGGTTCAGAAACCCCAAAAATAGCTGCATCGGTGGTGGAAGAACCAACCCTCTGAGAAAAATATATGTGCAAGTCAAATTGGATCATCTACCACAAATCGGGACACTTCAAAAAATCTTTAAAACCACCACCTCATCTAATGGCTAGTCAACCTACCACCACCCCCATAATAATGTACCCTCCTCAGAGGAAAAGGGTTTTTCTTGCTGGACGAATTCAAGGGAAACGAAAGGTTAAAGTGAGCCCTTAATAAGACCGGCTATTTCTGGAGGGGTGGGGAGGGTATTTTGGGGAGGGAACTACGTTGACCAACCATGAAGTGTTCGAACAAAAAAAAACCTTTAAACAAAAAACATACATACAGAGGAACAGCTAATGCACCGTATAGAGTCTATAGACTTCAAGTTACCACTCTTTAGATTGTTTTGGTTAGGTGGGTATTATGTTTATACTAGTTCACACAAAGATGACAGATTATTTTTTTTGGTAATTGATCCAAAATCCCCTGTCAAAAAAATATCAGACAAACAAGTCAAAAAGGTGAAGTATCTGAATATAGTTGGTGGATGTTAGCCAAGCAAACAAGCAACATATCTCGTACTTACGTTCGCTCCTTCGGGAAAAAGTGGCCAGGTTTTTTTTTTAGTTGCAGAACCCAATGAACTTGTCACAGACTTCTTCTGAATCTTCATGATTTTTCTTATGATTTCTCAGGTTTCAAGAGTTGAATCACATCTCATGTTCATCTTCTTAATCACCGCCCCTTTTGAGAGTCCGAATTTTGGTTATGAAAACCCAAGGGACGTGGGACCGTGACATCAGTGGTGATGTGCTGGAATCCCAGCTGCTCCACGATAATTTTGAGTTCATCCTGTCCCAGCGGTCGAAATTGAAGCGGTTTAAAACCCGGTGTTGATTCGATGGATTCGTGTGGCATATATCATCCTTTGAAATTTAATCACCCCCCCAGAAAAAAAAATGCACCGCGGTTTTGAGTTACATTTTGGGAAGTTGTTTTTTTTAAAGGCATCCAAGACATCCATATCATATGTCCATATCCGTAATCTACAAAAAAAACACAAAAATCGCTGAAGGAAGCCCAAAAACGACGAAGCTTAGCTGGAAAGGGTTGGTCCAATCATGATCTTTCTTCAAGGCTTCAAGGCTGCTGCTTATTGATCATATTTCACCAATGGATCAACCTTCTGAGAAAGTCACCTTTAAACTGGGTCTATTCATCCGTGCAGGCCATCGCAGATCTTTTTTTAGGGGATTCGTATCCATGCATCATAGCACACGAATTACTAGGAAAAAAGAGTGGCCTTATCATTGCCTTGTCCACATCTACATCTTTCCTTTCTTCTAGAGTCTTGGTACAAATGAACAATGTGCAAGAGGGAACCTGCAAAAAGAGCTCATTCCAAGCACTAGCTTAAGCTTGTAAACCTTCGTTCTTAGGCCTACAGTATTTGCTGGTAAAAAACATCACCCAAGACGCCCCGTCGTTTGCCTCGTTTGAAGGAGAACAAAAAACATCGCTAGTTGATGGTTTCAACCCATCTGAAAAATATGCTCGTCAAATTGGATCATGTCCCCAGTGATCGGGGTAAAAATAAAAAACATTTGAAGCCACGACCTATAGATTACATGCTTTGGGAACCATGCTTGGGAAATTATCGGCCTTATTAAGGGGTCTTTTCACCACCCATAATCCCTTAAGAATCCCCAAAGTCATCCACCAAAAATCCACGAATCCAAGACGCAGGTTGTCGCAGCTTGGAGACGATCAAAGCGATACTCAGGGCGAATTTCATCCCTTGCACCTATGGGTGGAACCAACCCATGCGATGTGCGTCCCATGGGCAAGTAACACTAACGGTGGACTTTCTTAAAATGCAATGATAGTATTATAACCATATATTGGTTTTATCATATCTTGGAGAAAAAACATCCAAGCTAGACGTGTTTTCCAGTGGGTTGATGAGTTATATTACGAGGTAGTATATATATATATATTATAGTTTCAAAATGCAAGTCAACTGCTCATATCTGAACAAAGTATTTAACAAACCTGGACCATTCTTTTAGAAAACACTCCAAAAAAATGGATCTGTTTGACGCAAAAAAAAACGTGTTCCAAACATTGGTGGTTTTCAATGCTACAAACCCCAGTCCCACAAAATAATGAGGGCTTTTCAGATGAGAAAATGCATGATTAAACAAACCCAAACCCTGATGATTGAACAACGATGAACAACGTATTGAAAAAATGTATCTAAAATCAGTTTGAAAAAATATATTAGCTATATCAACTGCAATGCAAATCATGCGTGCAGCGCTTTTGTAACCTATATGCCAATAGCAATACAGTATATGGAAGCAGTCTCATAGACTGTCAGCAAGGGTCTGCATTACCACACATACCAAGCAACAGCTCGTGGCGTCTTGTAGAGGCTTTGCAGGCCTCGGCACCGGTGCATATTCTTTTATGGGATGCAGTTTTATTGATAAATAGTCCCCTTGAACCAAATAGAACAAGATCAAAGAATTTCTATATGGTGATTTCAACCCACTTGAAAAATATTAGTCAAATTGGAGCATTTCCCAAAGTATAGTTTCAAAAATCAACTATTTGAAACCACCACCTAGATTTTTCCTCATTTTAAATGATGTTTTATCTGTTTGAAGGGTCCCTTGCAGAATTTTGTTGCGGCCCAATTTCTGATCTTCGACCTCTCCAAGGTTACCTTGGGGTGCCCTTTTGGTAGTGAAAAATAAAAGTGTAGATTCAGAAATCTCCGCAAAGAATATAAGGAAACGTCATTCCTACTGTTGATGGCTGAAATCCTGCACCACCTGGGATGTATGAAACCCTAAAAATAATGGGATATTTAGCATATCAACTGGTGCAGGATTTCAGCCATCAACAGTAATATTGTCAATTTGTTCCAAGTCATGACTTGCGGGATGGGAAGATTTGGCGTCTGAAGTTCCTGCAGCTGTGAGGGTATATATGGACCTTGAATCTGTAGCCATCCGAGGGCGAGAAAAACGCAACGACAACAAGCGATCATTGGACGACTTTCTTTTGGTGGTTGAGTCCGTTGGACTCATTTTTGTGGAAGGAGTTTGATGAACATTAGATGTTCTTGAAGACCTTTTTAGAATACATGATTCATTGATTCTTGATTCATCAAGCCTTTGGCACATCTCTTTGGCCATCAAAAATTACTGACATTCAAAATAATTGTGAGATGTCTTGTTGAAGCCGACGTGGGGTCCATCAATACATCAAGAACATCTCAGTTGTTCCATCCAGTTATCTACATACACCTCCAAAAACCTACATAAAAACCACAAAAGTGAAGGTTTCGAATTTGGAGGATGCATCTTCTTTTGCAAACCCAGTGATTTTCCGGTTCCAGCCGATCGGTTTTCGAAAAAAATATATCAAACAAAGCTCCCGTTGAGGACCGAGATGCTAGGAGCAGCTTCAAAGAGAGTCGAATAAATAGCTTCACCCGCTGCTTCCACAGATCCTACTGACTCAATCAATGCTGCCAAACCAGCCTGAGACGTTGCGGGCATCGGGCATGGGGCGTTTCGGGGATTCTGTGTGGGAGGTTGGGAGTTTGGGAAGTCTTTCATTGCGAAAGATTTGGAGAAGTCACCCTCCCAAAAAAAAAGAAAGAGATTCAATCCAAAATCCATCAGTTGCCAAAACCATCAGTTTCTCCAAAACGATTCAATCAAAAACTGAGGTTCATGAACATTGCCAAACCATCAGTTTTGGAGTAACACCCTTCCATATCATCATTCAACCAAGTAGGCCCCTAGGCCCCTAAGCCGATAGGCATAGTGCAAACACCAACTGTTTCAAGATCTACCATGTTCCTTCCCTGTCCTTCACTTCTAACTTCAAAATCTTAAAAAATCCAAGCAAAAACACAACCAAACAACAAGGGCCAACCTATTTAGGTCACCTGGTTTATCCTCCCCAATCCTCATCCTATTTTTTTTCTGCTTGCCTTTATTCCATCTTCTTCCCCTTGTATTCCTTCATCTGCAAAAAAAATCTTGTAAACAAAACATAAGTCAACATTAGCACCTGAAATACTAGTTCCTTAAGTCCTATGTTTTTTCATCTCTTGCTTAAGGGGTAACCTAGCGCCAGCGTTTCCCCGGTTGCTGAGGACTCCACTTGGACTTTGGGAATGACTGCATCGGACAGTCGCAGCTCTGTAAAGGTCTCATATTCCTGGGGAAAAAATGGGGATGTCGTGGAGAGGGGCCATTCAGGTGCACTTAATTAATGGCAAAGGTTCCATGTTGAGCTGCTTTTTTTTTCGAGAAACAAAGGCATTGGTCATGACAAGTAGATGCATACAGAATTTAAACATATCTATACAAACATAAAGAATGTAGTTTGGTTACTACGTATATTGGAAAAATGATAAACATGTAAATAGTGTAAATAAACATCAATATAACAATTCCTCGTATCTTAGGCTGCCTTCCCTCTTTCAACCAACACAAGCTACCCTGTGGAAATACGTCAAAAAGGGGTATATAGCTGGAAGATGAGTTTAGCCGACCCCACACTGTCACCCCTTTTTTCCCGCGTCAAGAGACAATTTCCAGTTGCGATACATCCTCCACGTCATCACCAACTTCCATGGCAAAACCATCATCGGCTTCCACTCTCTCAGTAGGTTCCAAGTTTACGTCATTCTCGTACTCCTCCTGGGATCGGTTGGACTTCTAGGAGATTTGGGTTGTGTATAAGTGTGTGGCATTTTGGAGACCATAACCGCCACAAACACAGAGAGAACCATTCCTTCACGTGCATCAAAAACTCGCCCCGCCTCATCCGACAATACGGAATCATTCGCCTTTCTCTCCTGGATGATGATGATGATGGGAAATAAAAGAAAACCATTGAAATCTACTTAAGCGACTATTGGCGACATGTTTGCAAACTTTATTATTTAGGGCTTATTTTAGCCTTGATGGGTACCTTTTTGTTAACCTTTTTGTGGAATAATGTACGTATCAGTGTTGTGATCACTGCTCCATTCACTGGCTCGAATGAAGATTCCATGACTTGGATTCGGGATTCCCATCTGCAATGAATATGGAATCACCACTGACAAATTTCGGAGGGTGTGGAAGATCAAATGTAGGTGATTTATGGTGATGTTCAGGATTTATGTGCTTAATTATTGGCATATCGGATATCTCCTGTTCGAATGATAATTAAAAAAAATCAAGCGGTGAGGGTCCCCAAAAACGAAAAGCATCAAAGATGTTTGATGCTTTTCCACCACCTATCAGGCTATGTTAGTTTTGAAAGATGGACCCTCCGGCAAACCATGTTCAATCGGAAGTTACAATCTACACTCCCGAAAACTAACATGTTCCCTAAAAAAATGGACTATTTCAGTAGGGAATACATCTTCCAACCATTGATTTTCAGGGGACGTCCGTTAGTTTCCGGGGAGTAAAATCATCTAGACCTGGTGTAGTTTTCAGCAAGCCCTTGCATCTTGTAGGTCAGCCCACAATTCCTATTGTTTTTCCCCCCCTTTTTAAGAGCTCGCTCCGCAGAGCCCTCCAAATCGAAGTCGGTTGGCAAATAATCCAACCACTATGCTACTACACTAATTATCCTAGAATCAAATTGGCCAAGGGAACACGCAAGAACATTAAAACCAACCAAAAATCAAGGACTAACTCGAATTACACTTTCTACTTTGGATCAATTTTTGGTTGCTAATCTGCCGAAGCTGCCAAAAAAAAAACAATTCCCCCACAAAAATCATCTAGTTGCTGATTTCAAAAATATTCTCGTCAAATCGGATCATTTCCCCCAAAATAGGGGAAAAAAAACAAAAAAAATATGTACCACCACCACCTGGCCACCTGGCCGGACTAGAAATGGGCCGAAACAAATCGCTCCTCTTCAACATCACCGTCGGAGCCAGGCATTTCTTGGAAATTGACCCCCAGGCTCTCCTGCCTGGTTGGACCGTTGGACCCAGGCAGGATGACAGATGATGGACATGTTTTACATGGGAAATATCCCGAACTCAACAACCCTTCATTTGCCACTAGTTACAAGGTGGGGAGGATAGATCTAAAAGTTATCTTTGCACTCACAATCCAGAAATTCCTGGCTTTTTTTAGAATGCGTACAAAATATATATACTGTATTCAATCTGTCATATACTTTCGGTTCAAACAAAACGTTCTAGATTCAACAGTTGCTAAGCAGTGTCAATCTTCCATATCTTAACATCAACTCACCGATTCCATGAGCATCTTTCATAACAGGTCTGTTTTCCACATCTCAAAAGTTCTCCAAAGATGTTGCTAATTAGGTTTAACTGACATAGCCCTCCGGCAAAAATGGATGAAAAACGATCCATTCCTTTTTGGGGCCTGGGAAGCGGACGATGTCAGTCTCACCAATGGGAGAGTGAATTATAGCTTGGAGGTTGCTCAAAAAGCAAACAATGGTATCCCTAAAAATTGCGGGGTTTTTGGAATCCAGGAATTGCCTTTATTTCTTCAACGATTTTTGGTGTCCAAATTGTTGGTTTTTTTTCCGGGAGAACCGTGCAGGACTTCAAATTAACAGTCAAACAATTAACAGTCAAACCGCTGTGATGATGTAAAGTCCACGGGTCAAAGATCCGTGAATTTGAAACTTCATACACCCCGGAAGATTAACATGGAACCTGAGAATACACCGCGGGAAAAGGAAAATCATCTTCCAAACCATCATTTTCAGGCTCTATGTTAATCTTCCAGGGTGTACATACAACATCTCTATGTTTAACCTCTGTAGTCCGTGCCTGGCTAATTAAAGGACCTGGCACATCATCTAAACATTGAACGTGTATGAACATGTCTACCTTATCAGTTCCCTGCTCCACATATGTGTCAACGGAATATCAACATGAAAATCGATATTCGCATACACCTTTGCGTATGTGTATACTTCAAAAAACGAGTAGAAACAACATGACATGCTACGTAGTCTGTAAACAATTGACTCCAAAAACACCCTAACAAATCATCATACTATTTCACATGAAAAAAACTGTTCACCCTTATGGCTCTGCGCCTCTGTTTGGTTCACCATATAAACATCTATAAAGTCTATAAACCATGCACATGTCAAGCCCCAATTCGGCCCCGCCTTTCTCGAGGCTCTTTCTTCTGCAGCCGGTGGAGCTCTTTGCTTGGAGCAATGTGAACCAAAAACAATGCTCTGGCGGCCGGCGATTATGAATAAAATAAGGCAGAACACGTCTTTTTTTAAAAGAACTGAGGGCACGGTACAAGGGATCAAAATTGGATCAAACCATTGATCAAATCAAAAATGATGTGGATTTTCCACCATTTGTTTCCTTATTCTGAACTAAATAAGAGAGACTTCATAGCATCTTTCGGCTTATATTGATTGGAGGTCTTGACAAAATATTGTAAGCGACTGAATCATTGAATAGTTGATGGCTCCGTGACTAAACCGCTCAAACTCAAACTCGCCTTATTCCAAGACATCCAGCATGCACTAGATGTATTTGAAACCATTTCAGCTGGAGAAAGCATTCATCCTATATACTACCTGGACAGATGGCTAGCCACTCCCATGTATTGGTTTATCATGGCCCCTTACTAATCTACCTTTTGGATGCTTTTGGGAGTTGCGCCATCTAATTTCACCACTGTGTAATAAACCATCTCACAACCATCTTATTATCAAATTCATCACCTACCTCGCGTGCTCAACTATAGCACCATTTCACCCCCCCCCCACCCCGCAAAAAAAGCAGCAGAAACCACTTGGGTTCTGGAGTTGTTTCGTGGCGCCAAGAAACCAGCGACCCAACATGGCCTTTTTAAAGCGTCGATCGATGCCTTTCCCAGGTGCTGTGAGTTCAATGTGGGTTGGAAGGTGTCAAATTTCAGATCTGCCAAACGGTCTGCTTGTTGGTGGTAAAGGGTTGGTAAATTTGAGACCCCTTGGAGGATTTCCATGTACTTACTGAAAATTCATTCATATTCAAAAAAAAACGCACTAAGAGAAGTGGAGTGGAAGATACTAATGAGGGTGATTGTAGATGTATTTCTGGAAACAAGATTTCCAAACCAAGTGGCTAGTGGCTAGACATGGCAAGCGATGTGGCACCATCTCAAGAGGATAGAGATGTCCCAGGTATGAGTTGTTCACTACACTCCCGTTATAACTAACATGGCAATGGAGATTCACTAGGAAAACCATCTTCAATTGGTGGATTTTCCATTGCCATGTTGGTTTTCAAGATGGTAACATCTTGAAAAATCAGATGGACAAAAAACAACAAGCCGACTCCTCTACGATCTGTTCTGTTCATAGCTTCCCTATGCCATAGGACGTCTCAAATATATATGTTATTGTTTCCCCAAAGATCGCTGATGTCAAAGCAACAAAAAATGGTTTCTGGAAACCTGTAATATACCTTGATTAATCTAGTTGGTGATTTCAACCCATCTGGAAAAAAAACAATATCAAAGTGGAATTATCTGTTATGTTACCTTCATGAACGAATCATAACGAATCTAGTTTCCTGAAGTCTCAAGTTTTTGTTTTTGAACTAGAAGCTACCCAACAATTCACCTTCCCTCTCCTTTCCCCATCACTTCCCATTCATCAAAACCATATCGATCCGTTGCCTTCTTGCCATCTGCGATGGCGTTCGGTACCGCTGCGTTTGTCCGTTGTGTAGTTGTACCGACTTTTTGATCCATACCACGACTTGGAGTTCTGTGTTTCTTCACCCTGTCGACCGGTCACGAGACTTGGGGCTAGTGTGGTTAGTGATGGGGTTAGTGTAAGAGATGGGTTGACAACTTGCACAATATATGGAGGATGCTGGCTGAAAGAACTCGACCATACATCTCCGGCCTTATGTAAGAAACAAAGAAAACGCCCCTTCCGGGATCAGCAGCACCCCTCTTAACGCCGAAATGGTTTTTCCCTAACCAGGAATGAATTTTCTCAAAACCCTGAACGAACGAATGTATTCCTATCCACGAATCACTCATGTGGCCATGTGTGCACATCGCATTGTTATATTTTTGGTGGGTTGTGGATATCAGTTTTGAATCAGTTCGACCTAGGTTGGTGATACTAGCATGGAGCCCTTTGATTTGATTTACTGCAATTTAGTATCCATGTATCACATGCCTCTTAAGTAAGGAAATACAGGAAAAAACACTCATTCAGACTCACGCCTTTACATTCAAAATGATAATAAACATGTACATGTCCATTGTGACCCATTATGTTTATATATTAAGTGCACATGTGGCAAAATGTGCCACCACCAGAAATGGACCAAGAAAAACACTGCTTTTTCCTTGGGGTAAAAAAATCGTAACAAAGCTTTCCTCACCTGCGACTTGCTTTTGGTAAAATCCTGGCCGCTTTTCGCCCACATCAAAAACCATGAAACATGGACCGGATTTTGGAAAAGGAGATGTACCCTCCTGGGAACGCTCACATATCCCAAGCAAAGTCACTTTTGAGTCGATAATGTTCCTCTTCCCGTTTGGTGGGATATGTTAGTCCGTTCCCTGGAGATGTACCCAACTTAAACATAACAATGCACCATCAATTTCAGCTGTTCACCCCCTGTTTGCTGGAGGCCGTAAAGTGGGTAAGTAAAGGTTGCTTCAAATTTTTGGTGCTCGGCCCTGATTCTGATGCCTTAAGGTCGAGTCATCATCCCATAGTAACCGCAAGATGCCATTTTGGTTGGCCTTTACTTGGACTCAACTTCCTTCACCCTCAGGTTGGGTTGCAAAAAAATCTATATGTATATATGTTGTATATATATATATATCTTTGTGTGTGCATTTATCTTATTTATGATTTACGTATATATACCTGTCGATTTTGATGCTTGGGAAAGGCTCAGCTACTTCATATTCACCCATCATCTCAATGGTTGGTGCTTAAGGAAAAGGCATGACACTTGACGCCTTCCGCCTTCCAGGCAATCCCATTTAGGAGAGTCAACCAACGGTAAATTGGTGGTTTGGATTCCTGGGATCCTCGTATCAAAGGGGATTGTTACTTGGAGGTACCAATTGCATCCCAAACCACCGAAACAATCCACCAATTTAAATTTGTTTGTTGAGAGGGGTGATACTAAGGATAAGAAACCACACAAGATTAGCCATCAACTGACCAGTGAATGTATGTATATTTTGATATTTATACATATTCATATACATGTTTTAAATGTATGTTTAAGATGTATATTGTCTTGCACTTTTGCCACTTTGCAGCGCTTTTGTTTTTTGTTTTGAAAAAAGGTATCCCCACAAATTTTGTTGTTGTTCCTCTCCTCTCAAACACTGGGTCGTTTCCAACAAATAATCGATCCCTCACTAGCTCTCAGTGGTATGCTTCATGGGGTGACCTTCGTCCTCAACATCAGTAACCTTCTGGGCTTACCAAACAAATTGATCGTTGATCACCAATCGGGTGGACCAGGTGGAGATATGAAGATGATATGATATGTGTGTTTTATGTATGAAAGAAGGTAGATCTATATAAGTATGACAAAAGTATATACTGAAATAATTTGCTAATAATTGCCGTGGCCACTGTGACTACGAGGGTATACACCCAAAATTTAATAAGCAAATCAGCGCAAATACACACAGCCAAAACTTCTAATGTTAGCACTGCCTCGGCTCCAAAACACACGTTTCAGGTCCTCATTGGCTATTTGGAAACATAAAACTGTCGGTACAAAGTATATTGCCAGACAAATGTCCAGCTGGAATTCACCAAGCTCCATTACCAAAAGTGCACTCCAAATAACAAATCCGAAGGTAATGAGTCTAGTGACTATCTCTCGACTTTTTGTAACATGATAGTTTGGTTCCCAGAAACCAAAAATCAACTCAAAACTTCTTGCCCCCAACATGTTTTTTGCAGGCAAAAAATCCACCTCCATGACCCACCTCCCAGCCCGGCCCCGGTCGACGGTCGACGGGTCGGTCCTTTCGTACCTTTTTCGTTGGTCGCTCTTGGGTCTCATTCTTGGTCCAAGTCGTCCCAAGGCGTTGAACACCTTGGCTTGGCCGGGTGGGGTGGCGGGATGGGGTTTTTGGGGAGGTGGGTTTTCCGAAGCTGTAAAACGGGTATTAACCCCCAAGAAAAGGAACGTTTATAACGTTTGGAACATGTCCCCTTCCGAAAAAAATTGGGAAGGTTGGAAGATACATGATTTTGTAGAGTTTCTTGTTCAACAAAAGTTGATAAGGTTCCAGGCACTAGTTTTTAGGCAGAGTAATGTATTGATTGGCAGTTTAGCCCACAAGTAAGAATATTTGGTTGGATATTGAATTTTGGTCTACTATTTTGGGGATATGCCCAACAGTAGACCACGGATATGAAATAATTGCTAACTTTGAGTGATATTGCAGTATTATTTCTATCAGTTTACCATGGTTTTACACATCCAGATTTCTTTCATCAACCGGTACTGAAGCAATGCCAAAAAGGATTGATCTTTCTCCTACAACTGTTTGCAGGTCTGGAGCACTTCCCTGGGTCCCGAAACAACCGTGACTTTCTACATGTTTGATGATGGTGTGACTTGGGGTTGTATTATTGCTGTTGGCCTTGGTGATTCAAGGTCTGAAATAGAAAGTTAACCAGATAAAAATCCATAAGGAACCATGCACAAAATTGTTTTGGGGGGGTTACTCTAAGCATAATGTTAGTTTCAAAGGATATGGCAAACATATATACAGACAGAAAAACCATGTTTTTACACGTTATTGAGAGGTATAGATGCAGTAATTGTTTGCCAAATAAAACCATTCATTCATATCGATCCCCTTTCTCTCCAAGAGGTTGGGCTTCGATGGCAATTTTCAAACACGTCCAAGACACGACTGCTGGTCACATTCTGCTGGAACTTGCCAAAGCGAGGATTGTTCAGTGTCACCTCCAACGTTAAGAGCAACGTAACGTATACATGTTGGAAAGAAAACTGGGAGACTTGGAGCTACATTTTCAAATTGCAACAACTTGAATGTTCAAAAAAACAAATGTGGAGTAAAAGTACAGTTGCACGGATAACCTAAAACAATATGTTTAAAAAATGTTGAATACCCCTATATCCCGACATGATTCCATAACACTTTAAGTGAAGGGTCACACGGTCACAAATCTCAGAAATTGCAGTGAGGCTCACCCCACGGAGCCATGATATCATGGGAAGTTAAGGGCACCAACCCCCCCAATGCCAACGCCATCCCCCCAGAAATAAGGCCTTATGAAGGGATTATCAACCACAATTTTCCACTAATAAGACCCTAATATTGGCCTTATTTCCTGGGGGGGATGGCATCCGAGGGGCGCCCATAACGTCCAATGATGATAATTTGTAGATTATGATCCCGGTGTTGTCTTAAACTCTTAAATCCACCAGAAAGGCATGAACAGAATCTATGAAATATATCTTCTACATAAACCAAACCAAGATATACACCCAAACTTTATCACATGTCTGATGTTGCGTTTCCTTATTCAAGGTAAACAGGGAAACTTGGAGGCGTTTCCCCAACTAAGATGTGAAGGGAAATCCTTGGAAGCTCCCTGTGCTGCCCTTCCCCTATGTTTGGAATATTTTTTTTGGGCAGCTTGACCTGACCAACCCACATCTGATACAAGCAAAATGCCTAAAAAAAAGAACTCATACTGTTGATGGAAGACACCCTGCACCAGTTGATATGGTAAATATCCCATTATTTACGGGGTTTTATACATCCCAGGTGGTTGCTTGGGATTTCTTCCATCAACAGTATCCCTCACTGTTCGCAGGTGCAACAATCCAAAATCTTCAAAATCTCCCAGATTTTTGAAGCTGACAAGCATTTCGTAACTGAAAAAAACCGCAGCCTTCAAGCCATGTAACGCTGGAACACCTTGCACTGGTACCTCAATGAGTAGTGTTTCAGGGTGGTCAACAAGTCGGGTAGTCCACTGTTGAATTGGGGTGTGTGTATTAAAAATATACATCATGAGATATATACATATATTTACACATACATCTTCTTGTATTAATAGTAAAGATATATCTATATATATTGATGTAAATATATGAGTAAATGTATATGCGTTTTTTGACACTGGAGGGGGAACGACGCTGCATCATACATGTACAGATTGTTGGGTGGTACCTCTTGAATCAAATTCCAGATCAAGGGTACCCTCCACGGAACAAGTCCCATATCCCACCTGGGGAAAAGAAAAATCATCGACTCAAAAGAGCCTTTTTGGTTACCGGGAGGTAAAATGATGAATGATTTATATCAATGAATTTCGCACTGTGCAATCCAAACACAATGAATAATTGATCTTGGCTAATTGTATACCCTGAAGTTTTGATACCAAAACAAACCTCCGACCTCCACTTGATCATGTCCAAAATGGCCGAAAGATATCGAAAGATTCTCTTCAATCAAATTAAATTCAAAGATTGGGCTATCTCGTCCTTTCCCGTTTTCCTATCATTACTTCATAGCAATGAGAACCATGACGTCAATCATGGGGTATCAGAAGACTTCTAGATGAATGTTTAAAAAATCCCTCAGATAAAGTTGCGAAATGTTCAAAAAATTATGGCAATGTCATTTCATAATTAAAATATGCATGTAACATGGCACATCCGCACAGGATGGTTTCGTTACCAACTCCTGATCAACTATCTCCAAAGCAAAGTATGACCATGTTTATCCATTCGTTCGTCAAGCTGAAGTGCATTTCCCAACCCAAAAATCCTTAACCACAATCATTTGGCAGCTGTCAAAAATGTGGTCATATTAGATACAAGGTAGGCCCCTACCAAATCTAAGTAGTCCGTTTTATAACTTGGCTCAGGGCCCATCTCCCCCCGGTGAATCTCCACCATTCCACCATCAGCGGCACGGTCTCCGACCCCTTTTTTTTGTCTTGGCCGCTTGCTCGTGACCCCGGGTTCGTCCGGTTTTTTCTCCAGGATCCCAACATCTAAAAGGGAACCCGACATGACCCGGTTGAGAGTTGAGTTGCTGCCCGTTGTTTTGGATGGCTTGCTGTCATGTGTTTTCTGGCTGATAAATTTGGAGCTACACCTCAACATGTTTTCCAAAAAAACAGGAAGCTGAACTTTTCAAAACGAACTTCATCTTATCCACATTTCATGTCATCTATGTCGTGAAGGTTGCAAATGGTTTCTATGCTTTTTGTGACACATGACAAATATCACAGCAAACATCTTCTCCAAAAAAAAACATGCAACCAAACAAAAGGGTTGAATCTTCCCACTTTTTTGGTGTTTTTTTTTGGGGGGGTTTACTAATGTCTTTCCAACGTCCTCCAAAAGCACCTCAAAAGGAGGACCTTTCAGACGATACGATAGCCGTGAGACGTGGACGTTACCTTGCGGAGCCTCATCTGGGTGGACCCCTTTGTCCACCTTTATATCCACCATAGCCACCGCTGTCATAGCCTTGGTGAATGATGGATTTTTTTGGTTTTTTTTTTGGGGGGGGGGCCGAAAAAAAAAAACACGAAGAAACGCTAATTGAAGAGGAGTAGAAGAGATAATTACTACTTCTTGGAGATACGTATTGATATTAGAGTATACATATAGTAAATATCTGCCAATCTACAGATTTCAGGGTGACTATCTCATGTCCAAAACAACTAAACATGTCATTCTCTGCACTGAAAAAAGAAATACTAAACCAGCATTTGGGCATGGTTTGTGTTATTTGGCATCAGCATAATTCACCTAGATACTTCGAGCGACCTCCCTGAAACACGCATCCTTTTCTAATATAGACTCTTGATTGCCAATTTTGGAGGGGATCTCTGACACTGAAGCTGTGTCAATGCTAAGGGTGAGGATAGAATTTATGGTGTACAGTAAGTGATGATGATGATGATGATGATGATGATGATGATGATGAGGATGATGAGGATGAGGATGAGGATGAGGATGAGGATGAGGATGATGAGGATGAGGATGAGGATGAGGATGAGGATGATGATGATGATGATGATGATGATGATGATGATGATGACAATTCTCCACATCATCAGGCCTTATCATCAAATAAGATCATTGCTAGCCAATTCACCACCATCATCTAAACACATGACGACCCTCCATGCCGAATCTTGATGGGGTAGATGATGGTCGACTCTAGCAGTTGCAAAACACCATTAGTTGAGGTCATTCATCAAATGAAAAACCACTGACTACTTACCAGCTCATCATTTTACCATCACCAAGTCTATCCATTAATTCATATTGATTCATCTCCTTTTCCCCGGTAATCCCTCAATCCCCTGCCAAATAAGGCCCCCTAGGTGCGGTATTCAAGACTTATCACTCCCTCACTTCAGTATTGTTTGTTAGCACAGATTCTGTCCCACCAACTGGGATTATATCAAACCATATGAAACCCACAAACCTCAAATGGGACAAACCAAACCTGTACCATGATCACTCAACTGATCAGCAACAGTAGGGTAGCATCACTACCTAATAGATACCATGATATCTTTTACGAGCAATAGAACACCTTCCAATCGACAAATGGGTAACCGGGGTCAAAAAACCCTATTACTGGGGTTTATAGTTTATAACTCATATCCCCCATGTATAACAGTTGTAGGGGCCCATCAACAGTAGGATCACCCCATGTTCCACCTTTTCCCTCCAGGTAACGCGTCTTCGGCGGCTGCCGCCCTGGCGGTGGTCCCGACCCCGGTCCCGACCGCCGGCCGTAGCCGCGGTCGGGTTCCCCGTAGGCACGCTCGCGGGGCCGGGCGTCGCCGCCGTCGCGAGGACGGTCACTGCGACTTCCTCAGATCTCTGGGATTAGAAATAATTATGTGTCTGTGTGTGTTTTTGGAGGGGTGGTTTACTATGATTTACTGTATATAAAGACTTCTGGCACTTGAAAGAATTCCCCATTTCCACGTTCGTTGTGGTGTTGCACGATGTTACAACATCATATTATCATTTGCACATATTAACACCTTTGTATGCTACAGTATAAGTTAAAACCTGTGTAAAGAAGCAATGCATCAAACCACTGATTTCTGAAATATACAAAATTTGCACTCAGAAGTAGGCCCTTACTTCTCACTTTCGACCTCCGCCTGCCCCCTGGTGTGCCACCACAGTCACGGTCATAGCCGCTTTGCCTTTGTGCCCCTCCACGATCGTCCCGGTCCCGTGGAGGACCCTTACCTGGTCCTCCAGGATGGGTCATCCCTTAGAGAAACGATTTGGAAAGGGTAAAGCAACAAAAAAACACTTGATGAGAGGGGGGACAACCCAAGATATGATAGATTATATCATATCTCAAAATCCAATTATTCATCATTCATGGATGTTATGTCATCCACCTTGGATAATCAGATAATGGCAAATTGTTGGTTTGGGGCCTGGTTGTTTGGATTCCTGGGTTCCCCTTGTCCAAGGGATTGTGACTTAAGGGCACCCTTAGAAACCCAAACGACCAGGCCCAAACCAACAATGAACCATTGGCTGCAAACCCCCCCAACAAAAAAACAACCTGATGTACACCCCATTATGCCCCCAAAAAATTCGTATGTCCCCTGAGGAGGGACCATATCAAGGAAATTTTCATCTTCCAACCATCACTTTTGAAGGGATATGTTGGAAATTGCAAATACGGTTGGTTTTTGGAAAAGATTTGGAAATGTTTTGATTCACTGTTTTTACTCTCAAAATTGGGGTATGTAGTTCCTGCGTTTAAATCTTCAAATCGTGGACAAAAGCTTCCGACAATACTACATAATCATTACCATTAAAAGTAATACATTGGTTTAAAACAACTGCATTCCTTCCTCGTTGAGATATTGGACCAGAGTACTTGTTGGACTGCACGACTAGTTTCATGAAATGAAAAACCACTGACTACTTACCAACTGATCATTTTACCATCAACAGATATATCCACCCCCATTAATTCATATTGATTCATCTCCTTTTTCCCGGTAATCCCTCAATCCCCTGCCAAATAGGGCCCCCTAAGTGCGATATTCAAAACTTATTCAAAGGTTTTTGACCCCATTTATACCTGTTATAGGATCATCCCATCATGTTCCACCTTTGCTGCCCAAGTAACGCGTCTTCGGCGGCGGCATCGGCGGCTGCCGATTGGGAGGTGGTCCCGACCCTGGCCCCGACCGCCGGCCGTAGCCGCGGTCCGGTTCCCCATAGGCACGCTCCCGAGGCGGGGCGTCGCGGCGGTCGCGAGGACGGTCGCTGCGACTTCCTCAGGTGGGTTATTTGGGTGAGGATTTGTGGGGATTGGCAAACTTGTGTGATTTTTTGGCTGGGGTGAATTTGCTATTATGATAAGAGTTATGACGACTTTGGAGTCAGGGACTGGTTTTTCTCGAAAGAGACTGCGAAGGGTTCTTTTGAGAAAAACACAAATCATCAATGACTGGCAAACTCTGTCACCAAAGACTGCCCACCCAAGACTATCATCAAAGACTGTCATCCATCAAAGACTGTCATGCAAGACTGCCTACCTTACACTGTCATCAAAAACTGCCTAACTTAGACTGTCATCAAAGACTGCCTAACTCAGACTGTCATCAAAGCATATTAAAGCCTCTTGTAGAAATTCCTCTCAAATAGTCTTCAAACATGGTATTTTGAGAGCTTCTTCTAAAAAGTCTATATATTGAAGGTCTTCTAGAATATCTCTTTTTCCGTCTTGGGCAGCCAGCTGGCATTTGGTAACCCTCTTGTCAATTCGTGCTTGTCTGATGCCCGAAGCTGTGGTAAAACGTTTCTTTTAACCTTGCCCAGCCACCCTTTCCACATTTCACAGTTCGTGCTTGTCGGACGTTCAAAACTAAGTAAAATGCACATGTTGAAGCTCGCCGAGCAACCACTTCGGCGTTTCGTGGGGGTCGGACGCTCAAAACTGTCGTAAAATGCATTTTTTTTGGCGGGACGCGGCAGGATGTTGTGTTGGTTCCATTGTTGACTGCGTGTGGATTGCGATCCAGAAAGGGGCTGGTATGCGTCTCTCTTGCTGTTTTGAAATTCAGGATAATGATTGTCTGTGATTGAAATGTGTTTGACAGGGTATCTGGTGTATTTTTTTTGGTGGTTGTGTTTTTGTGTTTGTGTTTTGGTGGTAGCAGGCTTTGTGGTAAGCAGTGTTTTTGTGATATCTATCTATCTATCTATCTATCTATCTATCTATCTATCTATCTATCTATCTATCTATCTATCTATCTACAGTATCCTTACTCAGCCAAAGGTCCATTAAATAAAAGTTTAAACTTTATTTTTCCTACTAAATATGGAATCCCCAAAAGTTTAAAGGTTGGCCATTGGCTGAGTCAGTATCTATCTATCTATCTATCTATCTATCTATCTATCTATCTATCGACCTATTTGCATATATATATATATATATAATAAATATATATATATATAGATGCGGAAATGTATATCCTATTTTAGTCTATCTTTATGTACACAAATAAATGCATGTGTGCAGGCTATATGCCTGTGACAAATGTGCCGTTCCTTCCCCGAAACACGTGTGCCAGCACAGTCACGGTCATAGCCGCCGCTTTGCCGCGGTGCCGCACCACGATCGTCCCGGTCCCGTGGAGGACCTTTACCTTGGGTGCTTGGATGATCCCTTATAGGGAAAGGATTTGGAAAGGACAAAACCAAAAAAAAGAAAAAAACACTTGATGCACACCCCCAAAAAAATCTATGTCCCCTGAAAAATGACCATTTACAAAATGAATTTTTGGCTTCCAACCGTCAATTTTGAAGGGATATGTTGGAAATTACAAAGATCTTTGGAAAATATTTGGAAATATGGGTGGCAATAATTTCATTGTAAGTTCAAATCTTTTGGCTAAGGGATACTTTGTTTTGAAGTTATACTTAGTATTCTGATGGGCTCGTAAATCTTTGTGTAAGGTGTAGGTTCAAGACATGAGTTGTTCACTGTGAGCACTCATCTTTAAGTTGGAAGACTGTGTGTGAAATCATTCCTTGTAGACAGTCCTCTGACAAAAGCTGATGATATTCACAACGAATTGCTGTTGCAACGCAAAAAGGGCTTGCAATTCATTCCAAACCTGAAAAGAGATAACATGCGCCGGCATAATCTTACGTGGTATCTTGCGGCAAGGGTAGGCAAGAACCTTGTTCATTCAACAAAAAAACAGTAAAACCATGTAAAACCGCTTGAAACCATCAAATGGCCCACGGGGTTCCGACATGAACCATCCGTAAAAGCCCAACTTACTTAAAATCAACCATGCATGCAGGTAAATATACTAGTCCCATGGATCCTACGGATTCGTGATCCTTCACTCCTTCCGATTGATTGAACATTTTGACCCAGGTACCGCGATCTCCCTTGCGATCGCCCTTGCCATATCTGTTCCCTTTGCCACGATCTCCATGTCTATCGCCTCGGTTTTTGATGGCATTTTAGTGGGTTTTTCAGGGATTTTTGGGTCGACATAGTTCGAGTTGCGGTTGAAGGGTACTACTGTTGATGGAAGAAATCCTGCACCAGTTAGTAGATAGCTTATCCCATTATTTACAAGGTTTTATACATCCCAGGTGGTGCAGGATTTATTCGATCAACATTATCATGTGTTTATATATTCATTATATGATTGATTGTTGTATTCATTTGTGCGGAAAATGAGTATAGATACACAAGAGCAAACGGTATACATGTATATATAATATACTGTTTTGTATCAATGTATATACCATCAATCTATGCACAATTTGACCAACCAAAAGGTTATGAAAGAGATGGAAAGATGGAAAGAGATGGAATGGAATGACACTATGGAACTTAGAACCTCAAGAATAGAATAGCTATATGGGATACAGTACCTGACTGACCCGCGAAATTTTGAAACACCCATCTTTTCTGGGTGTTTAGAGACATTGGGTCCTGACCCCTGGGTCCACTCCTCACAATGACACTCATCCAACGGTAATCATGTGATACCTATTATGAAACCTAGAAGCCAATGACCCGACCCAAAAACCAGTGACCCAGTGGAACACTGGTGTTTCACTCTTTTGTTGCACCACGTTGCCACCAGCATTGCCACCATACCGATCACGCTCTTGCCCATGGCGATCCCGATCATGGCGGTGGGTACGGCCATCATCCTCTCCACGAAATTCCTGAGACCAATCTAAACTGAAAAGGGAAAAGGTCAAAATATTTAAAGTATCTGGCATTGCAAATTTCATCTGCCTTCGAAAGAGAGATTCGAAGTGTTAGATTCGCGAAATTTTGAGACTTGACATTTGGATGTATCCAACATTCACAAATCAGAAATCTCCAAGTTTATACATACTTCAAAGACTGAATAAACATGACGCAACTTCAGCTGGAAATCGAGTGAGTACAGTAAACTCACTAAATGAATGGCTCAACTACTGTTTGTTGCTTTGTTATGATCCTTGACTTTGGGCAAAGCTCCAAACTCCTATTAACATTGGAAAGTGAAGCTTACATCAAAGACCCTACTACTTACTACATGCTATTTGACTCTTAGGGCTAGTTACACCCAAGGACTACTGCACTTGTAGGAACTACAACTTTCCTTGGCACTGAACAGAAGTGTTTTTGATATCTGCTGTACTTACCTGGCTTGGTGGCGAGCTGGTCTGCCTATAAATCGGTCGGCATCTACTTCAATACAATACATCGATACAGAAAGAGGCAGGTGGGCAGCCAAGAGTGAGGCAGAAACAAACAAATCAGCCGAAAAAAAAAAAAACACATAGATTAATGATTTCTAAATAATTATATATAATAAATTGACATATCATATGGTCAGAATCTCCAGCCCTAAATCAACCCATATCAACCAACACCTGGATCTACCGTACCCAACCTTTTCGCCCCCAACCTTCCGGTATTTCGGCGCCGAAGGCGTCGCCGGCCGCGACAGCCGCAGCACGGCCGTGGCGTCCCCCGAATCGAGACGTGAAAGCCGCAGGCGTCGCGCGTCCTGTAGGTGGAGGGTTTCCCATGCCATAGGATCCATGGGACGATGGCATATTTACCTATACATGAATGGATGGTTGATTTTTTATGGTACAGTAAATGACCTACATATGAGAACCATAAAAACCAACTACAGTAAATGTTGGTAAATAACATGGATCCATGGACCTTTTTTGGTTTTGAAGAGCCTATAAAAACCAATTCTATAGTTAAACTTGAAGAATTTTGAAAATCTGTGAGTCACAGATTAAGGTCAACGAATTCTTGACTGCAAATGCTTGCGTGCTTCTCACAGAAAGCATTCCCTGGCCAAATTAACAGATTTCACCAACCTAGCTTTTTGTGAAATAAGACTTTTTCCCTTTCTCAGCTATTTTTTTGGGGGCCCAAAAACTCGTGTTTTCGGTTGCGATGAAAATTGACATTGACCAGCTCCATTGACACCGCGGGGTGTTTTTTTGTTGAAAAATGTCTCCTCGGTCAAGCGTAAAAAGTTCTCGAAGGGCGTGTCATCAGACAACTGCGGGTCCAACATCGATTTCCTGAGACTTTCTCAACGGGGGAACTTCGGGGAAGGTTGCTTAGTAAAAACCCACTAAACCTGGCAGTAGAAAATGTTGGGTAAGGGTGCCAGTTTTTAAGGGAGTGGTGCTCACCAAAGATCATGGGAAAAAAAGGGACCGGAATCCAACATTTCTTGTCAAAAATTGATGGTTCCGATACATTCCATTGTTCTCCAAGATGTCTTTCACCTATTGTTTCTATCCCCGACATATGCCATGGCATGACCATAGCAATGGCAACGCAGCACGAAGCTCCTTCTCTGAGGCGATGCATTTTCCCCGTTGGTGGGATTGGCGTAGGATGAACTTGACTTCTTCCCGTAGCTTCTCATCAACCGATAAGTATCATCCAAAGTCCAAAACGACCAACAACCCTCCTTTTGTTTCTCCAAACTTTATCCCCTCAAAAAACAAACATCGCGAAATGAGGCGATATAAAACTTTGGAACACAAAAAAATCAAAAACAAAAAAACCGAGGAACGAAGAGAGGATTTCCATAGTATCTTTGATCATGTTTAGCAGTTCCTGCAAGGAATTCACACCGAACTGCCTTATGGCCAAAGGCTTCCTTACAAAGCTGACAGGGCTGGGCTGGGCAGACAAGCTGCTGTGGGTACTTGGAGGATCATCCCAGGTATCGTAAGTAGTTAGGATCACCCCCATATATAAGCGGTTGAATAGCCATTTGGAAGGGGAACAACCCCAGTTAGGGTACTTAGGAACCATAGTTCCTTCTGAGGTTGCTTTCCGATGACTGGCAGAAATGGAACCTACGAGTACTGCTTCTCTGATGGCAGTGAACAATTCACAGTTTGTAGATGTGAAGTATTTCTTGAACGTGAGGAATTGCCATTGAAATATCTTTGTTTGTTGATGGACACGCAAATAAGATACAGATTAGCTAATACAAATATAAACACATGTATAATCATATACATATACGGGCAAATATCGGCGTACATCTATTGGGAAAGTGCTATGGGTACAAAATATGAACATACCCCAAAATACAAATATGAAAGGAATTCCTTCATAAACTGTTGTTTGAAGGTCTGGGGTATGTTCCAGGGGAAAAAATCTTAGTCTTAGTATATTCATAAATCAGAAGTTTCAAAAGGTGATAGCCCCTCATCTGGACCCATTTACAACCCCAAGGCCCAAGGACATATCATTTAGCGAAAACCAATGTAGACCCGAAAGAAACCCCTGAAGCCTGACGAAGCCAACAAAAACGCCCCAAAACGCCTGGGGTATCTCTTTGGAGTTTCTTTGTTTAAAGAGCTTCCCATGTTTTTCATCAAATTCATGTAAATAGTTGATAGTTGGGGCCAGGTTAATAGACATCTTATATCAAAGTTCATTTCTTCGACTTCTTCGGAACCATCATCTTACCTCATTGACTCAATGCCCCGTTCCGAAACTTTTAAAAAAAAAGACACATCCACTCCTGCAGGCAGAAAGACAACATGCAAACATCTACAAACATCTCCAAATTTTCAACCTTGAAATTCATCCCAAACAAACATCTCTTTCCCCTCCCACAACCGAGACACCGATAAAAGGTGTCGTAATAGGATTCCGTGTGCCGTTCGTGGAAGGTGACCTTCCAGAAATTATTTTTCTTGATTCTATATGTCTCCGATTGGTGTAGGTTTAAACCCTCCCTGAAACTAACAGCAAAAGCCCCTGAAAAAAGGCCCGGCCCCAAAAGGAAAGAATTGGTCGTAGTCCAATCATCTATTTTCAGGTGCTGTTGCTGTTAGTTTCAGGGAGGGAAATGTGCAAGTCAATGTTGCGGGCTCTTGATTCTTGATTTTCTAAGTTTTGGAAATGTGGGACAATGATGGTTTTGCAATTCCGGTGGCTGTGCGTTCTCCAACAATGGTGGTTTGTGGACAAAAAGGGCAGTTGGAAAACCGATCGTGTGCGCCAATGTAGACTCCATTGCATCCAAATCATTGAAAGTAACGGTGGAATATGACAATGATCTTCCCAACCAAAATTGAGAGGACTACAACAATTTGACATCTCATGTTTCACCGCTCTTCACTACATTCGCCCTAAAAGAAAGGTACTCTGAGGTGGTTGGGATCTTCTTCACAAGGATCCCATCTCACAACACCAGGATCTATCAGGCCCCTAGGTCTATATGGTTCATGAGGCATTTGCAAGGTGGCAATATCACCTACCATCCGCCTAACATGTTGAAACAAACTTCAAACGTGAGTTGTATCCCTTCCATGTCTTTTCATCATCATTTTTTCAAACATCTCTTGGATTGGAAAGTTCAAACTCTAAGTTCAAATTGTGAACATGGCATTTTCAGATTGATGATTTCTCTTGGGTAGCTCTCCAAATTCCTCATTTTTCAGGTTTCATGACACAAAAATGCGAGACGTCAGGTGCTAAATTTCACCCATCAAAATCATAGCCACCCCTCCAACAACCGCAGGTCCAACGCTGAGGCAACCCCACGCGTTGCGGGTCGTTCATGGCATGTTTGTATCCATGAACTAGCAAATGTAGTTGAACCTCACATCTGCCAATGTGAACAACAATCCAGGTTTGAACTTGTTTCATTTGTTGTTGTTTGAGTCTTGTTTTACCAAAACACGTCCTGAAGTATCCAGAAAGGTTGGAAAGGTACCCGTTTTTGTTAGTCAACGGGGCCCTGACATTCTTTGATTGTATGCAGGGTTTCTTTCCCGTCTTGCATTCTACGAACCACCCGAAATTACCAAAAACACTCACCGAGCCTTATTGTTTCACAAAGAATTACGCGTTACGACGTACTTAAAAGGTAATTTTCCACTTCCAGAATCATTGTTCAGTGGAAAACAGGGCCCTGGAAGATGAGTCGAGTCTCCAAAATGGTCATTTTCCACTTTCAATGATTCTGGGAGAAAATGGTTCCCAAAGCCAACGCCATCCAAGCCACTCTCAACTCCAACATCTGCCAATCTTCCCAAGCAAACTTGGAAAAAAGTGGTTCCCCTGTACCTCGGCATTTTGAAAAAAAACGGTGAGTTCGGTGGTTGGCAACATGGTGTGCTTCATCAAAACGGTTTAACTTGGTTTAAATTAAAATTGGTGGTGAGTGGTAGGATGTTTACTCCCTAGTCATGATTTTAGGTTGCCGTTACAAAAAAGCCGGGTGTTACTGCCTTTTTTCATCTTTTTTCTTTTCTGGCAAAAATGGCTATCTAATCCAAACGGATGGATTATGTGTGTGTAACGTGGAGTGTACATGCATGCGCTACTCCATCCAGGTCATCTATGAGACTTCAAACCTGTTAAACCTGCTACATTCCAAACCGTTCAAACCGTCAAATTTGACGGTTAACAGGTAATTGTACATCCAAGGTACTATTTTGTTTGCAGAAAAAATGATGTAAACATGTGGAAATATAAATATATATATATATATGGAAACATATGACGTCACATAATGAAAATCATATGTAAACAAGATCATTTAACAGGAGATGGTGCACCGAGGTAGGCACCAATGAGATCTAAGTTTCCCTAAAGGTGGATGGATTTGTCTTGTATTTTTTGATCTTGGAACTTGAGCGGAAATTTTGGAGACTTCGATTAATTTGATCATCGGATATGTCGTCATCATCATCATCATCATCATCATCATCATCATCCTCATCCTCATCCTCATCCTCATCATCATCATCTACTACTATAATCACTATAGTAATAGAATCATGGTCTACGGTATATGTTTTAAAAATCCCGCGCACATCAGTATGCACAGCACACACATCGTACTGGTATCCCCAATTTTCCCATCTTACTCATACGCTTCCCAACCCCGTTGGTGTTTTTTCGAAGCTGAGCGGCCAATATCCGTTGGATCTAAAAGTGTCCAAGGATCCACTTCTTCCTCGGTGCATCAACCAGCAGCTAGTCATAACTGCATCATGAGCGTATGTATTATAGATCAACAGGAACCACATCCAAAAAAATAAAAAGCGTGTT
Organism: Breviolum minutum Mf 1.05b.01; assembly: GCA_000507305.1. NCBI lineage: Eukaryota > Dinophyceae > Suessiales > Symbiodiniaceae > Breviolum > Breviolum minutum. The sequence goes on along the minus strand of DF239321.1, from coordinate 28,526 downwards.
GGTTCTTTAGTAAAGAAACTCTTGGTGAAGTTGTTTTTGTGTTAGGTTTCGATGTTTCTTTTCTTTGGGGGGGGTGGGGTTCTCATTTTAAGCAGCACCATGAAAATCTCCAAACAACCACTCCACTGGTGCAACTGCGTGGCGCAACTTTCAGGCAACCTGGGCGGCTCAAACCATCAAGGTTTACCGACAAAAAAAATCCAAAAACGAAACCAGATTGTCCTATGTCTCATTAAAAACACCACATCACCTGGGAAATTTAACAATGTTGAGTGAGTCACCTTTTTAGAATGAGGCTTGAAAAGAAAAGGAGAAAAAAACAGCGTGGGGGAGAGATTTCAACTCGGAATTTGGGGATGCCTCCCTGAGTAGTAAATCCAACATCAGGCCTGAATTAGATCTTGGATGGTGAACCCAAATTTTTGGTCGCTGGGTTTTTTCCAAGGGGGGCAATCTTGCAAGGAACTGACATATATCCCACCTGGGGAAAGGGAAAATCATCTTCAAAAGTGCCTTTTGCGGGGATTTGCTAGTTCCCAGGAGGGTACCAATTCAATCAAACCAAGTCCCAAGACGATTCATTCATACCCATGGAATTTCATCCTTGAAACTATGACAATGCTTCTGTTGGGGGGAAAATTTGACCAGTGCAAAAGTCAATATTTCCCCCATCTAATTGACCAGTGTTTCATTGCAACTATGCCAACTAATTAGCAAGATCTTATCCAACTAAACCCCTACCAGTCCTTTGTAGTGAACAAAAATCCGTCCTTTTTGACATTGCGATGTAATTTCCCCAAGACCTACAGTATACGATAATATCCATGTACAGACTCTCAACTCAACCCTCCCCTTTGCCCTCCTTTCGTCAATGCACGTCCCATCGGGCAAAGGCTTGTCCATGCGTCGTCGTTTTGCGGGATCTTTCCAGTCCTTGGAAAGGGAAGCTAAGGTCCAAATGTGGGTGGCCTTGAGAAAGTACCCAAATTCAAATATAATGAAATTGAGCAATCAATATACTAACATGTACCAACATCCAATAATATACATCACAAGTGTTATATGTTGGGTTATGCTAAAAATATATCTAAATATAACTAACAAGCATTTAAGAAACAACTGCCACAATACGGTACTCTCCCCAAGAAAGGTACCCTGTTTTCTTTCACCAAGATTTCACCCAACTGATGAGCCTGAAGATTCATGTCCAACTAAGGGGTTTACCCGTTTACCCTCACTGCCACCACACAACAAAAAGACTTCCCCACTAGGAAGAAGGTAGCAAGTAGATCCGCTATTAACACCCAAAAGAACCCTTCTTTTACGACTTGTTGCAAAGGGTGCAGCGTTTCCCATCACACCTGTTTTTTTTTGTGCGCCCAAGTGACGTCTTGTCGTCGTTTCCATCTGCTTAAAATTGACTGCCACTCGCGATGTTTGTCTTTGAACCACCCGGACGGTCTCAAATCGTTGACCTTCAAAAGATGAAATACACCAAGAGAATGAAGAGATTGGAGCTATGGCACTGTTAATGGCTGGAACCTAAAATCATCCCAATTGAACAGGAAAATTATCTGAGTTTTTACAAACCTCTATGTCTTTGGGGATCAACATGTCAGTTTTCCAGGATGTAATCAATCTAACATCAATACTTTCCAAATAATGCGTCCATATCGAAAAGACAACATCTTCAACCAGTGGATTGGGAAGGGATGTTATCATGGGTTTCAAATTTCATTGCAACCATTGCCTTATCAGGTAGTCGCAAGCAATCTCGAAAAGACTCAAATCTTTGTAAAACACTGATGTAGACAATACAATATATATATATGCATATGTAAAACATATATCTTAAGGCTGCAAAATTTAGACACACACATATATATATTTATGTAGATTTATATACATACAGTATATATAATGATTTTCCGGAGCACATGAAGATTCCTTTGTCAAACGTCAAGCATAAGATTGGCTCCGGAGCCAAGCTAAAGCCGAATTTCTTCAGGTGAAACATGACCCGGTCAAACCTCTCCAACAAATATACAGTATGGATGCCGGCCGGGTTGCTTTTTGAACCAGTTTCTTCTCAGCAATCCATTGTTTCCTTAGTTAAATAGTTGACTAAGGAAACACCTGTTTGACAAGAATGTCTGCCAAAATTCATCTCTGATGACTCTGGTGATGATGCCACCTGACAAATACAGCTGCCTGCATACTTGCAACAAGGCTCAGGTTAGTATACGGAAACATCTACCTGCGACTTATTCAACATGGCAGTGCAGATTGAACATATTCTGCACAATATGCAGGGATCAAAGTGCATTAAACTGTTTTTTCCACATTGCAGCTATCTAAAACATGGCAGCATATTGTAGCAAAGCCATTCAAACACACATCTCCATTCATGCATTTACAGCCCATGAATTTTGATTTTAAGCTGGTACATGTCATCAGAGTTTCAGAAAAAGCAACGTGATACTATAAAAAACACCTAGCTCGGTTGATTCTTATGTAGGAAATGAAATCATACCCTCCGAGAAGGGATTTCAGGAAGGTCACCCCGATGGTCATCTCATAGGACCCACAGCGAAGTTTGGATTCACCAGAAGCTAACTTTCGTTGTGACCGAGTGTCAGGTATTCATTGCTCTCTTCCTCCCCTTCCCACACGAAGCAAACCTCCTGGAAGAAACAAAACGCTGATACCCGGGGGAGATACACCCCCCGAAAAAGACCGAATGACAATGGAAAATTCCAACCATGAATGAAGATGATGTTTATCTCCTATTGAAAAATTACACCCCCGAAATTTAACAGCTCGCCCCTGAAAATTGACCTTCCCAAGAGGAAAGTAGTCGTCCAACCATCTTCTTCCAGGGGCGAGCTGTCAAACTTCGGGGTATTAGGTGGATTTTCCAGCCTGTCATGTGATGCTTTTCGGGGGGAGATATTTGCACACCTTCACTGGCACCCTTCACTAGTTCCACTGTCTGTATGGGAAGAAAGATCTCAAGGGTTATCATTTGTTGGATGATTCACCAACATGTGAAATATGAATCATGGAAAACAGTGTGATTTTTTTGGTGCCATTTGTAGGAAACTACTACTACGGTACCCTAAGTACTCATTGATTCTGTTTATTTTCGGGTGAGGGGCTGAAAAAATGCCTTCCAAATGAGTAGCAAAAGTACATGATGCCCAGGCCCCTTCCCCTTTTATCACTCGTTAAAGTTTCACCCTTGACCCATGATGCCAATCACTACCAGGATGTTTATTTACATCTTTAGGCTCGGGAATCCCGGGCAGAACCTTTTTTTTGCCACTGCTACTCGGTGGGGGAAACAGATCGCACCTCAAAAACCAAACATGGAACCTAAACATGATGCGTCCCAAAGGAGATTTTATACCCAGAAATTTCCGTATAAAATATGTAATTATATCTGGAAAACAAGTAGCTGATAATTTCCATGAACTTTATCCCTAAAACAACCAGCCACGATGTGGATATGGCGGTATTATTACACCAACAAAAATTGGAACATTATATTAAAAAAAATGGAAAAATTGGAGGAAAAAAAAAGGATCAAGAACATGAAACACCATCTATTCCAAACCAAAATTTGAGAGCAACCATGCCATGCGTCATTGGTGCATACAAATGTCATCCTTCTCCCAAACCCATGAGTCGGGACATACACCTTGAAAGACCCTTTGGTCAACAAAATCTTTCCCCGACATTGCGCCCCCGAAAACGAATATGACCCCTGAAAATGGATGGTTCAAAAATGAATTTCCTTTTGAAATGGTCCATTTTCAGGGGGTATGTTACTTTTCAGCAGGGTATATCCTTGGATCATGTTGTACTCAACTTTCCCACCACGCAACTTCTACAACTTCCCCCCGTCCTGAAATCCCTCTTCCTCTGATGGAATCGTGAACTTCTCAAAGGACTTGGCCAATTCATTTTCGTGCGATTCCTTGGGAAAAAAAATCCCACCAGATTAAACAACATCCTGGAAAACCTAGTGTACCATTTTTTTAGGCAACTGTGGCTGGTTTTAGTGGTAAAGTTGATGGAAATTAACAGCAACTGGTTTTCCAGAATAGGGCAATTTTGTTGCTTCAGACACTCGCCCAAAAAGAATCCTGTGGGATTTGCCGAGGGATGGTTCAGAGCGCGGTGCAAATGACAAAGTCTACTCATGAAAATATATCACGCTGCTCGCCAAAAAAGAACGTTCCACCATGTTCTACCTCTTCTGAGACGCTATGTTGCTATGCCATGTGCTTGGACTCGAGTATGCCCAATCATTTGGAACCATAAATGTAAGACTGCTGGTGTCTTTAATCAGAACTGAAAACACGGGAAGATGTTGTTATTTCATGTAGATGGGGTTCCACATGCAACGTGTTCTCTCAACACCTGAATCTTGCGTTGCATCTATGCATTTCTCATCAAGGAGCATCGATCTTTTGAATCCAGGCCTTTTCATCCTCCTCCTCAGCAAAATTAAACAACGGGAAAAAACTTCATACAGATCCAAGATGAGGCAACCCAAAGAAATTGGAACGTCAACTTAACTGGTCCACGGTGGTTGGTTGGTTGGTTGGTCAAACATACAATTGTTGCGGGAACACTCTGAACACGCCGCAGCCCAAAAAAAGAAACTGATGCAATCCCAGATGAATGAATATCCAAACAAGCAGTGATGTCTCAAAAAGCGAGTTAATGTGATTTACACCCTGGAAGATTAACATGGAAACTATAAATCACCAATGTAGAAAGGAAAAGTATCTTCCAAACCTCCATGATTATGTTCTATGTTAATCTTTTGGGGTGTAGTGCCACTTGCTCATTGGCTAATCTTTCACCTGAATTTTGCAGGGCTGAACAATATGTAAGATAGCGAGAATGCTGAAATCTCAACCCTCACACAGGCGGTGCAGTATGACTACACGCAAATCACAACCTTTTACAACACAACATGCAGTCATAAACCAAGCGTACTCATGTCATGCATTCAATACATGAAGAAAAATACAATACTTATCAATATCAATACATAGGATTCATCTGAATGAAAAAGTCACAACAAGAAAACACATCAACCCAAAATCCTATGACTTTTATGACACGAGATGATACAAGATGTGTATATATCTCAAGATACCTCAAGATATGTTATCCGAGTTTTGCTCATCATAACCAAGGAACCGTGACCTCTACAGCATCCATGGCTTTCTGAATTTCTGCCTGGACAGGTATCGAGATGGTCAAATGATGAGGATGAGGAGGGACGATGATTCATCATCATCATCATCATCATCATCATCATCATCATCATCTTCTTCTTATATAAATCATGAATCATCATCACAATCATCATGAAAAATCATCAATCATCATGAATAATCATGAATCATGATCATCATCAGCAGCACACCTTTGTTGTACAAGTGAGCAAACAGGAGGACATGAGCCACCAGGATCTCAAATCTTCAAACCTGTTATACATTTTGTGAGCAAACTAATAAATCACCAAAAAAAAAACATACGGGCCTAAAAATTATCCTGTGCATTAAGAGGTGACCTCCTCTCATTGCTAGTGTGATTCTGATAGGTGAAAATTTGTGGAACTTGTGGTTTCTCACGAAAGTCCTTGACCCGAAGTGACACACATTTCCGGTGAAACACCGGTGTTTCGGAAACCAAAAAAAACCGCGGCCTCCAGTTCTTCTGGAGATAAGGCATTTTTATCACCTCGAAAAAATGTGCAGTGAATGACAAGGAAGCTGCATGGAAAGATATTCTATATCATGAACACTCTAAAAAGGGGAGGTTTTGGTGAGTATTTCCAAGAAAAATATATATATATAGATTAAGTCAAGTGATGTAAGTATACAGTATACACATATGAGTTGAGAATGGGGATCCTTCCAAAACTAGGATTTTGCATTTGCTACCCGAGAAGAGATACCAAAATCCCATTGCACACCTTGAAGACAACGATCAAAATTTAAGTTGCTAGGAGGGTTAGGAATACAAATAAATTTGCCTCATGATTCTACAGTACTAGTAGTCGAAGTTGCCAGAATCATCTGGTGGAACTATTGCCAATGGCAGAAATACCCTGGAAAAACCGGAAACTTAGTCATCATCACTATCACAAAGATACCATATTTCCAGCGCAAGCAAGCAAACAAAGGAACCTTTTCAAGCCAGACTTCTCACAGGAAAAAAGCATAGGAAGCTTGCATTTCATAGCAGCTATCATAGCGTTTCTTCATGCTCTTCGAGGGAAGACATTTTAAGAAAAGCTTGCCAATAGATATAGTTGGACCCCATTCTTTTACAACCAAAAGTCATTAATTGTCGCATCTCAAAATATTTTTTTTCAGGGTGTTTCTTTTTGATTGCAGGGATTTCTCTTCAGCCAAGTTACCATTATCCCACTTGGTTGGCTTTTTTGCACGTCGCACTTCTGCCGCCACCTTCAGTTGTGAGGAAAAGTGAATCTCCACTACTGAAAAATTCATGCGAGAGGGCGGACTACATCAAGGTTCAGTGAAGGTTCAAGTGATCAGCCAGCCCGAAAGCCAGCAATCAAAAGCATCCAAAAGGCACTAAAGTTGGCAAAAGCCAAGGTACTTTCAAAACATATTCAATTCCACTAAACTCAAAGTAGATTTTGCAATCTGCAACACATGACCCTGTCGGATAAAAACCCTGCACCACCTATAAATTATAGATATTTATAACATTTCTTAACAGATCTCAACTCATTGTTGTTCCTCGAATTCGTGTAGCACCTTCCAACCATTTCCTTTGGCACCTTGTCACGTCGTTGCTTCAAGAGCTTTTCACGTGCTAAGGCCTTGGGGAGTGACATGACCTAACAGCTATGCTCCCGCAGAAGGATAACTGGTTGGTAGTTGTACCAACCCAATTTGAAAAAATATGCTCGTCGAATTGGATCATTTCCCCAATTTTAGGGGTGAAAATAAAAGATCTTTGAGTTGCCACCATCTAGTTTGTGAGAAGGCCAGGGGTGAAAATAAAACATGTTTCAAACTCAAACCACTAAGGAAACGTCTTTCTAAAGCATGCATTTTCACATATTGACCATGATTTTAGGTTCAGGGATGAAGAAATTGCGGTTTTGAACTCAATTGAGAAATAAATCGTCATAGTGGATCATCTCTCCATGCCATGGGATGAAACATGATGAACCTAATTTTGTCGAGGTTTAGGCTTCCCCCAATAGGGTGCGGATTGGAACCGTCGCCCACGCATCTCAACTGAATAAAGGCCTATGTTTTGTCGTCACACGTTATCCATCTCAGATATCTGTATATCAAATAGATATATAGATATATAGTCTATAGTTTAGCTAGTTCTTCCTCATTTTTAGCTTGCCTATACTAACTCCCACTTTTCATCTCCAAATACCCACCCTTACCACCTGCCCCAAGTTTTTTTCCGGGAATTTATCAAGCTTAGCAACTCGTAAATTCTCCAGTTGCGGTGTGCCCAACATCACCACAGCGGTGCGTTTGAAGCGGCTCGCATCAAAGACATTCAAACTGCTTTGTCGAAACTCTGGCAGGAGATTCTTCCTAAGGGCAGGAAGGGAATTGATGAGAAGATTGAGACTGAACGGATGAGAAAGAAACATTTTTTGTCCAAAAAAAAACATGGAGCATGTGGTGAACAAAATCTGGCAAACTTTAGAACCATGGTGCTTTAAGAAGCTGCAGTTGCTGATATCCAAAAAAAAACAGAAGATTTCAATAGATTTGGAAGCTCTTGGCACCTACCAAAGGACCTCTCCAAACAAGAGCTGTTCTGAGGAGTTGACTTCCTGACCCAAAAGCCCCGTGAATAACGAGCTTGGACGGAAATCACCATCCAAAGACACTTGGAGTTCCCATTGATTTTGTTTGGGGGGTACAGCAAGGCATAGGAAATTCACCAATCTGGATATATCAGCGGGTCGTTTCTATGTTTGTGAAATTGAAAAATTAAAACACCCGAAAAATTTGCAAAAATTTCAGTCCCCTGCAAAGACGGACCACCATTTCTTAAAAGGAAAAAATAGTGACCTTCCCTTCCCACCATCATATTTTCTCAAGGGTGAGCTGAACATGTTTTCGTTTTCCAACAGGGTGGGTTTCGTTTTAAAGCCAAGTGACGGCAGCTCCTTGATGATGAAGTTTTGTTGCACAAAAGGTGCAATGGACTGTACCACATTCTGGGTCATATTGCCTTAGCTTCGGACTGGTGGTTTCAACCAACCCATGTGAAAAATATGATTCGTCAAATTGGATCATTTCCAATTTAAGGTAGGGGTGAAAATACAAAGTATTTGAAACCACCACCTAGCACTGATAGGAATGGTGCAAAATTTGGAGAAAAAAGTTCATGTCCCTGCCAAGGGTGTGTGTCCGTCACAAGATTTTTGCCTGGTGAAAGAAGGTCCTAAAGTCACTAAAACATGTTTTACAACCATGGGTTCCTACAGTTTGCTATGCCACATGATCTGCAACGCGCAGTGTTTCAAAACACTGCGCCCTTTTGTGGAGGATAGCCTATGAACTAGGATAGCCTATGAACTAGAAGCAAGGAAATGAAATAGTTGAAAGGTTACAGAAAAAAATGAAGACTTTACTTTACTGAACATGAACCCTCACAAAACAAACATCGGACCCTGCAACTCCCAATCATCCTCGATCCTATTGGTGGTGATCATCAGACGATCCAAACATGCATCCTGGATGGCCATGATCTTTTTGTCTATCTGTCTACCCACCTATTAATCTCTGTCTCCATCCTGCGTGGCTCCTTGCCATCTATCTGTCTATCTACACTTGGAAAGCATGTGTATATATATTTTGTTATACATATATCTATGTAAATGATATCTGGATGCATATGTATACATATGTGTGCACTTTGAAAAAGGAACTCCAGGTCCACACGTGACCTACTTGTAGCACTTTTTGGTACTGTCGAATACCCTCTGCCAACGCCAAAGTTGGATTTCCAAATCTTGCACGACCAAGTGCCATGGTCTAACTCTGCAATGCCTCAATTTGCGAAGCGTTCTGAAAATGTTCCGTAGTTTTTCACTGCCACAAACACATTGGAATATCTCACAACAAATGGTGAACACCATTCCCAGGAGACTATCTTAAAATAGTTGCATGTGTCTCTCTCTACTGTGGATGTGTGGAGTGCGGTATAACTTTAAGAAATAAAAAACTACATCAAATGTGGGTCACAACTTGCAAAAGAGCTCAGATCAATGTGCAGTGTTTCAAGCATCGCGGCCATTTCATGTAAAACTAGATTACTAGATTTCAAGTGACCTAGATTTCAATTGACTTATTATGTCTTTCAAACCCGGCAATAAAATTCATCCTGAAAGACCTGTCCAAAGCACACTCGCGAATCTCGCAGCCTCATTTGAAGATGTGAATTATCTTCCTATCCACTTACTTTTCTTGCTAAAGATTTCCAAAACCTTTTTTCGTTGATGAGTCACCTTTTTGTTTATGATGTTTCCCTAGATCCTATAGATGTTCCCAAGCTTTTTTCGTTGGCCTCCTGAATCACCGAGACACCCAAGCCTTCGTTGCCACGCGTCCAAAATCCACTCCTTATAATCGTGAGGTTCATTTACAACCCTGAAGATTAACATGCCCTAAGGATCATGGGACCCTCAAAACTGGCTATTTTGAGGTCCCTACACCTGCTATGCAGGTTCAAACCCTTCCATTGGAGGGTCCAAGATCCTTAGGGTGGAACATAATTCCCTGGAGGTTTTGGTTCAGATCATGTTCCTTTCTAAATGGGTGATTTGTAGGTTCCATGTTAACCTTCCAGGGTGTAATTTGTCAGGAGTGCGAGTGTCTTATGAAAAACTCCAAGTACCCCAGCGATCTTAAGGATTGAAGGGGTTCCAAATAGCTCCTAAATTTGTAGAGCAAAGTACATCATCCCCAACTCCCGCAATATCCGGAGGGTCTTTGCCTTGATTGAAATCTGTTGAACACTGTTGCACCTGAAACCAAACAATTTCATTTCTGTATGGATCCGGATATGTCCATGCATATTTTTTGCAAGATTTCGGGTTGATATTTACTTACCCTTTGGCAACCTCATATGAAAATGGAAAACACACCCTGATTGCAAATGTATTATATATACCTCTATATACGTATTGAACATGACTGATGTCCATTGCCATTTTGCGGAGGAGGTAGATCAGAAGTACATCTACCATCTCAGATTCATTCCAACAACAAGGGTGAGATCAACCATAAGGCTGACGATCTCTCCATTTAAGCCAATATAACTGGAGGGAAAACCCACCCCATCAAACTGGATCTTTTTCCTCGGAAGAGAAAATTGAATGATTTCCAAATCCAGTTATGAATAGTTTAAGCTGGAGGGCAGTTTCACTTCTCATTCACTAACCAAAAAAAGGTGACTTTCCACCATGGTAGATCCAACATCAAAGTAGCAGCAGTACCCTCCAAAAAACCAACACAGAACCTGAAAATGGACCCCTGGCCTTTCTGGAAACCCTCAAATTTCAGCTTCTACCTTAGATTTTTGGGTGGTGTGGCTTTCCTCACTTCCGTTAAAGTTCCCATCATCTTCTGACAGAAATGAATTTCCAGCTGTCACCCCCAAAGCCATCTTCGGTAGCTTACGGGAATTTCCATGTGCATCGTGCCACGCTGTATGCTTCGACCCAAGCATCAACTTGGCCCAATTCCTCAATGATGCCACGCTGAGTTCCGTGAAACGCGCCGTGGCCTGGGTCCGGTCCAATGAAGGGGGGGGGGTCCCCGATATGGGGAAAACGGCAGGAAGGTATCCCACAGTTAGGAGATTCAAAGAGGTAGCCCCAAAATTCAGAAAAAAAACGGTTAAATGCCTCCTCTTGTGTATCAACCATAAGAACACATGGGTGACTTGTGTATCGCGGATTGATATTTCTGGGTGAATTGTTGTAGTATGTCACCTAAGTTGGCTCTCTTAAGGGTTCCCTTGCTAAACTTTGTTAAAACGGGTGTGGTCGCTTCACCTTCTGAAAAGTCACCAACATACATGTAAATGCTATGTTTGCTTGTGTCTATAATCGACAAAAATACCAAAACTCTGAAACAAACAGCCTTCTGTTCACATCCTTGGTCAATGTTTCAAAAGTTGAAGTGGACCATTTTTTTCCAACCAACCCATGGTATTCTACTTTCTTTGGATCTTCTGAGCCACGAATTTTTGAGACACACCCAGACTTCCCTCAAAACCTGAAGCTGAATAAGAAGCATTTTCTTGAAAAAGGCTCCAGAAATAAATTAGCGATAATAATCGACCAGAAAATCCTGCTAAAACTACAGCTTGTTTCGTTCATTTTACAGCTCATGGTCCTCGTAGTGATTCAATGACTGGGAAAATTGACGCTAGCAAATCCAAGATTAGAAACCTATGCAGAAGAAGGAGATTCGTAATTTCTTTATGGCCTACAACTTACAGCTTGGAGCATGGACAAAAATCTGGGCGATTTGGTGTGTGATTGCGTGTCTGATTCATGGACTTAGAGTGTTTAGAGCACCATCTCACCTTGATTTTGGCAGGATTTTCTCCAGTCTAATCTTAGTTGTTCCTTGCATCCAAATCTCCCAGGGTGTTTTTCCACAAGAGAACATCCCCCCTGTTTCAGAAAAAAAGCCGCCTGTTTCTCTTTCTGGAACTCCTCCAGGAAGGCCTCGGACAAAACAAGAAACTAAAAAACTCAACTATATATCCCAATGGCAAGCAGTTTCCCCCAAAAAACTCCATGATTTGTTTGATGATCGTTGCCGGTTTGCTGTGGAATTTGCCTGGGACTTTTTGTTGCCCCATGTGAAGTTCCTACTCTGACAACAATCCTCTCCTCCCCCCCCAAAAAAAAAACAAAACAATCAAGGCGTAGGGAGCGGGAAGGGTATATGTTGGTTCCCAGGAGGGTAAAATGCCATGGGAATGAAACCTAGGGGCATTAAAACAATCAACAAATTAAACGTCTTCCAAGGGAGGCACCACAGTGTTTCAGATTCCAGTGGTTCGTTGACTCGAGGGTTTATATATTACCCAAATTCACTCATCAGCCCAAAAAAAAACTAAAAACATCGAAGTACACCCCCCTGAAACTAACATGGAACCTGATTTTTAGGCCATCAAAGAAGAAAAAAAAGGATACTGCATTTTATCTTCCAATCATCCATTTTCAGGGGCAAACAGCTGGTTTCAGGAAGCGTAGTATCCATTAAATCTCTCATCTTCTTCATTGCCAATCATCACTCCAACCCCCATCTCCGGTATCAATCCAAGTTGCTTGGGTACCATGGTTGGGAAAACCCACCAAAAAGATCACCTGGCAGCGTGGAAAAATGGATCAAATAAAGTACACTTTGGATGAAACTTTGAGATATATATATATATATATCCTGAAAATTCACATGGACCCCAACAATGGAGATTTGGAAGATGAATTTCCTCTTCAATTGGGGTGATTTTTAGGTTCCATGTGAAGTTTCAGGGGTGTATATCCTGAAAATCACCGGGTGGAATATGACATTTCCTTTTGGGATATGATGACCCTATGTTAGATTTTAGGTAGGGTACGGGGGGGTAGCCATTTCCTCTTCACTTCGGTGTACCTCACAAGGCACCCCATATGAACAATGGGATCCAGCAATGCCGAGAAAACCTCGCTTGGGTGATACACTATGCATCCAACAAAAGAATTTCATGAAAGTTGCAAGGGGAACAAAATAAACATCTACAGTACTGTACTATATTTAATCTATATGTCATATCAAATGGCTTAAGAAATCTATATACAGTAATACATATGTATTAAAAAATGTTAGTAATGACACATTATTGAAACTATGACTTTTATAAATTGAATCTGCTTCGTCTAAATCCCCCAAAAAGTATCCACGGTTTCCATCCATCTTTTGTCAGCACCTCATGCTTGCCATCTGGCTGATTTCCACCAGGTTCCGGGAGAACTTCCACATCTTCCTGGCGTAAGCAACGAGATCAAAAATTGGGTGCGATTAAATGTATCGAAACGTATGTGTTTGCAGTATCCAGTGGGTTCCATTGGGTTCCATGCGTTCATTTTTACCATCTAGATTTAAAAAAAACTTACATCTTGGAAGGTTTCATTAATGATTCTTAACTACTACCCAATGGTTTTGTTGGGATCAAAATAGATCTCAAGAAATTCAACTTCAATGACTTTCTCATCTTTTTGGAATTTGTCATCCGCCACACCCCACATCCTACCAACCTGCGCGGCTTCATGCAGAGTTCGACATTTGAAGTTCTGCAAGGGAGCCATTGGTGGGGCAGTAAAGTTGGCGTGTAACGTGACCTTGGTGCTGGGACCGTTTTTTTTTGGTTGCTGGTTGTACCAACCCATTTGAGAAAAATATGCGCAAGTCAAATTATGATCATTTCCCCAGTTTTAGGGGTGAATATAAAAGATCTTTGAGTTGCCACCATCTAGTTTTGTACAAGGTACATAGACAAAGTTGAATTACAACTAGTATATTATGTGGCGGTGATGAATGGAATAATGAAATACAACAGATGGTTCCAAATCGCATGTTGAGCCACTACCATTTTTCACTACCATCGAATGTTGACCAAGTATGGATGATGGGATGAAGCCGGCACCCTTCAATGTGCTGAAGATAAAATATCTAAAAATAAGATATCAAAGATAATTTTTGAGATTATCTTTGTTGATGCCTTCCTTACAAAACCACTACTTTGAGGTGATGTCATGTGACGTCACTAAAATTCATCCACTAGGTTTATATTTAAGAAATTCCTATTCAATATATTGTTTTCCTTGGCGATTTTTGCCCACCCTACTAACCCCCTTCAAATCTATCATTCCAGCCAGCTGTAATTTTCAAGTGGATTTTTTTTCAGCATCCAAGTGTCATTCTTGAAGTTGATGGTTGGGTACCTTAGATCATCGATGCCATGCCATCCCCCCCGGATTGAGGTGACGAAATCGGCGAAATGATAGATCTACCCCCCGCACACAAAAAGTGAAGACCCTATTGCCATGAGTTGTTTTTTTGCTTCACATGCCGGCACCTGCAAACCACAAACTTACAAAACCCAAGGAGAAGTCTTCCAATCATCTTCCAACCTTTTCACCCCTGGGACGAACAAAAAGGGAGATGTGACATCTGGTTGGGTGCCGAAATCCGCCGAAATCTGTGGAACGATTGTCATTTTTCTTGGGTTCTGAGGCACCCCACGGAGGGTATTATACCACCACTATTTTGAACCAAGGGGTATATAATACATTTGTATATACATGTCTATACATGTTTATAGTTATAAACACATAATTGTACGTATTGACTTCTATAGAGGCTTCTGACCTTTGGATTTAACTTTAAAAGTCATACTTGTTTCCCTTCCCACCTCACCCTATCACCATCCATTCTCCTTCTGATCGCCCCAAGTCACAAGGTCGTATCTCTAAGCTTCTCCGGTAGCAGTTGAGGTCTGCCCACACGCTTGCCGTTCACAAAGAGACTGAAGGTATGACGATTCGGACCTCAAAAATCACAGTGAAGGGAACAAGAATACGCTCTAGGGAACTAACATTTCCCATTGAAAGGCAGCTTGGTAGATGATTTTCCTCATCCATAGGTGGGATATGTTGATTCCCAAGAGAAGAATACCTTTCTAAATGGCGATTTCATTGGGGCTGAAATATGTCACGATTTATCTTGCGTCTTTAGATATACAGATTTATTCATATTGTCAGAAAAGCACCTGCCCTTCCATGAAAAGAAGATAAGTTTCCATCAACCAGCATCACTCAGGTCTCATCACTCTATATAATTGAACAAAACGCAAAGAAAATTGCAATGTTTTTTTAATTCCATGCAAACCACAACCATTGAACCATTTTGGGAATGCTCCTAGCAAATTAATGCCCTGAAATTCCTGCATGAAACCTAAAAATAAGCCCCTAGAAAAGGAGATTCCTTTTTGGAAACAAACAATTTTCAGGTATCACGTTAAATTTCGGGGTATAACTAACCCCCCCCCAAAAAAAAAAACGAACATGACAAGTGGAAAATCCACCATTTGAAGATCTATCTCCTCATGAAAATGGTGATTTTTTTCATTTTCTTTTGGGGGGGGGGGGAGTGTGATCTCAGCCTGCTGCCCAAATCCCATCACTGCCCTGATTTCCCGCTCCGAGTAGCTGTCAGGAATCAAATTTAGGACCACTGCAAGTACCATTTGTCTCTCCTTAGCAACCGAAAAAAGTTCCTCCTACTTTCCCATTGAATCATGGTTGGTTAATAGGGATCCTTATAGTGGCTTATTATAATTAGTCCCTATCTAATCTAACTATATATATATATATATATATGACTGGGCAGTATGATCCCCTATATAACCCTAAACAATCAGGTTTTTTTCCATTACTCAGATGGAAATTCACACATTAGAATATACGAGTGATAGCGGTTGATGGTTCAGAAATCCAGCTCATAACCAGTTCCAAAAATTTGAGAAGCGAGTCTTGCATGTTTCAGAAATCCACGGCTGGTTGCAGGAATCAATGATGTCTTGGGGAAACTGTTTCCATTATTTTCAGGATGGAACTGATGGAACCCCTGTTTTTAGCTGTTTTTTTCATAATCAAGTTCCCTGCAACGATGGGAATATCGTACCTTGCATATATTCCGAAACGGTCATCGTTGGCGACAAGAACTCCACCCCCAGTACCAGTAAAGCCATCAAGTTCACAGGCGTTTCGGCCGGAGAAGCCCAGGTCACAATGTTGAGCTATCAAAATTAAGGAGGTTCCGATCCATGACTAGTTG
The DNA here is from genome assembly GCA_000507305.1 of Breviolum minutum Mf 1.05b.01. Lineage (NCBI taxonomy): Eukaryota > Dinophyceae > Suessiales > Symbiodiniaceae > Breviolum > Breviolum minutum. The sequence continues at coordinate 12,591 of DF239321.1, read as the reverse complement.
GTGGTTTCAACCCATTTGAAAAATATTGCAGTAGTCAAAAAGGGAATCTTCGCCAAGTAGGGGAGAAAATAGAAAGTATTTGAAACCACCACCTAGATGAGCATCTAAAATCTACACGTATCAAAATCTTGAAATCAAACAAAAAGATAAGATTGATGGAAGAAATCCCTGACCAGTTATAAAATATGGAAAAAACATATTCCTTGTGTTTTCTACGGGTTTAATGGATATCTTAAGTATTTTTAGCCGAATGTCTTCCATGAGCTCTATGTTAATACCCGGGAAGGGACATAAACCCAATCCAAGGCGATGATTTTCCTTTTCCCAAGGTGGGATATGGACTTGTCCCCGGGAGGGACGAACCCCCGAAAACTAACATGGAACCCAAAAAGATGGAGGTTTGGAAGCTGATGTTCCTTTTCAACAGGGCGATTTTCAGGTTCTGTGTTAGTTTTCGGAGGAGTATTTCACCAGAAGCCATCTTCTTCAACCAAAGCACCAGCACGATGCGATCATTTAAGCCTTCCATCCAGTTCTTTCGTCCATTCAGGATCAAACAACCTCCCATCATGTCACAGCAGGGCTGTAAGACAAGCCAAGCAGCACAAACCAACCGCATCCTTCAGAGCTGCTCATATATTTTCATGAGATATTCTCCAAATTCTTCATGATAGTGAAGGTTACCATCGAACCATGACTACCCTCCAGGGAATTAACATATCCCACCGTGGGAAAAGGAAAATCATCTTCAAAATGCCTTTTTGGGGGGATATGTTAGTTCCCTGGAGGGTATCCCCATGTTTTTAGCTACAAATTGGTCACGTGTCCCTTCTTAAGCGACGCCTTCACTGTCAAAGCCGACACTCTCATCACCATCACCCAGGAATAAAGAACTCTCATTGGTAGAGAAGCCAATGGCGACCTGAAGTGAGGCGAACATCTCACCAGGGCGATCCCCTCATCAAGGGAAAAAAACGTTTGTTTATGTAGGTTGGTTTCAATCAGTTATGACCATGTCAACCGTACCCTCTTGTACAGCACATCAAAGGTGCAGGGCAACCCATTGACCCGAGGTGGTTACTTGGTAAACCAACCCACGGACCCAAAGCAATCTCAAAATCATGGCCAGGAATAGGGACATCTTAAGTTGAAATTCTTCAGAGAGAAGAGGATCTTGTCCTGCTTTCAATATCTTTCAACCCATTTAGTGCTGATACCTTGCCAAAATATTTATCAGATTCAATTAGCTACTTCCAAACTAGAATCACCCTCAGTTTAGGGAAATACCACCAAAGGCATGATTTATATACTGGGAGTTTTGATGAGGTTGCGAAGACCAATATTTGCAATGTGCGATCCTTTAGACATGCTCTTCCATGGTCAAAAAACACATCTTAGCCACTGGAAATCCTATAAATCTGGTCAGTCAATAACTACAGGGGTTCCGATTCTGGAATTCTAGCCTCTCATATAACTCGAATAATCAAGACTTCCTGACTTCGTGCTGATCTGAATGTTGATACATGCACAAAATATATATTACTGTATATATCTTCAATAACTTAATAACTATATACTCCCAAGATCTCCCAAGAACTAACATAGCACTCTGCTATGTATAGCCCTTCTAAAAAGAATAAGTTATGTTCCAATCCTTTCAGGTGCTTGGTTCATTTCGGTGAGGGAAATTTTCTTCAAAGACAAGCTGCCAACTGCCGTGGGATGTTTTTATGCTTTCGGCCGTAATCCGCCCCTCTCCTTCGTAGGGAAGGTGGGTGTTGAAGGGGTGACACCAAGGAGAAGGGAAGGTGGGGTGAAAAACACACAAATCATCAAATATGATACACTCCCCAACCCAAAAATTAAAAAAAAACAAATCGCACCTGAAAATGGATGATTTTGGGAGATTACTGCTTCATTTTGGGTTTGGGCGTATTTTCAGGGGGCGAGCTGTTAGTTTCAGGGAGGGTAGCCATTGAAGTCGTGGATGAGAAATTATGAAATATCGTAAGATATCTTAAAGTCTTAAAGCCAATTGCCGATTCTAAGAAAGATGCATGATGTCTAAGTATCATACTATATAAAATTTCAATGAAAGAAACAACCTCATCAACTGGAGAAACATAGACCAATCACGACATCCCCGGCCACTGCCATTTTGGATTACACTTTGCTGCGGAGAAGGCACATTTCGTGGACTAACAGCAGTTGTCAAGCACACAATGTCAAGGTCAGTGTGATGGTTCTTCATCATCATCATCATCATCATCATCATCATCATCATCATCATCATCATCATCATCATCATCATCATCATCATCATCATCGTGAATCACTGAATCACCCTCATTTCAATCAGTTTCATCATCCCCATTCACCCTTCTCCTCACTTCCAAGATTTTCACTTCGAAGAGATATCTACCACCTTTCAACCTTGGTCGAGGACGTCGTCTTGGTCGAGGACGACGTCACGTCGAGTTTGCCGAAAGGCAGACTTTGAACCAATGGGGAAGTCAGGCATTTCTACACCCAATTTTCCAAGATTGAACTTGGTTTCAACTTCCCACTTTTTATAAATACCCTCCAAAAAACAAGTCCCATATCCCACCAAAACGGGAAGAGGAACATCATCGACTTAAACACGTACCTTTTTTTGGTAGAAGATATGTGTGCTCGTTCCCAGGAGGGTAGCTTCAGTGGTCCCAACCCTGAATGAACTGGATTGTACCAAGCTCACTGCAACGTGAGTTCACCCAACCTGTTTCCTCCCTGGCAGATTTTTTTTTTGCATCACAGAGACCCTGCAGTGGCTCTCACACCGGCAAAAAGATGACCAAGACCCTCATCAGTGAGGGGAATCAATAATCCTGGACAAGACGGAAGCGGCACACATCAAAGAGATACCATCTGACATCCATCTGACAACACAATAATGACATGCTGATGCTCATGGTAGAGTAGAGAGATACATGTAGCCCAGTACCTCTTATATCATTAATCAATCTGCATCAACTGAAGATATAAGCGCTACGTCCGTCTTCTCCCATTTTGTCAGATTCGTCACAATCTTAACTCCGACTATTTCTTCAATTTCTTCATGGAAAATGCTGAAAACACAAAAATCAACATACCTACAGTATCACCCCGCCAATGGCCGACCAGCCCATACTCTAAAAATTGCAAGAACCAAGGATCTACTATCGGTGCTTGGCAAGACCTTAAAGGTCAAATCTGAACGTTGCTTTGCTTGTTGCATGCGAATGTCGCGAGGCTTTGCCAAAAGGTTAAGTTATATATGGTTACATGGTTGCAGTTAGACTTAGGCTTTCCAAACTGTTTTTGGTGCAGAAATTGATATGCAGCTATTGAAGTTTGCCTTTCAAACTGGGGTTCTTCCAAAAGGGATGGAGTCTGTTCCTCTTCACCAATTCCTTCACATCAATGATGTGTCGTTGGTTTTAGCTATGCTTTCAAACAAAAACTACAGAGTCTGATTTGAAGTACCGTATATCTTTAAAGGAGTCTTAAAGGATGTATATGTTATAATGTTACCAATAACGTTTCTCCCTTGCCCATCAATGGTTATGGACCACAACGCGGCTTCCTGTCGAGAGGTTCCTTCATGCGGATACCCTTATGATTTTGAAAGATGCTGTTTACAAAGACCATGGTCAAAACAGGAGATGATGTTTGCTTCTAAAATATCAAGTGGATCATTTCATGAACCCATCATCTCATCAAAAAACACAACCATATTCTCCCACATTCATCTGACTTCAACTTCATCAACTTCATCAACCCTGCTGTGACCTCCTTCAGAGTTGATCTCAGGTCAGGTGACATTAAGTGTGGAATAGGTTCGGCTTGCTTGAAATGATCCAGCTTCAACCTTTTCTCTTTCATCTTCCACTGCATCCTCCTCACATTCCACGTAAGGTTTATCTTCTTCCTTGTCTTTTTGAGACACCTTGGAAGGCAATGGGGTAAGAAAGCGGAAAAAAAAAAACACAGCATTTGTTTGGCCCCCCAAAAAATTAGCCGTCTAATTCAGAGGTTGTGGATGAAATTCATGTAACCATTTCATGAACAACTATTTTCCTTCAAGTTCCTGGCACGTCACCAAGTGTACCTCATCTACTAAAATCATGTGAGCAACGTTCAAAACCCCTTAAGTTCATAGGGAATCCGCATCATGGCTTGTTGAAATCCCTTTTAAAACAGTATAATCCCCTAGATACGAAGAATAAGCAGGGTGGTTGGTCCCCTGGCTCAGTCTGACTTGGCTGATTCCAGAAAAATCGACCACCAGGCACCTGTTCCTCATCCATTGGAACTGGTTCTACTGGCTCCTCTGGCTCTTCTTCTGGAGGTTCCTCACGAGATGCCCGTGATGCTCTTGGACCTCAGCATGAAGAGTTTTGTTGATTCTGTGGTGAACTTCTGATCACAAAACTGCTGTTTTTTGAAAAGAACCTAGTTGTAATTAATCATATGTAATCACATATTAATGCTTGATTTTTGGATGTTTCCTCCACTACCATCAAATTCATTTCTTTGGATCTTTGTTTTTCTTTGGGGAGGGGGAGGGTAAAGGTGGAGTACTGTATTCCTCCAATCTTTTGTTCCAAGTCACTATCCACACCTTCATCCTCATGACGACCCGAGGTTGCATCACCTATTTCCGGTGAAGGCTGGGTGATTTAGCCACTGAAAATGGGCCGTGGATCTCTAAGTTAAGGCCAAGTATGCACTTTTGAGGGGGTTATATGGTGTTTTTTAGGCCTGGAAGACCTTAACTTCTCCAATAAAAAATGGGAAATATGTCCCTAAAAGAAGGATAGTTTTTCGTTTGTTTTTTGGAGTGACAAAGCTGGGGTCAAGGGAGCATCTTGAAAAAAAACAGAGAGAAAATTACAAAAAAAACGACTCTTGATAGAAACATGGCAAAAACAATGGAAAACGACATGGAAAACAATCTCGTCGACACATCTTTTTTCGTCATGGCCATTGGAAATCTTTGCGCATTGTTGGCGCATTCCACGGCTTGGCCCAAAAGCAGCAACATGATTGACCTTTACTATGGCAGAAGGCCCCAAAAGCAAAAGCTCTTAGAGAAAAACCCATGGTTTTGAGACTTTGACTCTTGAGAGTTTTGTTTTAAAGTCATAGTTAATACGTCCCCATTGTGGTCAGAAACCTGCCTTTATAAAATCTTTCACACCAAACGAGACACCTTGGTGATCATCGTCATGATGTTCCTCCTCATCATCACCATACTCCACTGCTTCTTCACCCTCACGTCGGCGAGGTGCATGATTCAAAAATCTGATCACTGATCATTGATGCATAGCTAGCTGTAAATAAAATTTGGCGCATGATGATGACGCTCAAGGTCACATTGAAAGTTTGTTTTTGGCATAGGGTCTGACACAAATTCCATATGCTTAAATGACTCAACCTTTATTCACATTTCATCAACTTCAAAAAGAAGGAACTGAAACAAGCCAAAAATCTTGAGTTGCGTTTATAATTCAAACTTCGATTTGTAGTTCAGGGCGGCCAACATCATACACTTATTAGGTCAATCGCAACGTCCCACACCCGTAAGATGTTACACAGCCATCATATGCATATGCATATGTAATGCAACTTGTGTAACGATATTCAGTTTCCACCGCTTTTCCAGCAAAACAAATATCTACACCAATTTGGCTAGCGACACTAATTGCCCAATATGGACGTCTCTCAAAAGTGAGGTGGGGTGCTTTATCCCAAATCAATTTCCCACAGGATCCATGTATGGCATTTGCACGTACATTTACCATAAAAATCAACCATCCATGTAGGTAAATTTACCATACATGGATCCTATGGGTTTGAAACCCATCAATGTCATCATTTTCAAGCTTTCTTCGGTGGTGTTTCATTTCCTCAACCTAATTGGCGTGTCCACGTCAAGCTATGGAATTTTTGGCTTGTGGGTTTGGTGTATGTGAAAAACCTACACCCTGGAAAAAATTAACAGCTGGATGGGGCTGGAACCTGAGATTTTCACCTGTTTGAAAAGGAAAATCATCTTCCAAAACTGCATGTTTGGGGTTCCTTGTGAATTTTCAGGGGTGTACATTTCTAGTTGCCCATGGTTGAAGATCCCCCTGGAACAAGTTCCAAAAGTTGCAATCGAAGATGCGTTCTCTTCGTGGGGTGGGACCGGTTCCCGTTCGGCTCTGTCATCAACATCCTTAAAGGGACCACGTTTTGGAAGAGATGTTTCGTCGAAGGAGGTGGGTCATTGGTGTATGCGTCTGATGATTCACCGGTGATGATTAATGGATGAAGGAAGGAAGGAAGGAAGGAAGGAAGGAAGGCATGAAGGAAGGCATGAAGGAAGGCATGAAGGAACGCATGCATGCATGCATGCATGCATGCATGATTGATTGATTGATTGAAACTTCGGAAGAGCCACTGGTCAGTTTCTGCATCTCGTTTGGGATGTCGCATGGATCCCTGACCACCCCCCGATTTACATGTTCATTGCAGAAAGTAAGCTCACATAGCATTTCAACTCCCTGAACCTCCCGGGGGTCTTCGGAAGGCAACATCCGATCAAACCAACCTTGCTATCATGGACGTTTTACCTGAAAATCGCTCAGATTTCCCATCACACATTCGGTGCCGACCCCGGGCCCCGATACAAAAAGACTTGCTTAGGTATCTATGATTTTTCTATCAATATGTATTCATTCATCTATATATCACAATACCTACCCTTTCTCCAATAATCATGGAAGTGAAAAAACTACCCTAATCCAAAGGAAACTCATCTTTCTTCCCATTTTCCACTTCCATGATTGTGGGGGGAAGAGCAATGGCTACAGTGTTGCATTTTTTTCTTGGACCATTCATTCCAAGCATCTTCCGCATCTTCATGCCTCTCCTGCGCGTGTTCGGGTTCATCTTGCGCATCAATATCTTCCTGGGACTTTTCTCCGCGGCAACAGGTGTTTTTTTAAGCGTCCTGGTACCATCTGGTACCATGACTTTAGGCAATGTCAATGGAATAGTTCGTATGGATACGCAACATGAAGGGAATCATTGAATTGCGTAACTAAGGGCTGCATATTTGAGTACGATCTCAAAATCATTGAACCTCCAAGATGTTGTATAATTGCATCACTTAACAACTTTATCATCTATGATCTATCTTTTACATGTCATCTTAGCAACCCCAAGGATTTTCATTATAGCCACTGAAACAATAGAATGGTTTGGAAGCTTATTTTTCCTTTATTGAAATGGTCCCACTTTTCAAGGGATTTTTTTGGCAAAATTTCGGGTTGGGCTTTCCAAGCTGAGGATCCTCCACGGGCGCATCCGCACGTGGTCCATCATCTTTGGCCACATCCTTGGTGTCGACAAAGATGATTGAAGGTTTATAACCATTGAGATATATATATATATATATTTTTTAAATACATAAAGGCATATATAAACATAAATATATATATATATGCAATATATCTTAATATACATTTGTGTGTTATATGTGTTATATGCGTGTGTGCAGAGATGAAACCCTAGCTAAGGAGGTCGCCATAATTCAATTCCATCAAAAAGTTCAAAAAAAACTGAATCTCCGACCAGGGTAATTAGCACCCATGTGTCCAGCCCTATCTTCACTGCCAAAGGATTGCCAGAAGCCTGTATTTCTGAATCTCTGCCTTTAGAAGTCAAGGTAACTACGACGGAAAAACGGCAGCAAACATGGATATTTTGACATAATATATGGGTGTGACTCAAAAAATCTCAAAATCATCGCACAGAAATTGATAATTCTAGTTATAAAACCAATAGAATTGAGGGTGTCCCCAATTTCCAAGAGTCAAAGAGAAAAAGCACTCACTTGCAAACAACCTGCAGAAAAGTTCTCATTTAGTGGATCTATCATTCATTGATCCTACGTATTGGTCGAGGTTGAAGTGAGAAGTGTGTAGATCAATGTTGTGAGCCGCGGAGTCAGCAAAAAAAACGAAGAAAGATCTCCAAGCAAAACCTTTTTTTTCCAAATTATCTAAGACAATGATCTCAAAACAAACGAGCATGCCTCCCTCAAAAAACACACATAACTTGTATGGGGACACCATTGCCAAAAAATTGACCAATATAAATATAAACTATCAACCTGTTTCTGTACCTGTGTTGGAAAGGGAGATCTACACCTAGAACTACTAGTAGGTTTCCATTGGGAAATGCTCGGGATACATAGATTTGTGCCCATACTGACATCTGCAAGATCCCATGGATGGTGAATGGTGAAAATCTTGGATGTTTCATTTTTCGAATTAAGACTTGCGTAGTAGTGAAACATGAACTTCAATATTACCTGGGCAAAGGCAAGGTAGTGCCGCACAATTTATATATATATATATACTCCGTCCCGTAAAGATAGAAGATATTCCAATAATTTTTCAAATAGAAGATGCAAAAACCATGGTTGCAGGGGTGGACTTCAAATAGAAGATATTGCTTGTTGCAAGAGTAGCTCTTGGGGGGCCTTTTCGGATGGTTTTGGCTGCAAATCAAGGCAATATCTTCTATTTGTCTCCGTCTGCCGTTAAGCGAGATAAAAACACAATTCGTTGGTATTTACAAGGTTTCATGCACATGGCAGCACTACACCGGGCCACACTGAACGAACCTGGGTTTTGGGGAATCCGTCAATCTCAGGGGGACCTTCTGCAACATAGCCATCATGACCCAAAAAAATAAAAAACGTGAAAAACCTCGAGTTTTTTAGCTGTTTTGGAAGGGACATCTTTGTAAGATCTCTCTAGCCCAAGAATTTCAAATAGAAGATATTCTCTGTAACAGAATGTCGATCAAATAGAAGATACTGATTGGAATTAATCACTACTGGGCGAAAACAAAGATGATATTAAATCGAAGATATTTGCATGCATAAAATGGGAGGGGCAACATGTAGGTCACAAGGCTCTCGAAGGGTTTGTGCTTTCAACAGCTTTCCCTCTGGGTTCTTCTTGTAGAACCAACCACGCGTAACTATGTGAACCTCATGAACTAAATAAAAACATTATGGAATGGTTTGGGGATTGCAGGTGTGTCCCCTCATCAAAACACATAAGCACGGACAAACAAACTTTCCTTGGCTTGTGGGAACCTTCTCAGAACCTTTCAAATAGAAGATATTGCTACTCAGAAGGCGGGAA